>LOEQ01000900.1:183147-227868 GCA_001685075.1 Bramus lutescens | reverse complement strand
TTCCGTTCTTGCCACCTTCAGAACTCAACTCATCGTGGGGAGGTGTAGGAAGCAGCATGGCCTGGGGACAGGCTTGAGTGGCTGTCGAGAGGATGCGCATGTGGCTTTTACTTAAACTTGGGTGTTGGTATGTGACAGAGATTTGGAAGGTTTTCACCCTGCCCCTGTCCGCCTGTCATTGTTGTCTCAAAGCAGAGATGCAAACAGCATACAACTCTGACTTCTGTGAACTAGGTGAGAAAGGGGACCTTATCCATTTCTGAAAGACTTAGGCATTCTCTGCCTCAAGCCATAAACAGATGGCCTGAATTAAAGCCCCAAGTCCACACAGGAGCTACTGAAAGAGAAGATAAAGAGAATGGGGCCAAGGACGATGGAGAGGCAGCATGAGAAGCGGTGTTGACAAGCAGGTCAATATTATGTCTCAATGTAGCTATGGTCACAATCATCCCTGGGTGTGAGATAAATGGATACTTGTCCAGACATGTCGGCTGAGAACACTTTAATCAGCGGACAAAGTCATCTTTGCTTTCCTTCCACGAGCCCAAGCTGACAGTTGGTGGTTGCTATTCACATGAGAGCCAGCTCGGTAAATACATGGCCTCATGACTCTAAGAGCAAGGGGCAGACCAGAAGCAGAGGAAACAGAACTACATTTACAGTTCTCTCCCCCTCCCCAAGGAAGCAGTAACCATGGTAGCAGCTTCATTCACATCTTCAGGACCTGGAGAATGGTACAATGGTTTACACCAGTGTGCCTCTCATTGGACAGTCCACTTCCTCTACTGGGAAATGAGGACCAGGTGTAAGATGCTGTCAAGAACACTCATCTCACAGAGTCTGATACTTCTTCATTCAGTCTTTCACCTCCCCAGCAAAGGAAGACATGGCTCTTCCAATCCTCCTTGCCCATGTTTCTATTTGCATGGCCTCCTGACCCTGGGGACACAGGTTGTTTTTTAAGAAATTGAGAATTAGCTGAGATGTGTCCACTCTCAAGCTAGGGCAAATTCAAGTTAGGTATGTTTACATAATCACAGCATTTTTGAGGTAGTGGCAGGAGGATCAGGAGTTCGAAGCCAGCCTTGGCTACATGAGACTCTCTTTAAAGACGTAAGAACAAAAGAACAGGATGGGTGTGGAGTGCACACCTTTAATCCCAGCATTTGGGAGGCAGAGGCAGGAGGATCTCTGTGAGTTCAAGGTCAGCCTAGTCTGCAAAGCTAGTTCCAGGACAGTCAAGGCTACAGCAAAAATGTCTGGTTCAGGATGGCGCAGGTCCCTCGAGTGGGGGTGAGGTCCAGGATGGCACAGGTCCCTTGAGTGGGGGTGAGGTCCGTCTGCTCTGAGTAAGTCCTAACAACTGAAGTAACTAGAAGCTACGCTTGTATTGTCAGAGTTGGCTAAGGAGTATCTCAGTGGAACCAGGGAAGAGGAGAGACTCTGGTCACTGCTGGCTGGACCCAGGGTAGCGACAGTGATTTAGGAGAAGTCAGGAAAGTCTAGCAGCCGTGATCCTCAGAACTGTCCTACTGTTTCTACCCATGAAAGCAGGCTTCCCTAATTCCATGAGATAAACTGGCCAAAGTCTCCACCCCACCCCATAAACACCCTTTTTCCATAAGCTAGACCACTGGTTCTCAGCTGGGCTGACTCTAATGCTTGAGGCCATTTAGCAACGTGTAGAGATGTTCTTTGTTGCTGTAACTGGGGGTGGGGTACTGTTGGCTCTTTGGTGGGGAGAGGCCAGGAAACTGATCAAAGTCCTACATTCTACAGGACAGCCCAGTCCCAGAGAATCATTTGGCCACAAATGTTGGCCATGCTGAGGCTGAAAAGTAGGCTTCACAGAGCTCATTTCTGCTGCAGCCCAAGGGCATATACCTCATTATCTGGCAAAGTTCAACCTTAGCATCCTAGGCTGGCACAAGCTTGCTCATGTACAGTAATATGGAGCACGCAATCTCACAGTGTATGTGTTCTTGGCAAGATGTAGAACCTACAGCCTTCAGATGTGACTTCCAGGCCAAATGACATTGGGAGATGACTGATTGAGCTAAACTGTGTGAATGGCAAACAGGCAAATCTAGATGATAAGCTATTCTGTGGGAGAGCTGGCCCAGCCTCATCGCTAAGTGAACAGGAGCCTGACTTACAGTTTAGAGAGTGAAGAGCTGTAAATGCTCACTCAGTATGTGGCCATGTAGTATCTCAGAAAAACTACTTGTACAGGGCACTTTGGGGATCAACCAAGTAAACTTCGACATAGTTATGGCATTACATAAAATAAAATTTAGTATAAAGGGCAAGTAGAAAATTGTTAAAAAAAAATAAGTTCCAGAGGCTATGCAAGGTTCTGTGATAAGTCCCGTTGGCTGTCCACTCTTCCTATCTGGAAAGAGGGTGCTTCACATGGGGGATTGCCTCCATCAGACAGACCTTTGACTGGGAGAATTTTCTTAATCGCTAATTGATGCAAGAGGGCCCACTCTACTATGGGCAGTGCCATTCCTGGGTGGATGGTCCTGGGGATGTGTAAGCCGAGCAAGCTAGAGGAAGAAAGCCTGTAAGCAGCATTCCTCTGTTGTCTCTGTTTTGGTTCCTAGTACAGGTTCCTGCCTTGACTTCCTGTCTTGGCTTGCCCATGATGGATTGTAACTTTAAGTCAAGCAAACCCTTTCTACTCTAAGTTGCTTTTGGTCACAATTTATACCAGCAACAGAGAAGCAATCTTGGGCAAGTTCTAACACTGACAGTCTGAGCCTTGGGAAGATTGTACATAAATGTTTTTTTGCTTTTTTATGTATTCAGTTTTTCTACAGTAGATGCATACTTCTATAATATTAAAAAGTATTAGAGTTTTAGATACAGTGTAGATTGATAAGCTAGGCTGTCTGGTAGTAGTTTGTATAGATCTAGGAATGGATATTCACAGAGTGATCACAGGAGGTCTGTTTTCAGAGATGTTAAAAATAACAAGCAGGAGAGAAAGATAATCTTATGGGTCCTTGAGAGGAGAAGAGCAAAGCATCAGACTTCTGGGGAACTGGGAATTACAAACACGCATTGGCATTTGTATGTGGGGTCTGAAGTAGCAATAAGCAAATCATTATGTGAGGACAGATCGAGAGGAAGGGCAGTTAGATACACATAAAAATACTCAAGAGAAGTTCTGCCATCACATACACTGAAAACTGACTTTCCACGGAAACCAGGACACAAGCTTCTGAAATATGACATTATCAGAATTGTTAAGTGGGCTTTAGCACAGACAACATATTTGTGGAACTGGATGCTGATGGGCATCATTACAATATTGTAGAGATTGATAGAAGGCAAGCATTGCCCTCAGACTTCCATATATTCACCCACACATGCATACCCACCCGTCCATACACACTCCCACACCAGCAGGAAATAAATTAACAAATTCCAGTCATATAACCTTCTGAATTTGACCTAAATATGCTGTCCTAGCCTGACTAACTGCTGCATGGTAATATTCTTACAGACAGAGACACACGCTTTTCTAAAGAATATTGTATAATGTGCCCATGACAATTGCTTATTTAGCTACAGATGTCATAGGAGAACAGATGTTGAACATCAGTAGACATTTCTCTTAACTCATCTAGAACTAATCTGACAACAGAATGCTTGCGTGTCTATAATCTCATCATGTATAACTCCTGTTTCTAATAGGGATGCCATTCCAGGGAACCTGAAGATAGTAAAATGGTTATTATTGTTAAAAAACAAATATAGCCATTATATTTAATGGCAGCATATTTCAAGGAAGGAGCTCGGTATTTTAAACACATAGTTTGTCTTAACCCTCAGTCACAAACTTTCCTAGGAGACACTGTTCTGTCTCAAGGAACATTAGATTAGATGCTGATATGGGCAGTTCCAGCGGCCATGCTCTGGGGACTCACCCAGTCACCCAGGACTGGGCCATTTGCTTAACCACACCTGTGGAGTGTCCCCTGATGATTTCCGAACCCCAAATATCTGCTGTTCATTAACTCTAAGTAGAGAACACATCCTTTAGTTGATCATAGCCCAAGCTTGGGATGGGGAGGGTCTAAAACCAATCAACCAACCAAACAAACAAACGAAAAACTTAAAAAAACTTGTCAAAGAAACCCACATATTCCAGGACCTTCAAATGCTTCCTTTGGAGCTGCTGGGAGATAGGCTTACATCACAGTGTTCTGGGACTGAGGCGGAGCAGCAGGAAGAAGAAGGGTGGAAGCTGAGATGGCCATTTAGCTCTGTGGTCCTTGATGGAATTAAACCACGAAGAGAAGTTCGTGGGAACCACACATGCCCATGTGAGCTGTCAGAATGCCAGAATTTTCCTTCTAACCCTGACAATGGGACATGGCCTTGTCACATTGCAGGAATTGCTTTGCAGGTTTGCCATGGAGAATGATCTTTGATTGCTTCCTTCTGTCTCCAGCATTTCATGCTGAGCAAGCAAGGGTGTGAAGTCCTACAATATTAGTATCCTGATGTCATTGAACCTGGGACTCCCCACCACCACTGTGGGTGGCTAGACCAGCTGGCCATTGAGCCCCATGGTTCACCTCTCTCTCTGCCTGGCTTTTCCGTGGAAACTGAGGATCTGACCTCAGGTCCCCATGCTTGCACAGCAAGAACTTTTCCCACCGAGCCACCTCCCCAACCCATATGACCAAGTTTTAGCGAACCACTTTAAACCAGCAGATCCCAAATTACTAAGGGGCTCAGGGGCCTCTCCGTCACCCTCTCTTTCCTGAATCTGAAGCAGTGCGCATGTGCCAAGGGTTATTTCTCAAACACAATCGAGTACAGAGGAGTAACGTCAGGGCATGTTTGTTTTACATGAAAATTTATGCACCTTTAATTAGAAACTAAGGAGAGCGTGAGTTGCTGTTGGGATGTGCAAGTCCCCTGCACCTCTGCAATGGACATGAGGAAGACTCTGGAGCCTGCTCTTCTGGGCCAGCAATAAGTTCTGGGCTCTCTCAAGAGTACACATCTCACTTTATATCCCAGGCTCTAAAGCCTTGGCTAATACACCATAGCTCTGCAGTGTAAGTGAACTGCATCTGTGCATTGAGAAGATGCTATTTCAGATATTCATAACATACATGATATTTTACACAAACAGAAACACATTGCATATCTTTTTATAACTTGTTATTTTCACCAAATCATAAAAGTTTGGTTTTTGCCCCATATATCAATAAAGATGCATGAGTTACACCCTTTAAAATTATTCCATTATATGGATAATCTATATTATATTCTACCATCTGCTGTTTCTGAACTCCTTTTAAGTATGTTAAGTTTTCCTATTATAAACACAACTACCAGACATCCTATGTACACACGTTTTCATGCTCTTGTGAATATTTATAGAAGATAAATTCATAAGCATGAAATTGCTAGACAGCATACATGTCTGAAATTTTAATAGCTATTGCTGAATTATCCTCCAAGAAGGTTTTATCAGTTTCCTTCCCAACCACACTGTACATTCCCCCAACACTGTGTCCATAAATCTTTACAATTTTATCCAAACTAATTTATAAAAGGGTTTATATCATTTTAGTCTTGTACCTTTTTTTTTACGAAAGAGAGAATGAATATCACTTTAAATATTTACTGACAAAATCTTTTTCTCCCTTTGGGAAAATCTTGTTTATAGCTAAAAATTTCTCCTAGATTATTTATCTGCCTTCAAAAATCTGGAGGAACTCTTTTATGATGGATATTAATCTCTTGTTGCAAATATTTCTTCCACTAAGACATTTTGTATTTGAATATGATCTTCTTTGTTTCACACGGATCTTTAAAAAAATTCCTTTGTGTATAAAAGTCTTAAATATATCCTTTCTGTCTCAAAATAGGAATTCAATTTTTAAATATTCTCTGCCCACTTCTCATCAAATTTATTGCTACCTGTACATTAAAATTTCTGTTGTGTTTTTTTTTCTGTTAGAAGCTATCAGTGATATTTGTTATTCCGTTGATTGGCGGGCACTGGTTCTGCATTTAGAGGTTTTAATTAGTTCTCTATTAGTTCTAATAGTATTCAGAATTGGTAGCTTTAAAAATCTTCTATTTAGAGAAACATTACCAGCCATAAAAATTCTATTTCATGCATTCCCTTCTAATACTAACCCTTTTTATGTCTCCCTGGTCAAATTCCATTGCCTACCAGGCTCCCTTTACTATGGTTGATGCCAATACTTACTACTCCATTTAAAAGGAACAATTCTAAAAGCATATTTAAATTTCTGGGAGATAAATTTTCCTTGAATTAAGTTCCTTTTACTATCTAGATTTCTAAGACATAGCAGAAATTAAATTTAAATTTAACCAACTTCTTTTCAGTTTCCTAAAATGAAGTATAGTATTTAAATAAAAAGTGAATGCTTCCTGATCCTACGTGAATGACATGCACTCTACTCCACACAGACAGTGTAGCCATGCTAAGGGGTTGCTGGTGCCATGTGAGATGCTATGCGTGGCAAAGGGGTAGAACTAGAAATAGGGTTTTTTGGAGCACATCAAAACAAATCACAAATTTACTATTAACATGGATTCCCTCACCTTGAAATCATCAGGAATGAGGAGTTTTGATGTTCGTAGAAAATTCAAGATATATCTGAACATCTGTCCATCTCTGTCAATGAAATAGTGCTGTTTGAGACTGTCCAAAACAATGGGTTCTGTACCATCAAACAGTCTTCCGATTCTGTGATAAAAAAAAAAAAGAGGGAAGAGTGAAGACAATTAGATCAATTAATTGTTTGGCCACGAAGACTCCCAGCTTCGGCTTGTGCCACTGAGAAAAGCTTCCACGGGCAGCGGACTGTGCCAATCATCCACTTGGCAGAGAAGGGGCTGAGATGTGCTGGTCCTTACTGACAAGAAAACTCAGAATAGTCTCAGTTCTGTTCCCTGTCTGTTACCTGTAAAGGAAACGTTCCTGACGTGGCGATCGCTGTGACGGGAGAGCTTTCCTCAGTGTTACCTGCGAAGTTGTCACTACTCCCATGTGTCTTTTAAGCCTATCCTACTGTTTACAAAGGGGTTCTGTTTCTAAAATGTGTTTCAGCATTTTCCCACTCATGAGTCCCAGGCTTCTAAAAAGACAGCAGTAGAGAGTACTAACGTGCATACTAAGAGCGATAGGGCCGGTGAGTGAAGGCCGGCCAGCGGCACCGGAGTGCGTCAGCAGGCAGTACACTTCCTCTCTAGAGGCTCATCTGACTTCTCATTAATAGTACAGATGGATGCATTACCCCATTTTTAAATACAATTCTTTAAATGTTGTCATAACTTGCCCATCTTGGTTTTGGAATGTTATTTATTGCTTTAAAGATTATTTTGAAATAATGCATTGTCTAGTACTACGTTGAAATGTGACAAAGGTCACAGAAAATCAAGTATTCTACTCTTAAACATGACAAATCAAATTTTTCCCTTCTCTGAAATCAGACATGTGAACTTCTGTTTCAATAAAAATATTTTAAAGATACTTCTAAAACTCATATCCTACCCAAAGGTGGATCCAAGAAAGCCACCGTGGGGCTGCATTTCTCAAACTCAGTAAGTTTTTTGTTGAACTTTCCATGAACTAAGCATGATTATTAAGGGTGCAGATTATAATCACCCTGTAATTCTTTCACTCTCTGTTACTTCTCGTTCTTTTCACACTGACACATCAATCAAACAGACAAATCCATTGCGTCACTTATGCATTGTCTTCCAGGACAGCCTGCTGCAGGATGGGAAGGAATGACACTTGCTTGTCTCTTACTGAAACGCTTTACTCTTCACTTAATAACATGATAAATGTGTGGTTGACAGGGAAGAAAGGAGGCTGTACTAATGAAACGCTTCCCAGGCATGTTCCACCAGCCCCAGCACTTTCTACATGTGACAAATCCATTATCCTCATCTTAATGATGAAGAAATCAGCTTGAAAATATGAAGAACTGGCCCAACGAGTTAAGTAGCGATGGGGGATTTGGCTGCTGATAGGAAAGGGAAATCCTTACCCTCATGGGAATGAAAAAATTACCACTATGCAAAGAGAGCTTTTGGTTGAGAGTTGTTTTTATCTATATTTGCTAAACAAGAACTGTATAATGAAATACAAGCCCTGATACTGATTAATTTAGGGGCCAGCATCAATGGTTTCATCACTCCCTTAAACAGAAATGAAAAGTATTTTATTTTTAATTGAGTCCTATGCTCTAGTGCTCTCGAATACGCACTCCCGAGCCTGGCAGTGCAGGGCACAGGACGAACCACTAGCGTGTGTGTGCTGAGTGGGCAGAAAGGAACTGCTCGCTCGTGTGTGAGGAGGAGCGCAGAACAATGTGACCGGCCACTGACAAGCTGTCATCTGGACGCATGCCTTCCTGTATCTACATTTCTTTTTTATAAAATAGTCTCTTTTGTTTTCTAAAATAAGCTCTCTCCTTATAGTTTATGAACAAAACCCCAGAAGTCATTCTGAGCTCAAAGGTACACAGGAATAGCGATGTTCCATGGGAGCCTAAAGAAATTTCTTAAGCTCGATTTAAGAAATTTTTGGCTTTTAAATTCTCCAAATTAGGAAAAGGGTGTCACTCAAATGGGAGTATTGCTGAAATGGGGGTGTTGTCGCTGAAATGGGGGTTTAGTCACTGAAATGGGGGTGTTGTCGCTGAAATGGGGGTTTAGTCACTGAAATGGGGGTGTCGTCGCTGAAATGGGGGTTTCGTTGCTGAAATGGGGTGTCGTTGCTGGAATGGGGGTTTTGTCATTGAAATGGGGGTGTCACTAAAATAGGGTATCATCGCTGAAATGGGGGTGTTGTTGCTGAAATGGGGGTGTCGCTGAAATGGTTTTTACGGTGTAAAACCAAGACAGAAAATGTGATATGTATTCAAAGAAGGTGTCTGAGGAACATGAGAAATTATAAAGAGAAAGCAAGAGAGGAAGAACTCCAGTCAGCCAGTGCAGACTCGAAAGGCAGCTGGGCCGTAGGCAAGGCCTGAGCAGTGGGATAGAGTTTCTAAGGAGAAAGAGGAGGGACAGATCCCAGCCAGGGCTTCAAGGGCCAAGGGGAAGACCCCAATCTAGCACTGATGCTCTCTTCCTTAATGAAACCCCCACAGTGGTCAAGTTACCTGATCCTGGCCTTGGACCTTTTATCCAGACCTATGACCATGCAGTGAGGAGAGACACTAGGCAACCAGAACCAGGGAAATGGGCTCACTACTGGGAAAGACCAGATTGGGCAGGAGTGACCCCAAGGAACAGGAACTCCAAAGACTAGGCCAACTGACGTTCTCCCAGGTGGAGGAAGGCAGTGGGAAAGCCTGCATGCTTCGGGCAGAATGGGCTGTGGAGAAAGAGTCAGGACTGTAGGGAGAAAGTGAGAGGACTCTAAACAGTCCTGGGGTGGTGGATACACATTCCTGACTGAGGTGAATGCCTTTAAGAGGCAGGACCTTTCCTACCTGAGCAGCAAATGTTAGAAGTAAAATGGGATCTCAGTGCTCCACTTTCTGCCCACCTTAAAGGAGGAGCCTGTGAAAACAGAGCAGAAAAGAAGGGCAGGAGGTGCCAACAGCCATAAGATGCTGTCTCCTGGGGTTTTGAGATGCGGTAGGTTGCTGTGGGAAAGTATGGTTTGGCTAAGCAAGTAAGGGGAGAAATCAACGGGACTGTACTTCTCATGGACATATGAATGAGTTACAAATCACGCGGCAGTGGTGTGTAAACGCTGCTGCCTGGAAACTATGTGGACTGATTACAGTGTACAGACCTTGGAGAACATTCCTGGTTTCCAACTGACCAAGACCAAGCTGGCTCCAGATGATATATGGCTGAGGTCTTTTTTCTCTCCCTTTTAAAACTATATCTTCACTAATGCTGAGAAAGACTTCCACGATGTTTTTTAAAGGCTAATAACTATTCTAACTAACTTATTCTGGATGATTTCAACCTCACACCAAAACTGACAGAATAATAAAATGAATCTAAGTGAAGAAAGACACCGTTACCCCGGTTTCAAAACCCATGAACTCTTAACTGATCTTGTTTCATTCATGTCCACCTTCCTGCCTCACTGCCCCGTGCTGGGGGCTTTGAACTAAATCTCAAAACATCACATCATTTTATCTAAATATTTCATTAATTACTAGCATTATAAGGTCTGCTAGAATCAGACTTAGGTCATGTTGAATATTTTCCTTCTTTGGTGCTTTTTCACATGAGCAGTGTTGAGTCTTCTTGCTTGTTGCTCAGGGCAGAACCTGCGGTGACCAGGCTCTTTTGGGTGAAAAGTTGGCCAGGCTTCCTGCTATTCTGGACTCCCCTTATACCTGGCATAGCTGTGGTAGACACAGCGTGCATATAAATATGAAAGGGCTAAAATCTGATTTACCTGCACCTGTATGAACCTGTCCTTAAAACTGGTTTCTTCTGCAGTCATTCATCTATAAGACCTGGTTTCGGTAATTTCCTGAGTCGGTTTCTCAAGAAGTCCCCTTTCCTCCATCCTTTTGTAATCATTTACTTATTCATTCAGTACCACTGAGCCCGTCTATACCAGTAATGGGTGTGGGTGTGTGAAAAAGGCATAGACCTTGCTTTTGTGGAATTTAATAGTCCACGGGGCTGGACACATGGGCCAACGGCCGCATGACGAGTGAATCATCATGTGTGGAGTGGACGGTGGAAATACAAAGGAGGTGCAGCCAACATCAAACTCCATGGGGGTTATCAGGGAAGGCTCGCTGGGGTGAAGGAGGAGGGGTTAGTGAGCTGAGCACATGGCTAGGAGGTCAGGGCAGGCTGGGGCACAGGAGACGAAGGGGCTTGAGCTGGAAAAGGCTTCTCACACGACTGCTATGTTGAATCAGGCTGACTGAAAACTGAGGCCGAAGCAGTAGAAGACAGTGAGAAGCCTGGTACATCAGGTGATGGGCCGCAGACTTGTTCGGAGGGTGATGGGAACTGACGGCAGGTTATTTCCTTGGGAATCTTAAGAGAAAGCAAATTTAGAAACAAAACAGAAGTGAGATGCTACCATATCTAAAGTCACATCTCCTCACAGCCATGGCTCATCCACACCTGTCTCCCGTGCTTGCTTTTGACCATGTCATGGGCATGGTGAGGTGTTTCTTAGCCCTGGCTGATAATGGAAATTCATGGGGAGCTTTGAAAAAATACCAATCGGCCCCCCAGTTATTCTAATGCAGTTAGGAATAAGGCCTAAATGGCTGTAGTTCTAAAAAGACTTCCAAGTTTGTATGTCCATTTGTTTGTGAGACAGGATCTCACTATGCAGCCCAGACTAACCTTGAACTCACAGAGACCCACCTGCCTTGGCCTCCCTCCCAAATGCTGGGGTTAAAAGTGTGTGCCACCACAACCACACTGGGCAACCCTGGACTTTTGATCATTCCTCCCTTCCTTCTCCCATCTCCCAGATGCTAGGATTCCGGGAGTGCACACCACAGTGCTCTCACTAAGCATTAGTGTAAAGCAGGGGAGAGGCAGAGACTCACAGGGAGCCCCATCCACCTGCAGTGTTTCACTTAGTCACCCGGTCACCTTAAACTGTAACAGCCCTCACTCCGATAGCCAACCATGCTCTTAGAAACAAAAGACATGATTTGTCTTCCTGTTGAGGCTGACCTCAAATTCCTTGACTCAAGTAGCTCTTCTTGATTCAGCCTCCCAAGTAACTAGGTCTACAGGTGACCCCACCTTGTGTCAAACTGAGCCAAAAACTAGCCAGCACAGCCCACCAAGGTTTGTTCGAACAAACCGTTCACAGTGAGAATAGAAATGTAGCATTCAACCCAGCTGTCCTGAAGAACCGTTCACATGTTCTCAGCCACGGAGCCCAGGAACCATAATTCCAATTTCACTTCTGTGTATTAAAAACCAATCAAGAGCCGGGCGGTGGTGGTGCATGCCTTTAATCCCAGCACTTGGGAGGCAGAGGCAGGCGGATCTCTGTGAGTTCAAGGCCAGCCTGGTCTACAAGAGCTAGTTCCACGACAGACACCAAAAAAACTACAGAGAAACCCTGTCTCGAAAATCAAAAAAAAAAAAATACCAATCAAGAAAAGAAAAAACAAAAGACGTGTCCCAGTTCAACCTTTTGTGGAAACTGCTGGGGGTTCCCAGGCCTTCTACAGCCACCTTCTGTCCACAGTTCTTACACCCTACACTTCCCACAATGCCTGGGAGACACCTGATCATATCCTGTTTCCAGGAGTGGAACTGGATGGACACTTGCTTTGTTTATCTAGGGACAAATGGAACCTTCCCACCTCTCTAACCATGGTAACCAGAGGGGGTGATTATCTGCAGTTTCTGTAGGATGGACAGGACGGGGAGATTAGAAAAACCCTTGGAGAATGAAATCCTAAGACTGACCAAGAAGCAAAGGGGAGAAAGGGGAGGAAGTGGGCCTTGCAAGAGCTTTTTGTCAATAAATGCCCCCACCTTTCTGTTCTAAGGGAAAGATGGCTTAGATTTGGGAGAAAGACTCCATTTAGTTTCTGGTCCAGACTTTTTTGCTGGCTACCAGATTCAGAGGCAACTCCCAAATGACCTCTTTAGCACTGGGTGGGGGCAGTATTTTTAAGCTATAAGTGGTACCCATTAGTTAAAAATTGGGAGAATGTAGAGGGTGGAAATTAACTGAACAGAAAATCTATCATGAGTCTACCACCTAATGGGGCATTAAAAATGAAATTGATTTTATATATGAAAAGCACCCGACACACGCGCGCACACACGCATGCACGCACACACATGCACACATGCATGAGCACCTGTGCCACCAAAGGTCCCCAACTGGTGATGTACTATTGAGAAGTAACTGGATGGATGGGGTCTAACTTCATCAATATATTAATGAGTTCCCAGCCAATGGGCTATCAGAAGTGGGACCTAGTTAGAGGTCACTGGGGATGTGACTTAGAGGTGGTATATTTGTCCCTAGGCCTTTCCTCTTCTTTCTCTGCACTCCTGAGTACCATGAGGTAACCAGTTTTGTTCCATCATGTGATCCTATGAGTCTGTGCCTCTTGTCAGCCTAAAAACAATGGAGTCAGCTACTGTAAGACAAAATAAGCCTTTCATCCTATGAGATGGTTTTGTCGCAACTGAAGCCAATGGCACAAAAGACGTGCAGCTTTAGATATTTTTTTATGTCTTCTATTTTGGCTTCCCAACCAAATTTCTTCCCTAACCTAATATGTGAAGCCTAAGATGGATGGCAGACATGGTAGAGGGATGGGTGAGGGCACTTGTGTGTCCATGTACAGCTCTGTGTGTGTTGTAGGTGTGGGGAGAAATGTCAGCACACGGTTTCGCTGGCCTCAGAACATCAGGGAGATAAGTACACATGGGCAGAGATGACTGGGATCAAGGGGCTCCTTCCTCTCTCTTCTGCTGAGATTAAAGAGGAAGGAGAGAGGGGGTGAATGAAGAGAGATGATAAATTAATAACAAATGTTTACAACATAGCATTAGATTGATTGAGGGATTCCATGATACCTTCTCTGCCATGACAGACGATATTTCCTGAAACCGTGAACAAAACTAAGGAAGGAGAAAAAAACCCACCCTGAATGATCATAAAGAACATTTAATTTCAAGCAAATAAAATGTTGTTTATGATCATCCAGGGTTCTGGAATAATTCTTTAATGTTTCCAGTCTTGGGAAATTTCATGTTTTGTGACTACAGATAAAAATTGATTTAGATCTTGTTATAGAAATGGATAGAAGTAATTTAAGAGAAGAAAGAAAATAATTTCTTAAGTACAAACCAAAGCAAATCGTATCTACTTATGGGAAGCCATGTCTCCAGCACCTGCTCCCTAGGGCAGCATCGTTTCCTGTGATAGATGGAACTGGAGACAGCAGGGAGGAAGGAGACGGAGTGTGTGCAGTGCCAACACGGGAGCTCGGCTCAGAGACGCATGGCTCAGTGCAGGCCAAGGCCACTTAATCTACGGGAAATGTTAAATGCTTTTATTATTGTTGTCATGTGTCTGTGCTCACATGCACACATGTGCCTAAAGTGTCCTCACTTGCAAAGCGGGTGTAGTAATACAAAGGCAAATCCGGGAGTCTTCCTCACTTGCTCTCCGCCTCACTTTTGAGATAGGGTTTCTCACGGAGCCTTGAGTTCACAGACTCCCTGGCTGGGAGCAGGCTCCAGCACCTGCCCTCTCTACCTTCCACTGTGAGGATGATGGGTGTGCACCAGCACACTGGGCTTTGTATGTGGGTGCTCAGCGTCCCAATTCAGGGCCTCATGCTTGTACAACAAGTACTTTACACACTAACCCATCCTCAGCCCTTCAGCTTGAGTTTTGATTTTGTTGTTGTTTTAACTAGAGAAATGGGATCCCATCAGACAGCAAATTCTTACAAGGAGCACGTGGACACGCAATAAATAAAACATTCACTGTTCTCTGCGGGGCACATGGTGTCAGGTCATGACTTCATGAGGCTCCCTACTTTGCAGGTGAGGATGCTGCAGCAGGCCGATAAATAACCATGCCAGATCTCCCAAGGCAGCTGGACCACAGGACCTGGCTTGGACCTTCTCCTTTACTGCCCAAGGTTGTTTTATCTCTGTAAAGTATCATGCCCTCCTGCCACGGACTCTGTAACTGCTGGCAAATGTTCAGCTTTAGACGATTGAGTGCTGTGCCCAGTCAGATGTCAGCCTTAGATGATTGAGTGCTGTGCCCAATCAGATGTCAGCCTTAGACGACTGAGTGCTGTGCCCAATCAGATGTCAGCCTTAGATGATTGAGTGCTGTGCCCAATCAGATGTCAGCCTTAGATGATTGAGTGCTGTGCCCCAGTCACAATTCTTCCCATCTAAAGGACCAGGCTGAATGGGACAAAGAGAACTGGATCACCTGAGCGTGCTCCTGGCTCATGCGAGTGTCTGTTTTAAATGGTTTCTAGAACGAATGGCTATTTTTCTCAGATGAGCCCAGGACGAAACCATCGGGCCTTTTCCTGGAGCTCAGCTGGGTATTTTCAGTGAACACAGTCTCTTTAGGTTTCTGTCTTGCTTTCTGTGTGAACAGGCAAGTATGAACATGCGTGCACGAGCCTGCCTCCACAGCCACCCTTTCCTCCTCCCAACAGTCAGTTCTATATTTAGAGGGATTTTTGACACACTCCTTAGGCTTTTCTCTTGATTTAAGAACTCTAGAATATGTTTTCCATTTTCCAGTAATAATCCATATTCAGAGGGGAAATGCCATAATAGCTAACATTGAGAGTGTGTTCAACACTCGGCTAAAATTTTTACAGATTATCTGCTTGAATTCTCACCTCAGTAATACTAAGTAGAAAAATGCCTAGTACAGGGAACATTTGATTGTAGCAGTTAAGAAACTGGGTTGTAGTGCCATCAAGTAGCCCTGAGGATGCTGAGCTGCGTTCCTAAGAGTGGGGGCCAGTCCGTCTTTGAACTGTCGCAAGCCTCTTTCTTCCCTTAAACTTCCAAAACCACTCAAGCACACTAAAATGTCAGGTTGGAGATGAAGATACATGATTGATCCTTGCTCAGTGTATACAAGTGCCAGGGTTCAATTCCCAGCACCACAAGACAAACAAAAGACAAGATCTGAAGTTTAGGCCTACAGTACTGTCCCGAGTCCGCCCACCTGTCTCAGAGCCCAACTCCTGACCCTTTCTTGCCTGCCATCTTGTCGTTGTGGTCCCTCCCTCCCTCCTTCCCTCCCTCCTTCCTTCCTTTCATCTTCCTTTCTTGGACCCTTCCGTCTTTTTCCCCTCCTATCTTTCTCTGCTCCTTCTCATGGTGCCAAATCCTCAAACCCAGCACGCACTGCATGCTGGCCAAGCACTCTACCACCAAAGCACATCCCTGGGCCTTCACATTTCTTCTGACAGGAAATTTTAGGCAAATCTGAGCTGTGCCTGATTTCTACCCTTATTCCTGAGCGTCTTTGTCATGACAAACCTGATTAGCAGATTATAGAATGTGATACAACATTCTCGGCTCTTCTGCCCTGTCTAGCAAATCCCCAGGTCTGTCCCCTGGGACTGCGGCTTACATGTGAACCCTGGCCCCCTCTCTCCTCACGTTTTGTGACCACCAATAAGCACAGGCTGGGTAGTGGAGTGTGCCCACGCTTCCTTTGTTGTTGCATGATTCCAGACTGTTGGAAATCACTGACAATATGCCACAGTCATTGCTTCACACAAACGCACATCATATTGATCATACGAGAGGACGATGGCCAAGCCAACATTTCTATTTTCAACTTCACAGTTTTCCCCACTTGTGATCTTGCCAGCAAAAGAGTGGCTTATAATGAAAGTATTTAAATCTTTTGCTTAGTATGTTTAAGAGAAAAATATAGAAGCTTAACAGAGTTTAATGAAAAAAACATAAAACTACCAGGAGACCAGGCCAACGCTTTTCTTACATCTTCAGGAAGATGGACAGAACACTGAATCCACCCAGACTTATTTGTACTGCTTTCTTAATCTCCCATGTTCAGAGACAGAAATGCACAGCCTACCATATGCATAAATACCACACATGTACATAAATGCATGGACACACATACATGTCTCACATATATACCAACATGCACAACACACATATATACAAACTTACACATCACATGCATAAATACTTCACAATGCAGTAATGCGTGCATAATCACATGCATATATGACACACATATACACTGATGCATACTCCATATGCATAAACACCACACATATATAAATGCATGTATAAAGACATGCATACATGCCATATACAAATGCACATACACATGTGTATATGCACCACAGACATACACAATTGCTTACATATACATGCACACATAGCATACACATATACAAATTCACACATATAGATAAATTCATGCACACACACACACAAATACACAAACACACACACGGGTACACTGTCTTAGGGTTACTATTGCTGTGATGAAACACCATGACCAAAGCAACTTGGGGAGGAAGGGGTTTATTTGGCTTACACGGAATCATCAGAAGAAGTCAGGACAAGAACTCAAACAGAGCAGGAACCAGGAGGCAGGAGTTAATGCAGAGGCCATGGAGGAATGCTGCTTACTGGCTTGCTCAGCCAGGTACCCTATAGGACCCAGGACCACCAGCCCAGGAATGGCACCATCCACAGTGAGTTGAACCCTCTCACATCAATCACTAATCAACAAAATGCCTTATTGTTTAATCTTTTGAAGACATTTTCTCAATTGAGGTTCCCTTCTTTCAGATAACCCTAGCTTGTGTCAAGTTGACATAAAGCTAGCCAACACACACACACACACACACACACCCTTCATTACTACCATCATTCAAGAGTTTATACAGCAACAGTCTCATTCAAATACTGAGAGCATCAAAAGATGGTTGAATGAATGGAAATGAATTCATCCTGTGACCATATGACTTGAGAGTCATGAAGTTTAAAAACACATCTAGAAACTGGGCTTTCCAAGGACATGACCTCAGGACAGTAAGCTGGGGCTCCTTAAAAGAAGAGAGAAAAGCTGAAAGCTGAAATTCATTCCACAGAGTCAGCAGCACATAGGCATGTCAGAGGGTGCACTGAATATCCTTGTCACAACAGCCTCTCAGAACATCTGACTGTTTCTTTGGATCACTGTGGAATGTGCCTGTTTGGCTATATGCTCTCTGAAGCCACTATTTCTAGGTGATTCTGTGCATGTACTTAGCGGTCACCAACTCAAAGTGTCAAGTGAACAACATGGCCTGCGGGGCCTCAGGCCCGCAAGCTCAGCAGCTGGGAGCCGGCCTCAGGAGCACCACAAGTTCTGGGTTGGCTGCTGAGACCTTGTGCTAACTGCCTGCTCACAAAAAAAAGTTCAGATCTGTTCATGATCTAAAGACAACTCTTTCAGGTGTGTGCTTGGGAAACTCCCATGAAGGCTCCTGACAACTCTCTGCCTTTGGTGCTGCAGGGCCAACGGCACTCGCTCTGGAGATGTCTGTCTGGGGCGATCACCACCTCCCTGCTGAGCTTATGCTTGGTTCACATAGTTCAAGAATTCCCCCAGAGGTCCCATGACAGTCCTTCAGCACACTGAACAACAGGTATATCTCTAGATATTTCTCCCCATGCTCTCCAACAACAAACAAACAAACAAAAAACCAGAAGAACCAGGCCCCAACCTGCAGATCAGCTAAAGAAGTAAATGATTCCAGCTAGGAACGAGAACTTGTTGTTATTCCGCTCCTGCTTTGGGTGGGCATACACAGAAGCTGGCAGCATTCGTCCGTTGACATGGCAGCAGCCACCTACTTGTTCTTCTATCCCCATGCAGAAGTCCTGAGGAAGGAGGGAGTGCTTTTGCCAAGATGGGAATCTCTGAAGCAGATGAGTTCCTCAGGCGCCCACCCAGCACCCTGTTCCTGGAGAGACAAAACCATTGCTTTCCCGTCCAGCTTTCTGAGCATCTCAGACACCGCATGGTAGGAAGAAAGGAACATGCCCCATTTGAACACAGTTTCACGTGTTAGCCTAGTTGTTAGGACCTTTAGTCCAATAATTTACGTATCTAATAATTCTCTTTCTGAATTCTCCCTCATGCCCATTCATTCCTTACATGGTATATTACCAAAATGCTGAGGTTTGGTTGAGACCTCTTTCTTAAAGTGCTTAAGATTATAGATTAATGGGCCAGTCTTGCATTATTCCTTAAAGACAGAACTAGAGGAAAGAAAGGTGGGTTCATCTAGGCATATAACTAAGTTGGTAGAATGCTTGCCTAACATTCTCAAGGGCTTAGTTTCAATCAATGGGTGTGGGGTACCTACCTACAAACCCAACATCCCAGGTAGAGGCAGGAAGATGGGGGCCAGCATCTGGGGGCCCGGGCTACATGGTATGGTTTACCTGAGGCCCCAAAGACAGGAGTTGGGAAGGACCTTTCTTTTCTTTTTCTATGGATTGAGCTCTTTTGAGGCCAGGGGAGTTTTCAGGTTTGAGGTAAGCTCAGAAGTCCTCAGAGCCTTCTAGGTTGTTTTTTAAAGATAATTTTTTTTTAGATGGAGGGGGACATACTGAGCTTAATGAGGTTACAGTGGATCCTACAGCTCACTAAGTTCAAATCAAAGACGTAGATGGTGTGAGCGCCAGTCCACCTTTCTGTGATAAAGCTCCCCAGCCTGTGCGCTTTGCATTGCTAAAACGTCCTGGTTCTCATGAGGCACTCAGCCGAGCTTCTCGGTAAAGCACAACGGCATTTCTAAGCCACCCGATACTGGCATTTATTAACAACATGAAGCCATTGTTCAGGGCCAGTGTCACTTCCAGGGACATGGTGCTGTTTTGTTTTGTTTCAGTGAGCATGTGCATGCATTCATGGATGAGCTGAGTGTGTGCATGGAGGTGAGAAGGCAGCCTTGGGCCTTAGTGCTCAAGTCCACCTGTTTTGAGATGGGGTCTTCTTCTGTTATCTGCTGCTATGTGTGCCAGGCTAGCTGGCTGGACAACCTCCTGGAGCCTCCTATCTCTGCTCTGCCTCTCCAGGAGAAGCACTGAGATTAAGATACAAACTACCAAACGTTCATTAAATGTGAGCTCTGGGGATTCAAATTTAAGTCTTCATGCTTGCACAGAAAGTGGTTTACCCATAGATCCCTCTCCCCAGTCCCTGCTGTGGTCTCCTGATTATATTCAACAACTCACTGATACAGTTGCAGGACAATGACTTTTTCTGCCCTCAGATTGAGGAGCTTTTGGGTATCTGCCTTGGGATGAAGACTCCTGGAAAACATATAATATAGTAGTACTTTGAAGGTAACTGGCCCCCATTATCTCACAGGAAGTGGCACTATTGGGAGGTGTGGCTTTGTTGGAGTGGGTGTGGCCTTGTTGGAAGTGTGCTGCTTTGGGAGTGGGCTTTGAGGTTGTCTATGCTCAGGATACTGCCCAGTGTTGCAGTTGACTTCCTGTTGCCTGCAAGATGTAGGACTCTAAGTTATTCCCCCGGCACCATGTCTGCCTGCATGCTGCTATGCTGCCCACCATGATGATAATGGACTGAACCTCGAACTATAAGGCGGCCCCAATTAAATGTTTTCCATTATAAGAGTTGCCATGGTCATGGTGTCTCTTCACAGCAACAGAAACCCTAAGACACCTTGTAAGAGCTTGCCTGAGTTCCTATTTTCTCTGGGCCCCCACCAGGAGCATTGAGGGCAGCGTGTACCCACTTTTTCTAGCTTGTTGGCACAAAGAACTGCCACTTTGTAAGCATCTTGCAATTAATATCTCAAAAGCATAGCACTGATAATGCATCTAGTCAATGCAATGCATTCTAAATTCTTAATGAAATGGTTTTGAACAGGTGACATGATTGGCAAACGATAACTATATGGCCGATGTGATGTGTAGGGTGCTTCTTTTTCTCTAGTCCACCTACAGCCTGAATGGGCCTGGTCTTGTCTCTTGCTTTAGTCTTTTATAAAAATTTCATTTTGCGTGGTACAATATTACATGAGAATGCTGTCCACAAGAATATGCTACATGTTGAACACATTCTCACTACCCCACATGCCCTGTCTTCCCCACACTCCTGTTCCTGTTAGAACCCTCTGTTTCTCTAGACAGTTTTCCTTTACTTCCCTATCATATACACATACATGATTTTATGCACATAAAATCCAGAAAGCACAAAGATTGAAACCATATATTGGTCTGTAAATGGAACAGTCTATTTACATCCTGCAGAGAGCATTGACACACGCAGTGGATCCCTGAGACGCCTTTCACTGTGATGTTTTGATACTACCTATGGGAGATTTCTTTTGAAAGTGATCTAATTAATTAGATCTAATTAATTAACTACTTAATTAATGTTTTTGCTTTCATGAGGCTAGGTTCCCTATGTTGCACAAGCTGATCTTGAATATCTGGGTTGTCTCAGCCACGAGAGAAGCTGGAACTACAGGTATTGACTCCATGGCTGGCTAGGAAACTCAAATCTTAAATGAAATTTAAGTTATGTTTGAATGTGAATAAGTGTTTCTGTTAAGAAATATTTGTTTCCTGCATACATGTGAGACACTCTCACCATGAAGACACATGACAGAGGGACCATGTGACACAGATGGATTTGCTCACCCACAGACAGATCCCCTGTGTGATGTCAACTGTGGTAGCCTGGGAGGATGACATCAGAACCAACAGAAGACACAAGACTAAGGCTGTGGGCTATAATCATTCTTACATTCAAGGTTCCCATATGACAAAAAGGCAGTTGAGTTTTTGGAAATCCATATAAATATTATTTGTCTATTACTTTTAATTACTATTATGTGTATGTGAGGATGTTTATGAGAGAGTGGAATATGTACATTCATGTCAAATGCATGTGGAGGTCAGAGGGCAGCTTAACATTGTTTTTCTTTTTTTTGATAATCTCATATATGTATACAATGGAATATATACCCCATTTCTCTCCAATTTCCCCTCATCCCCCCAACATGTCCCCTCCCCAACTTTACCATATATTTTATATATTGTATAATAGGTATAGACTATGTATATGTAAAATATATTTAAAGTATGAATACATGTATATGTGTGTCTGTACATGCACACATACACCTATAACCCACCAAGTCCACTTAGTGCTGCCCATATGTGCAGGGTATTGCACATATCAGGGGCCACATCCTCAGCAAAGAGTGGTTCTTACTTCCTCAGAGACTATTAGCTGCAAGAGAGGACATCTTCTGAGTCAGGTGTCTCCTGCATGGAGGGTTCTGGGATTGAACCCAGGCCACCATGCTTGCATAGCTTTTGTTCACTGAACTGCCCTACTCTTCCTAAATGCTGTCATATTGGACTTTAAAAANNAACAACCTTCCCCAAATCCACGTGTGTGGCTGGCAGAAACGGCAGGGTTTGTACAAACCACAGCTAGTCCCTGAGAAGCAATGTCCAAAATCCGTGGGCTGAGCTGCAGGAGAGCAGCTGCAGGAGAGCAGTATTTAAAAACTGGAGCTTCTTTACTGGAGCTGCTCTCAGAAACACTGTGACGGGGGCATAGCTTTCACTTGGTAACCTTGTAGGAAATTACCCAAATGAACTGACTTTTCATACAGATGAATAGATGGGGCATTTATTAAGTCTTTTTTCTTGTATGATGAGAAGAAACATGAAGATACTGAAAATAAAGATTACCTTGCCATGCTCAGTGACACTATTCATCATGCCAAACAAAATCTGAGAGCTGCTTTTGTCCCAAACGGTGTGAGTTATAGCCCAACCAATAAGAAAAGGCTGGTTTTACCGACTGTATGTGAGCACACCAGAGCATGCACAGAACAGCCCGTGACACTCGTACCTGTCGCTGTACAGAGGTTCCCAAACTCTGAGAAGCACGAAGATTCAGGAGCATTTACTCCGGCTGGAGAGGCCAGCAGGGGAAGCAAAGCTTCATCTCCAGAGCCACATCAAAGCTGGGCACCAAGGCACATGTCTGCAATCCCAGTTCCAGGATTCGAAGAGACAGGAGGATCTGAGTGGCTTGCTGGCCAGCTGGCTGAGCCAAATTAGCAAGCTGCAGCTTCAGGGAGAGACCCTGTCTCAAAGAACCTAAGGCTAGATAGGTCATGGGCCCCAGGGGAAAATCTACTACCATTACTCTCTAGATGAACATAGCAACAAAATAATTCCTAACGACATTGTTATATCCACAGATCAGGGTACCACTCAACCTTATCAGAGAAGTTTCTTCTTGCAGCAAATGGTAATTAACATGGAAATCACATGGTCAATGTACAAAGAGGAAGTAACTTTAGAATGCTCAGCCATAACTGGGATGTCACTATCATAGCTGTCCCTGAAAGGCTCAGGGATCTCTGTGGAAGAGGGGGCAGAAGGATTGTAAGAGCCAGGGGGTGGATGACTCAGAGAGAAATTTGGCAGACACTGTGTCGGCAGATGCAGAGACATGGAAGACCTGAGCAAGCTCCGCCCAGACAGTGGCACCATACGGAGAAGGGAAAGTAGGCATGAAGAGGCATGAAGCCCCGCCCATAATCATGGTGCATTTGATCATTACTGGATGAGGGAAAGTCAGTTCACTGAAGTGACAGTTGATGCATTTCCCATGCTCCAGAGTGGGCATCACACCCAGGAGGAATCAGTCAGCAAAAAATAAACTGTGTGGTTTTTTGTTTTGTGTATGTTTTGCTTTTTAAGAGAGAGATAGAACATGAAGTTGGATGGGTAGGGCATTGGGGGAGGGTCTGAGGGTTTGGGGGAGGAGAAAGAACATGATCAAATATATTGTATAAAATTATAAATAAAAGTAGGATTTAAAAATAATGTAGAAAGCAGTGAACTTTTACTTGGTGTGTGCATGTGTGCACACAGCACACCCAGAAATCTACACTTCCTGAGATGGAGGATTAGGAAGAAGGTACTAACTAGAGGAAGTCAGGGGTCACTCTTCTATTATTCTGGTTCCTTTTTTTCCATGGGAGAAAGTAAGCTTGAAAAACAAACCAACAAACAAACATAAAACTCCTGTTTTGTGCCTTGAAGGAAGGCAGGTGTCAGTCCTTACTGCAACATACTGGACCCCAAGGACACTGGGTGGAACAGAAGGAGGCAGCTTGGTAGGGTAACAGGAAAATGTCCAACAGCTTGGTAAGGTAACAGGAAAATGTCCAACAGGAAGCTGGGTTCTAGACAAATTCAGACATAATTAACATACACGATATGACCTGAAGTTTTGCCAGGAATCATCCTTCTCTGGTTTTCCTACGTGACTCTAACAGCAGAGTGCCAGCAGGTACATACATGCAAGGGCCCTTTGCCTTCTTTCCCGGTCTGACCCGGAAAAATGAGGACTAAGCTAAAGCATTATTTGCTTCCATAAAGCCTCTACACATATTTATTTCAACAGATTTTAATTCACTGCTTCAGTCAAAACCAAACATAACTTCACACGCAAAAATGAAGGACAATGCTGGTCACAAACGGCATTGTGGGTGATCAAGCAGAGAAGAAGCTGCTCCACACCAGGGCCTGCAGCGTGGACATCCTGTGGGTCCCTGACCACTGGCACAGAGGGGCAAAGTAGAAATCCCCCACATGTCCTGGCAGATGCATCACAGGACCCAGGAAAGACTCAGCATGCCACAGCAGCGAAATTCTGCTTCCTGATGTGAACTGAAAGGCAAACTGGACTTTTGGCTTAACTTTACCTTCAAATAAAGATGTTTCTTGGAGAAATAAATAACTATGTGAAAATTATCTTTAGATTTAACACAGTGGGCACGTTAATTCCCAGAGGGCCTATTTATCGTGTGCGGTACTCTTTTCTAAGATGGTGTATCATATAGCCCAGGCTAGCTCAAACTCATAGTGTAACAGACATGGCCTTACACTCCTGATCCTCCCTCCTCCACCTCCCAAGTGCTGGGATTACAGGTGTACTCCAGGCCCAGCTATTTCTTAACTATCTAGTGAACTGTTGCTTTTGACTGTTTGCTGGTTTTCTCTGCTACCTCTGTCTGACAAGCTATAGAGGCGGTTGTAAGAGACTAAGGATTTTTGTAAGCCATTGAGTGTTACAGTGACGGAAGGGAAAACAGAATAATCCATCAATGAATGTCAGAGCATGGTGGGGGAAGTATGGCACTGAGTTATCTTGTCTCTAAAGTATACTTTAAGACAAGACTCTCTGAGTCCACAAGAACAACCACACTGAAAGCAAGCCAGTCCCATCTTGTTCTCTTGTGGCCAAGGAACCGTACAGTACATGTTCCTAAAGGATAGTCTCCCAGCACTAAACAGAAAAGCAGGCTCCTTGTTTAAACACAGACGTCTTTTCCGTTGTTCACCTGCATCTCAGAGGAGCAAACTGTGGGAAACCAAGACTAAAATGAGAGAGGAGACAGAGAAGGAAGAAGCTTCCCCATTAGCCTTGGGAAACTCCACATGCTCCATTTCCAGGGTCTTGCGTCTCCTAAAATCTAAGGCTTCGCCAGTCCTCGCTGCTAAGTCACTGGGTGCATGTCCTTTCCTTGGAGATAGCAGTACCTTCTCCCCTTCTTTTCTGCGGACACTTCATGGCTGACCTACCCTGTGACACTTTAACACAGGCACTGAATCATCCAACACGTGGCTCAAAAAGCAGGGCATAACGAAACAGCTTAGTCACTGGCATGCAGTAACTTTCTGTGTTTGTTTGTCTGTTTGCTCTTTAGATTCATTCTCTCTGTGCAGCCCAGACAAGCCTCATCTGGGATCCTCCTGTCTCTGCCTCCTGAGACCTCAGATTACAGATACACACCATTGAGATCTCAGATTACAGATACACACCATTGGCTTCCTGCAGCAATTCTGAAGAAAAGTTTGGTGAACCATTTGGCAAATCAGACGCATTCATTTAAGCAGGAATTATTTCCCTAGGTCTTTAAAATCTTGGCTCATGTGATAACACAGTGGGACCCACGTCTAGAAGTGACAGCATTAAACTGGAAGCATGGAGGCAGGAAATTTGACATCACAGAATCCCCACATCCAGAAAGTTCTCTAGGCCAGGATACAAGTGCATAGAAATGCAAACATTGTATTTGTCTTCAGAATACGGGCTTCAAAGATCTTTTTATTTCAGGCTTTTAAACATATTTATTGTATTTAAAATTATATGTGTATATGTGTGTGTGTGTTCATGTGTGAGTTCAAGTGTGTGTGCAATAGAGAAGAGGATGTTGGATCCTCTGGTTATGAGCCATCCAACATGGGCATGGGTGTTGGGAAACAAACTCAGGCCCTCTGGAGGAGCAGGAAGTGCTCTTAACCAATGAGCCATCTGTCCAGCTCCCTATTTCAGGAGGTTTTGTTTTGAGACAGGGTACATATGTATGTAATGTAGAGAGGCCTGGAACTCACAGCTCTGGCCTCCCTAAATGTCTCATATGACACCATGTGCCTTCCCCTCAGTGCAGCCCCACTGAAATGATGCTGTAATGGCTAATGTGTGTGAGAGTGATGCCCTCCAGATGGGGCACACATGCTTGGCTCCTCCATCCTGGAGCTCTGGATGCACCCTTGGGTGGCCATAGGCATCAACTCCATGACTGCAAAGAAAGTCTCTTGAGTTCTGCAGTTACCCACACATCCCTGAATGCTAAGGAACGCCGCTGCTATTTCAGAGACATCCATTTAGCATAATCTACTTATATGGGACTTAACTCATGGTCTGGGTTTAAAATATACAAAAGCCTTGTCAAGCCGTCAGCTCAGATGGCTCAGGGGACCTGAGAAGTTCTCTGGCTGACAGTGAGCTTTTCACACAGAGATCCTCACTTGATTAGCACCACACGGGTCCCACTGACTAGTCCACCTCCCCAAGTGGGAGAGTTCAAGTCTGAATAAACATCAACACAGCACTACTAAAACTGCCTTTGCCAGAAGGGACAGTGACAGATGCAAAAGTCCCAACTTTGAACTCAGACAAGTCCTACTCAAAACGATCCCTGAACGTGTGTTCATCATAAACATATGTCAAAGGTCTTAAGGATGCCTTGTAATTTGACATGGGGCTTAATCAACAAAGTACTGCAATACCTAAGTCTTTCATTATCAATGTTTTTGAGCCAGTCATAATCAGATCTGCCCAGAGGAAGAGCACAGCATCTATAGCTACCTCCCCTGAGATGCTCACACTTCGAATCAAATGAGAGAATCTGTGTACATTTGCTTATTTCGAAGCAGTGCTGGGTTTGATCAGGCATGCCAGGCAAATGTCCTCCTACTGAGCTGCATTCTCAGATCCTCCACACTCTTAAAAAAATATTTTGAGAGACACAGTCTTGATAAGTTGCCCAGGATGGCTTTGAACTCACAACCATGTTTCCTGAGCAGCTCAGATTACAGGCCTGTACTACCAAATCCAGTTGAAAATATCTGATGGGGGCATTATTTTTCTTGACTTTTTCTTTGTTGTTCTCTCTAGCTAAACTTTATTTGTAAAAACAGGCAGCAGATCCATGAGTGCTAGTTCGTTGACCTCTGATCACCCATCTTTCCATGTCCATAGCTGTCTCCTATTACCATACGGGTTTGGGTTGTTTTTTTCCCATGATGCCTCCTATTGTAGGCCAGCTTAGCCTTAAACTCAATATACGTCTACTTCAGCCTCCCAAGAGGTAGGATATAGTGTGTACTGCTGTCCTTGCTCTGGTTTCTGTGTGGGGTTTTTTCCCTTTAAACTTTGTTGGTGTAAAATTATTATAGTTAAGACCAGGTGTTCCAAGCTCCAATTGTAGTTGAAGATTTATAGTGTGCTCCCTTCCCTTCTTTGCCAGTGCTTGGGCTTAAATGCAGATCCTTGCTGTGTACTGTACCACCAAACTGTGTACCCACTGTAGGGTAAAAGGGCTAGCCAAAGAAACCCACCCTGGTGCTAAGTCCAGAACCAGTGAAAGAAATACTTTAGCCTTGAACCCAGTACCAAAGAAACACACCCTGACCAGTGCCAAGGAAACAGACTTTAGTCATAGAATCAGCATCAGTGAAAATGTGCCCAGGCCCTGAAATTAGAGCCAAAAGGTTAAAAAGGGGTCAGTGAAAGAAACATATTATGGCCCAGATACCGGAGTCAAACCTGCCCCTGACCAACTAAGAAGAAAACCAAACAATCCCTGTACAGGGAAACTAGTCAATGCCTGAGCAGAAAATCAGAAAATCAACTGATCCCTGAGCAGAGATCTAGCCAATCTGAGCTCAAGAGACTGGAATCTGACCCATTCCCACCCCAGAAATCTCCCTGGAAAAACTCTGCCCCTAAGAAGCCCTATATAAACTCTGTACCCTTTTCCACACTGGCAGATGCAGCCCCTCTCCCAGATCCTTCCCTCCCAATAAATCTCTTCTTGAACGAGGTTTGGGTGAGACCTTCTTTCTTTTCCCCAGAGCAGAGACAGAGCCAAGCTGAGCGAGACTGTAACACTTTTGCTAGGGAAAGCGTCCCCTAGCAGAGTAGAGCTGTTACACGCTGGGGCACTGGAATCCAACTGTAACAACTTCCCAGGGGAAGTCCTCTGCTGCTGGAGCAGAACTCTATTACATGGGAGAAGCCTTTCCTTAGAGCAGGGCTGTAAATTGCTACACCTCACCCCCACACATCACCTCCCATACCCCAAGTCCCACACCTCACTTCCCACACCCCCACACCCCACGTCCCATACCTCACACACCACAACTCACCTCCTATGCTTCGCCTCCTACATTATGTCTTTTAAGGTTATTTGTTACTTACAAATCGGAATTTCTTAACTAAAGTCTTCCCTGTAGTTCCTGAAGAGCCTCTTCTCTCTGGGCCACTCCATCAGAAGAGGCAGCTAGAGAAGAACCAGGAGTTCACAGGGGCTCAGTGGGTAGGATGAGTGCTTCAGGGAAGGAGGGTTCCAAGCCCCTAGAACCTAGAGAATACTAACCAGAGGAGTTGCTAATAATTCCAAGGACATGAGTAACCCAGCCGGGATGTCTGGGGTTTATTGACAGAGGGTCGGCTAAGTCAGAGATCTTTACAGAAATTGGAAGGGGCATTTGAGCTACGGGGAAAATCACAAATGTCTGTTCTTCTAAATACGCTTGACTGCTAAAATCTGAGTGTGGGTCCCTTTCTGAATTTTCTTTGAGATGAATATTTAATTATGTACAGCAGTGTCAAAAAAACGAAGGAGAAGCAGAGCAGCACATGGTGGCCAGTGACACCCTGAGCCAGTATTATCTGACCAGTGTCATTAGTTTTAGTTATAAGCCACGGGAATGGAGGCTTCTTTGATACCTGACTTGAGTTTAAAGCTATGTCCTCTTAGGAAAGATGAGCTCAGGGTGAGTATACAAGAGAGGACACAATACCAGAACAAGGAAGGAGAGCCCGATGTCAGGCTGTGACTTGGCTATAGGAATAGAAGGAGTGGGGTCCATTTAGAATTTGGAAGGCAGTTTGCTCTGCATAAAACACAGGGCTATGAAGATATTTCTGTGAACACATTAATTATTAGCTTTGTAAGAAGACATGTCTGTACCTGTTTTGAAAGAGGGAAGACAGGTATTCGGCCATTGAACCCTACCAACCCACCAAAGAACTGCAGGGTGAATGGCAGAGCCTGCGTCTAAATGCAGATACAACAAATCAAATTACTTCTGCTTGGGAGGTGAGGCTTAGTGGTAGAACATGTGCTTGCCATGCATAAGGCCCTGAGTTTGACCCCTGAAACATCCAAAGAAAACAAAACATTTCTTTGTTGTTGCTGCTGTGGCACTATGGGTGACTGGAAATGAGAGGAAATCTTTGGAAGGTATGCTGATAATCCTGCCTTTCCTAGTATGCTGCTGAGAAAAGTCAGTTTGTGGTGTGTGCAAGTATCAGGATGGGGAAGTGGTGGGTTTACTTCTTTTCATGGAAGCCTAGATTCCTAGTTTAGCGCTGCCATGCAGGAAAGAAGATGCAGAAGCAAGTTCACATTTTCTAGCAGTCACATGGGAAAAGTGAAAAGAGATAGAATTTGTCTGAAATGCATTTCCACTTAACTCGGAATATTACCATTCCAACATGAAAAGGAAGCAATATAAAAATCATTGAGATATTTTAGAGGGTTTTATTTTTTAGCTCAATGCTTCAAAATTGAGTGTAATGTACATCAAAGGGCAATTTCAATTCGGACTGCCCTCTCTTTGGATGCTCAGTAGTGCATGTAGCAGCTGACTGCTATAAGACACCAAGCAGCCAAGAGAATAAAGGCATCTACGAAATCTGATGCATGGTTCAGGATCTGAATAATGAGACTCGAGGAATACTCATGGAAATATAGACTAGGAAGTCTCCAAACGAGACATTAATTGAGGTCTGAAATATGTAGCACCAACAGGAGGTGACTGGAAAATTATGAGAGACAGAAACAGAATGAAGAGAGTGGCCAACTTTTTATCTTCCACCACTGCCCAAAGTTCAAGCAAATCCAGGGTGCTACAAATAGTTGACCCTCTGAGAGCATCATACTATGGAAAAGATCCACACAGCTGCACTGAGCAACTAGACCAAAACCAGTAGCCTAAGGCACAGGCCAATGGTCCAACTACCCACATCCAAAATGCCCCAAAGTCCAGAACTTTGATGTGGGCATCTATTGAAATGTGTGCACATATGTGTTCATGCATGTTTGTGGGGCTTGGAGAAATACATATGTGTATGGAGGCCAAAAGTCAACCTTGGGTGTCATCCTTCAGGAGTGGTCCATCATGTTTTTGGAAACAGGGTCCCTAGGGCTTGCCTAATTAGCTGGTCGGCTATTGAGACCCAGGGAACCACTTATCTCTGCTTCCCTGGTACTGTTTATTCTGTCCCTGTGATCAAACACCCTGAAAAGGAGGAGGAAAGCATTCAGTTACCTTGTATTTCTAGGTCACAATCCAGCACTGAGGGAAGCCAAGGCAGGAAGTCAAACGTGAGCCTTAAGTGGACCCCACAGAGGAATGCTGCCTGCCAGCTGGCTTGCTTGAAGACTCATGTCTAGCTAGCTTTCTTATACAACCCATGACTCCTGCCTAGGGATTGGAAAGCCTACGGTGGGCTGAATTCCCAAGATTCATTAGCAATCAAGACAGTACCCACTGGCATGCCTATCTGGTCGAGGCAATTCCTCAACAGAAGTTCTTTCTTCCTAGGTGACTAGGCTATGTCAAATTCTCAATAAGTAGGACAGCTAGGATTATAGGGACATACCAGCTTCCTTATGTGAATTCTGGAAGTCAGATCCATGCCTTTGTGGCAAACACCTTACCAATTTAGCTATTTCCCTAGTCCCCAAGACCTTTTGAGCATGAACATAAGACCCTACATAGAAAATTCCATGTCCTGAAACTTTGTTTTGTCCACAGAATTACTAAAAACATGATACAGAATGATCCTCAGGATATGTGTGTAATATATATATGAAACATAGATGAATTTCAAGTTCAGCTTGGGTCCTATTTCCCCAGATACCTCATTATACATAGACAAATATTCTAAACTTTGAAAATACGCTAAATCGGAAATACTTCTGTTCCTATGTATTTGAGAAGGGAGCCCCTCAGGCTGCATTAACTTCCCCCTTAAATCAGAAGTTTTAAAAGCAAAAAAAGCAAAGCCACCAGACCAGATCACTAACTTGCCCTACATTTAAGGACAAGATATGGACCTTTGTAGATGGTTTGTACTTGACCCTGGATTTAACTCCCCCATCTGAAGGGTCAGCAGCAGTTTTCTGTAGTTGATGTCAGTATCACCAGGAAGTTGGAAGAAATACAAATAGGTACTCTTTAAAAAGAATAATAGTTATAGAGCCAGATTCTTATTTTTTTTAATGAATGGACAAGTCGCTTAAGATGTTGTAAACCTGGGCTGCAGAGAAGGCTCAACTGTTAAGAGCACTTGTTGATATTGAAAATGAAGACTAGATTTGGTTCCCAGAACCCACGTGGTAGCTCACAAGCATCCATAATTGCAGATCCAGGAGAACTGAAGCCCTCTTCTCACTTCTGAGGCCACATGCATGCACATGCTGTACATATTTATATGTAGGCAAAATATTTATATGCATGAGGAAAATACAAATCAATGTATATAAAAAGTAATTAACCATTTTATAAACTAAATTTTCACATCAAGGAAATAAAACATTAATGAGCCCAGAGAAGTGGGGAGCGCCTCCTTTAATCACAGCACTGAGGAAGCAGAGGCAGCGGATCTCTGCAGGTTTGAGGTCAGCCTTTTCTATGTAGCGAGCTTCAGAGTCATATTCTTGAGAACTAAAACTACAGCCACTGTGACCACGTGATTTTGTATCGTTTTCTTAGCATTTCTGAGTTACACCTGCACTACCAGCTGAGAGCCAGGATTGAAAATGCACAGCTTTGTGGATACCTTACAAACCTATATTTTAATCATTTCATTTTTATCATGGAAAGTAATCTGAAGTCAAGAGAACACATTTTTCTACCCTTTTTACCCCAATTTTCAATTTTTTAAAAATTTCTTCTGTTTTTCGAGACAGGGTTTCTCTGAGTTGCTTTCTGGAACCAGGCTGGCCTTGAACTCACAGAGATCCGCCTGCCTCTGCCTCCCAAGTGTTGGGATTAAAGGTGTGTGCCTGGCTGAAATATTTTTAGGTAGTCAAGAAAGATCTGAAAAAATTAAAATACTTTATAACATTTTTATCATAACTATGATTTATACTCAATATTGTCTATTTATGTTATAAAATTATTTCTCTCTCTCTTGTGTGTGTGTGTGTGTGTGTGTGTCTGTGCCCATGCACACTGCAGTGCACAGGTGGAGCTTAGAGGACAATGCTCTAAATTCTCTCCTTCTACCTTGACATGGTTTGAACTGAGCCCATTAGGCCTGCTCTGGGTCATTTCACCTCCCCATCATGATTTTTATTTTGAGATAGGGCCTCATTCTATAGTCCTGGTTGGTCTTGAGCTCATTATGTAGCACCAGCCTGCCTTGAATTCATGATCCTTCTCCTTAGGTTCCTGAAGGCTGGAATTACAGGCATCTACCATGGCACTCAGAAGGTGACATTCGGACAAGTACTCCATGCCCCAACTGTGGAATCAAGCAGTCATGGCCCTGAATAGCCTCAGCAGGTCATGCCCTGCCCTTGGTGTTGGCCAGGCCACACTGTTCTTCTGATGAAAGGAAAAGCAGTCAAGAGCATCAAACACACACACACTCTGAGAGCGACATGCCCACTTCTGCAATTACCTTGACTCGGGGTATTTGGTGAGGGTGGCCAGGCTGCTGGTGTACATGTGGCCGCCCACATCAATGTGGACCGGTGCATTGGACTTGGTGAGCTGGGCTGGAGTGGGAATGCCTTGGTTATTCAGTGGCGATGCGGGGGATCTAGTGATCAGAGGTCTTGACATATTGGGCCGACTGTCCTACAGAGAGAGAAGCACAGTTAGACACGGTTCTGTTGTCAATGACGACGAAAACATAGATCCTGGGAAATGAGCGAGTGAGCAGCGATGATGACCATTTGGGAATAACATCTGGAAAATTATCAGGCCCTCTCACTTTGGTTTTCAGTATCATAAGCAAAGCAAACACTGCAACAGAGAGAAAGGAATTTCATGTGCCCGGGATCCAATTTACGACTCTGAGGGCTTATTATACAAATGGATTTTCACATTATGCAAATGACAAGTGGCTTGTGGAAAAATCCTAATCATTTCAAATGAAAAGATAATCAATGCTTAAAACAATATGCACCCAAATAAAACATGTATAGTTTATAGTTCTCTTTGAAAACTTCCTCATTGTTATGCACAGGAACTAAGCTATGTGTGTTCTATAGGACAGATTCTAAGGCTCTAGTTTTTGAATCAGAAAAGAGTATTGCAAAATTCTAGCCATCAGCTGTTCAAAGAGACACCATGAGTTTATCATTCCATAGATTTTTAAAAATCAAGAGCTAGTTACTTGCTCCCCAGTTCTCTTCTTGGGAATTTGTGGCTTTGGGATGCTTCATAACAACAGATCCCAGAAAAGCTTCTTTGCTGTATGCCTGACTTCTCAAGAGATTAAGTTTCCAAGGTGAAGAAGATGAGGTGGATGCTGCTGCTATGTGTGTGTGTCACCACAGCAAAAGGTGTGATGTGAGCAAATAGACCAGGATGCGGCAGTGTGTTCAGTAGCAGGAAGATACCAGGACACAGGCGGCGCATGGCAGCAGCAGGAACAGACCAACATGTGGGCAGCGCATGACAGCAACAGGACAGACCAGGACGCGGGCAGTGCACGACAGCAGCAGGAACAGACCGGGATGTGGGCAGCGCGTGGCAGTAGCAGGAACAGACCAGCATGCGGGCAGTGCATGACAGCAGCAGGAACAGACCAGCATGCGGGCGGCGCAAGACAGCAACAGGACAGACCAGGATGCGGGCAGCACGTGCAGCAGCAGGAACACGTTCAAGGAATTGCACTCTCCAGAGCAGAAAAGACGCCAGTTGTCCCAGGATAACAGCATAAATGAGTAAACACCATGGTGATTCCATACCACAGGCAAGTCACGCCAGGTTCTGGCACTCCACAGGGTCAGATACTTAGAGTCATCAAATGATAGATCAGTTGAGGAACAAACCAAAAGAGTGTTCTGTAAGACTGAACATATGCGCGCGCGTACACACACACACACACACACACACACACACACACTCACTCCATTCTCAGATTTGAAATTTAGGCAGAAACTGTTTTCAAACACACCCACCATCTGTGCCAAAAGTAGTGAATGAGTTATATGAAAAATGTCTCTGATAGAGATTTCAGAAGGGAAGTTGCTTAGTCTTGTGCTTAAAGTGCAAGTGATAACATAAATTTGCAAAGCATCATGGGTTTCTTGATCTTGGAACAGGTTGAGGCGGTACCTGGTGCTCAGCTGTTAGACTACTTAGGGTTAAGCCCATGTCCAGGAGAGACTGCCATTGGCGAGCTTTCCCAGACAGCCACTAGGAACGGCGAGGTGATGGGGCCTTGCACAAAATGTTTACCATCTGTGTGGTGCTCTTCTGCAAGGCGGAGGAAACAGAGCCCAGAAAATGCCACTCGAAGAGTTCATTTTCAGTTCCTAAATCGGGTGGCAAATTCATGGGTATTCACTAGAGTATTCTTTACTGTATTCTTCAATAATGCAAAACAGAAATTAAGGACACAAAAGAGTGCTTGGAACACACAAAGAAAAGGAGTTGGAAGGGTTATTATGGGGTGGGAGCAGGGATGAAGAAAAGTTACAGATGGTATAGCATATTAAGATTAAGTGCCAGAAGTATTTTTAATTCTGGATGACAGACAGATACTTCACCCTTAAAAAGTGATCAAGGGCTGTGGAAATGGTACAGAAAATAAAATGCTGGCTATGTAAGTATGAGGAATGGACTTAGAACTCATATCTGCCCTGGCCCAGCAGCAAGTCTGCAATCCCTATGTTCCCACTGTCCAGTGAGAAACTGAAGCAGGAGACTGCTGGGAGCTTTTGAGTCAGCTAGCCTGGCATATGAAGGACAACTGCGATCAACAAAGGGAGTGCCCCAGCTAGCGTCACTGTGCTGTGATGAAACACCCAGGCCAAAAGCAACTTGGGGCAGAGGGGGCTCATTTGGCTCACACTTCCATATCACAGTCCATCACGGAAGGAAGGCAGACAGGAAGCTGGAGGCAGGAGCTGTCACAGAGGCCATAGGGGTGCTGCTTACTGACTTGCTCCTCACAGCTTGTTCAATTTGCTTTCTTATGGAACCTCGAACCACCAGTCTAGTGATGGTGACACCCACAAAGTTTGGCGCATACCCCTGCATCAGTCACTAAAAACGCCTTAACGGCTTGCCTGCACCTCAATCTTATAGAGGTATTTTCTCAATTGAGTTTCCCCTCCTCTCATATGATATAAAATTAGCCAGCACAACTGACCCCTGTCAGTTTGACACACAAACACACCACTGTTAAGCCATGACCTTTCTTTTCTTGTTCATCCCCAAGCTCATACATTAAATATTGACATCACAATGTAAAAATTTTAAACTTACAAAGTCCCACAAGTCATAAAAATTCAACCCCCTTTTAAAAACTCATTCTTTTAATAGCCAAAGTCTTTTAACTGTGGGATCCTATTTAAAAAAAAAAAGTTCTTATTTCAAGAGGAAAGAACCAGGGAACCAGGGCACAGTCATAATCAAACTCCAACTGTGTAAATAATTCAATATCCAATGTCTGAGATTCACTCACGATCTTCTGGGTTCCTCCAAAGGGTCGGGTCACTTCTCTGGCTGTACCCTCTGCAGCACACACAGGTTGTCTTCCAGGCTCTGGCTGGCTTCTCTCCACCACCGCTGCTGTTCTTGGTGGTCATCCCATGGCACTGGTGTCTCCAAAATGCTGGGGTCTCTGCTGCAACTGAGCTGCTCTGTCACCAATAGCTTCTTCTGTGTTCTCTCCAGGGACTGTAGCCCTGCCACAGGGTCCAAGCCTCAGCTGCTCTCCATGACCCTCCTGCCTTCAAAACCAGTGCACGGTGGCACATGCCAAGAGTCAGGAGTCTGAGACAGGAGGGCTGCTTGAGTCCAGCGGTTCTGGGCTGCAGTGTGCCATGCTGATAGGGTCCACACTAAGTTCAGCATCAGATGACTCTTAGACTACCCAGTTCAGCTGCCGGGATGAGGGACCACTTCAGCTGCCTGGGGAATACAGCTTCTGTGTGCTGACCCCAAGGAAACCCTTGCCAGATTTCACCACAGTGGTGCTGGCCTCTTCTTTATCATAGCTGATTCTCCAGTCCCAGCTGGCCAGCTTTTATTGTCCCAGAAAAGCAAAGGTTTTACTTCAGTAATCTCGGCCCTTGTTAATCATAGCCAGTTCTTCAGGTCCAGCTGACCAGAACCACAGATTCTTCACACAAAAGCCTGGTAGAGTCTTTGCTTCCCTTCTGAAATGTCACAAACCAGGCATCTAAGGTCTGCACTGCTCTCAACATAGTTACCTTCCAAGCCCCTGCGGAACAGCCCACTGAGCTCTCAAAACTCAGTGACAGCCTAAAGTTCCAAAGTCTTTCCACAATTCTCCCCAGGACAACATGGTCAAGTCTGTTACAGCAATATCCACTACCCTGGTACCAATTTCTGTTTAGCTAGGATTACTATTGTTATGATGAAACATCATGACCAAAAGCAAGGTGGGGAAGAAAGGGTTTATTTGCTTTCTATTTGCACATCGTGACCCATCACTGAAAGACGGCAGGGCAGGAACTTGGAAGCAGAAGCCATGGAGAGGTGCTTTCTGAGAGAACCCAGGACCACCTGCCCAGGGGTGGCCTCACCCATAATGGCTGGACTCTCCCACATCAATCACTAATTAAGAAAATGCCTTATTAATTAAGAAAATGCCTTATAGACTTGTTTGCAGCCCAATCTTAGGGGAGCATTTTCTGAATTGAGGCTCCCTCCTCTCGGATTACTATAGCCCATGTCAAGTTTACATAAAAGTACCCAGCACCCGGGACCTGTCACAAGATTGAAGGTAGAGGACCAACTCCCTAGGTTGACCTCTGATTTCCACATGTATGTGACTTGTATGTACACATATTCACCGACTCACACACACATACATGTATCATGCCCACACACCTCACAAAGCCATAAGAAAGCGCTTTTCACAAATACCTGTTGGACCCAAGCTGCTGCCAATGGCCATGTCTGGGTCCATAGTCCTGCTGCAGCTGGGTCTAAGTTGATGTCTCTGGCCTATATGTCAGCTCAGGAAACCAGAGGAAGCATACATGATGAAATCAGAGTGCTGTGCTGAGTCAGCACCACACCTCATTGGCACTGACCCTCACCACACACTGCAGCAAGAGAGCTGGCCCCGACACTGAGGAGAGATGACGCCACCTATCACCACGGTCAAGGGAGAACTGACCCTGAAGGCATGGGCTCAGGGGAGCTGGCTCTGCCTCCTCACCCAGGCCTTGGGTTGGCCCACCCTAACATCTATCCCATCAAGGACCGGCTGCATATCATGAAGGGACTCATCCTATGAAATGCTCTGCAGGATCTCCATGACTGGGGGTGGTCAAGGGATATCTGAGAGGAGTTTTGGTCAATATCCAGTGAGGATGGTGTACCAGAAACCAGAGGCCTTGAACCAGACTCGAATGACTTGTTAGTCATTGCAATGAACATTTGCTAGTGAAGCTGACAGGACACACTGCAGCTTCCAGTGCCACCAGGATGAATGAAGAGATGCTGGACAGGCGGGAAAGAAGGAGAAGCAAACAGGCTTTTTGTTTGTTTGTTTGTTTCCTTGTTTTTTTTTTAATTTTCTTTTGGTGGGGCACTGCAAGGGTGAGGGAAGGATATGGAGGACTGGGAGGTGAGCAGAATTAGGATGCATGATGTGAAATTCCCAAAGAATCAATAAAGAAATTATGTTTTTTTTTAAAAGAAATACTTACTACATGGCTTCCTGAATGATTCCCTGGCTATGTATGCACACATACATCCCCAGACCTCTGTTACAATTCAGCCCATCACTGCACTGCAGAATTGAAATAACTTTTCAATTGGACACATTCTGTATCCCGCCTGGGGGTGCTCAGGCGGAAATGAACAGATTTGCAGGGTTAATACTGTAGTTAGACTGTGACCTCATTCAGCACAGCTCCAACACTGCCAGGTCTACAGAGAAAGAGCAAAAATTCAAAGCATAACTGATTGGTTAAGGATTCCAGATCTCTACCATTTACTTCTCCAGATCTCTACCGTTTACATTGTAAATCATAAATGAATGGCTACTGCTAAATTTAAAATGGAACCAGCATTTCTTCAGCTGGAATAGGGAGGGGGCAGGGCTGAGCCCTTCAGGGTAAGGATTAGAATTGATCTCCTAAACCTTCTGGAGTTTTCTAGACTCTTGCCCCATCCTAATGCATCCTCCAGCACATGCCCCCTTAGATAAGACCCTTTAAATTTGTTTTTCTTTGTATCTGTGTGCATGTACATGTATAAGGGTGCACATGTGTATACAGACACATGTAGAAGCCAGAGGTCACCCTGAGGTGCTATTCCTAGGACATCTTCCACTTTGATTTTTGAGACAAGATCTCTCATGCCTATGTAACTTGTCAGGTAGGCTGTACTGACTAGGTGGTGAGTCCCAGGGCTCCTGCTGTATCAGCTTCCCTGGTGCTGGATTACAAATGTGTGCCACCACGACAGTGGGCTTTTGTTCCCGTGTGTTCTGGGAACTGAAATGCAGGTTCCCAGGCTTGCGAGGTAAATACTTAACCACCTGAGCAAGCTCCCCAGCCCCCAGGAAGATCCAGAGCAGAGGTGGCCTGTGAGTACATGCTCCCTTCTCTTCATGGAGACACTGAATACTTAGATAGAACTATTGTTACCCGCCATGCAACAGCTATCTCCCTCGAAGCCTGAAGATGAAACCAGGGTCCAGGGTGCAAACTGAGGCCTGGAATCTGCTATGCTGAGCCTCTGTGTCCCTGGATTGCATGTTACTTGGGTAAATGGATTTTTGTGTGAGCTGTAATTTCTGTCACCTCCCTTTGAGGCAGGCTGGCATTGAGAGACTTGGCCTGTCATGCTAAGAACAGTTTCCTGACACAGATGCAGCAGAGGTCTCTAGCACCCTTCTTAGATGCTATTTCCCATCTGTGTTTCTGTGTAATCACTTACCTGCCAGCCTGCAGTGTGCACATGTCTGTCTGCATTACTTCTACAGACAGGAAAACCACAAACTAGAACCAGAATAATGCATAGCTGCTTTGCTGAAGGAAAGCTGGTCACACAGAAAACTGTTTCCAGTAACATCTTTCTTGGAGCTGCCTCTACTATATGATAAGAAATGCCGCCATCACTCTAAGCAGGCAGTTACTGTTCTGGCCTCCTGTGGCCTGCAGCCTCTTCCTTCCTTGATATGAATTAACATCTCCTAAGTGTCAAGAATGGTACCATGTGCTGAACAACACAGCAAAGGAGAAAGTCTAGCCCCAGTGAGAATAATCCTTCTGTGCACTGTGAATATATATTACTCTCATTGGTTAATAAAAAACTGGCTGGTAGCCAGACAGGAAGTTAGGCAGGAAAGCCAAACTGAGGATGATGGGAGGGAAGAGGGTAGAGTCAGAGGAACATCAGTCAGCTGCCCAGGAAGCAAGACATGCTAGATGACAGATAAAGTTCACAAAACTTCATGACTATACATAGATAAATAGAAATGGGTTAATTTAAATGTACGAGTTAACTAGTAACAAGCCTGAGCTATTGGCAGAGGATTTATAAGTAATAGTAAGCCTCAATGTGGTTATTTGGGAGCTGGTGGGGGGAGAGAAATGATTACACCCCAGGGTCTGGGTCCCTGGGAGAAATCAGCAAATGGATGTGATTAGGGAACAAGAAGGCCATGATGTGGCAACTCATGGAGGATCACTTCACTCTGATCAAGGCTGGGAGGGACAGTGGGAAAGTCCAGGAGAAATGAGCCCCTGGTGTGAGCTGGGAGGGACAGCGGGAAGGTGTCTAGGAGACAGTCTGAGCCCCTGGTGTGGGCTGGGAGGGACAGTCTAAGTTGAGACCCAGGGGATAAGAGACTGACAAGTGGGAGAGCAGAAGTGCTCCAAAGAGCATCACTAAAGTCCCAAGGTGTGCAAGGCACATTCTAGAAGTCATCGGTTCAGTACAGCAGAGATTTCAACCACTTGTTTGTCCCAGCCCTCAGAAAGAGCTCAATACAACATCCTTATGCCTGTAAATGAGGAAGAAGAAGAAGAGCCAGGAAGCTCACTGTTTGCCACCATGGGGATGTTGCTTGTTGTGGTACCTGATGGCCACAGCTGGGCATTCAAAGTGTGTCCAGTACCGTGGAGGAGATGGATATTTACTCACTCGTTTTTGCAGAGCCTGGATCTCATGTAGCCCAGGCTGGCCTTAAATTCAACATAAAGCAACATGTGGTGTTTAATTCCTACTTTCCAGCGTCAGTCTCCTGGGTGCATTTAATTTTTAATTTAAATAGCTCCTATGGACTCTGGCTATCATCTTGGGCAACAGAAGTATGCTTGACTTTTTCTTATTATTTTTGGAGGGCATCTCATGACAAATCTGAAGTTTTCATCACTGGGCCAGGGAAGCAGGAGTATTTTGTGGCTCATTGTTGTGTTTGTCTGTTGTGTTTTCACAAGATCAAGATCTTCCAAACAGGGGGAACTTTTTTTTCAGAAATTTATCTTTTTACTGAGCTATATATTTTTATATTTTTCTCCACTTCCTTCCCTTCCTTATCCCTCCCCTTCCACCCTCTCCCATGGACCCCATGCTCCCAATTTACTCAGGAGATTGTCTTTTTCTACTTTCCATGTTGATTAGATCCATGTACGTCTCTCTTAGGATCTTCATTGCTGTTTATGTTCTCTAGGGTTGTGAATTGTAGGCTGGTTTTACTTTGCTTTATAGCCAAAGGTCGCTTATGAGTGAGTACAACTATATTTGTCTTTCTGAGTCTGGGTTACCTCATTCAATATGATGTTTTCTAGATCATCCATTTGCCTGCAAATTTCAAGATGTCATTTTCCCCTTGCTATGTAGTACTCCATTGTGGAAATGTACCACATCTTCTTTATCCATTCTTTGGTTGAGGGACATTTAGGTTGTTTCTAGGTTTTGACTAGTAAATAATAAATAAATAAATAAATAAATAAATAATGATGGTATGAACATACTTGACCACATGTCCTTGTGGTATGATGGAGCATCCTTTAGGCATATACCCAAAAGTTGTATTGCTGGGTCTTGAGGTAGGTTGAGAAATCACCATACTGATTTCCAAAGCAGCTGGGGAATTTTTTAATTGAACCCAGGAGTGCAGGGCCCTACCATACATTCATTTCCCTCATTGTTTCTGATAGCATTTCTGCTGTTTCTATTGGCATTATTACAAAAAAAGGAGAAAACATATAATGAGGGAAATGAGGGAAGAATGAGGCCTTCTGGATTGGACAGACAGTCATCAGATGGTCAAGAGAAGACACTGTGTGTCTATCCGTGGGAAGTGACAGGCAGACAGACAGGACACATCTGTAATGACAGGTCAGAACACTGGCAGTCTCTGGAGGCCATTCACTGGGAATGGAGAGGAAAACCTTCAGAGAGCTAGAAAATTCTGTGTTGATCTGGGTGCTGCACAGGTATACCTAAGATACATGCATATTAAAGATTTTTCTTTTTATTCTAAATTCTAGCAAAATGCCAAAGAACCAAATTTAACCAAAAATGATCTTTAAAGAAACCTAGTCAAAAACTATCTCTTGATCAAACACGTAGTTTTCATTAAATACTGCCTAGAAACAAAACAACAATAGCAACAACAATCCAACCAGGGCTAGAGATGGCTCAGTGGCAGAGTACTTGTCTACCCTGTGGGAGGCCCCGGGGTCCATTCCTGCCAGCAGGTGTGGCTGGGGCGAGGTGAAAAGGTTCCTATCATTTCCTTTCATAGGACGTGCTGAGTCTAACTGAACTACTCTGGAAGGAAGCAGCCCCCCAGGACTCTACTTCTAACTTCTCCCTTGCTCACATCTGGTCCGCACAGATTTCCCGGCATGTCAATTGGTTTATCTCAACATTAACATCTCCTAGCTGCTTCAGTTTTCTGCCTCGTTGTAGCTTAATCATCCATCTCACCTACCCAGCAATGGTTTGGGGAAGCAGAATCCTTCAAGGGATTTCACTTCAGGCATCTTCCCACAGACGCTAATGAAAACTTTGTCTCTTCAGTCGAACCTGGCCATGTGCTGTTCAAGCAGGCACCCCGGGGGCACTGCCTCCAAGAAACAAACTGAAGTTTAAACTGGAAGTTCGAATGGCTTTATCTGTTAAGAATGCATGCCCCTGTCTTCCATCACTCTCACTCGCAAGCTGGACTTTATCAGTCTTTCACTGGGGAAAGACACAGGCTTCCTGATGACACCTCCTGAAAGGCATGTGCAGGGCAAATGCCTGCATTATTTTCTATTTTAATTTACAGTATACAACAGAGTAGGAAAGGAATATTGTATAGATTAGAATCTTTCCCCAGTTTCAACTAAGATGTATGAACCAGTCTTTGTCAGTTTCCTTTGCCCCCACCCCTCTCTCCCTCTCTCTCCCTCTCTCTCTCACACACACACACACACACATACACACACACGCACATACACATACATGCATGCATACCCATGCATGCACACGCGCGCATGCAGACACACACAAACACCGCTAACATCTACAGACTACGTAGCCCAGGGAAAGCACTACTCTGACTCACTCTCTTCTAGACCCTGACAGCCATTCGTAGCAAGCAAACTATAATCAAAGTCTCATAGTCAAGGACCTGCTCCCTAGGATGGAGGTCTGTGGTTGACTTTGGCATGTTATTTCAGGAATGACACAACTCTGTTGGACTTTCAAGGATTCTTTTTAAAATCACACTGTTGCCAGCCATTGTCCCTTGAGCCAACTGCAAGCGTCTCAGACAGTGCCAAGTACTGAAGGGAGCTCCTGCTTCTCATTCTTGCAACGCTGTTTACCAGGCCTTCCTCAGTGCTACGTGCTGCTTTCTATTGGCTGACTCTAAATAAACAACAGAAAGCCCACAGAGAGAAACTAAGAAATTATTTCTCGATCAGTACATAAGTTTTTAAAAGTCCAGGAAGTGCCAGAGTGCTTCAAATCTGATGATTACTGTATTCATAATCTACTTAGGGGACAATGTCCATCAGTCTCGAAGACTGTGAGGAATTAGGCTCCAAAATCTTGTGAGATCCATGTCAAAACTTCCACTTACTTAATGCATGGGCTCCTTCAAAACATAGGGCCTATTTTATTATATTTTTAAGATTTTATTTTTAATTAATATGTGTAACACATGCAAATTTGCACACACATGCATGCATGTGAAAGTCTCTACAGACCCTTGTTGGGCCTACTGACTTGGAGTTTACACACTGTAAGTATCTCAGGCCAGGTGGTGATGGCTCACACCTTTAAGCCCAGAACTCGGGAGGCAGGGGCAGGTGAATCTCTGAGTTCGAGGCCAGCCTGGTCTACGAAGTGAGTTCTGAGATAGCCAGAGCTACACAGGGAAACCTGCCTCAGGAAAAAGAAAAGAAGAGTCTCAGTATTGCTTTTGTAGCTCCTTAGCAGAACCACCCCCATTCATCACTTGAAAATCAAATGCCAGACTGGGGCAGACGTACAGTGTAGTTTAAACGTATTTCCATCACCAAATTGTACTGAATCACTTTATTTTTAAGTAAAGGCCATCTTCAAAACTTCATATGTCTGGCAAAGTTCTGTGTATAGGGTATATTTAGTGCGATGAGACAGAACCTATGTGTCTAGAGTCTGAGGATCTGGGTTCGGCTCAGCCCTGTGCTCTGCATAATCCTGGAGAAACCCAAACCATATGCGCCCAGCTTCCTCTGAGGCCAGACAGGGATGACCCTTCCAACCTTTTGGAGGGTAAAGACAGCAGGAGAGGCTGGGCATAGCAGCCCATGGAGGACTGCCACAAGTTCAAGACTCGTCTAGGGTTCATAATGAGCCCTAGGCCAGGCTCGAATGGAGCCCCTTCTCGTGTGTGTGCTGGGGAGAGTGGTGACAGAGAAGGGAGAAGGTGAGCTAGGGATGTAACTCATGCTTGCTAACACTCGTAAAGCCACGTGTGCCTCCCTACCACTGCAGAAGCTGGGTGTGGTGGCACACACCTGTAACCCAGCACTGAGAAGCTGGAGGCAGGAGGATATAAAGTTGAAGGTCATCCATCATCAGCCACATGTGAGTGAAAGGCCAGACTGAGCTACAAGAGGTCATGTCTCAAAAAACTGAAAAATGTGATGGAAGATGAAATTGCGCTTCTGAAGAGGGACAGTGGGTGCTTTGCATACAGAACGGACAGTGACAGTATAGCACCTTCAATATCTGGGATGACACACCCAAAGAGTGAAAGGAAGGTTGGCAGTATGTAGTAATAAGGGGAGCGGGCCCTGCTTTTTGTCCTGCCCGGCTCCCGCACGGCTA
>LOEQ01000900.1:150845-164041 GCA_001685075.1 Bramus lutescens | reverse complement strand
CGGGTGTGTGCGCAGAGTGGACCCAGCGAGGACAGCCGTGAGCACGGGTGTGTGTGCAGAGTGGAGCCAGCAAAGACAGCTGTGAGCACGGGTGTGTGCGCAGAGTGGAGCCAGCAAGGACAGTTGTGAGCACGGGTGTGTGTGCAGAATAGACCCACTAAGGACAGCTGTGAGCACGGGTGTGTGCGAAGAGTGGACTCAGCAAGGACAGCTGTGAGCACGGGCGGGGGGGCCTTTAACCCCTTTATCCCCACACAGTGCCTCTCTGCTAATCCTTTAATGTGGCCGCCTCTGGCCTCTTGTGTTGTAGTAGATATCTTCAAAAGCCAAAGGGCTCTTCCCAGATGGGGAGTTGGGGGTAGAGAGGGGAAATGGGGAGGGGTGGAGAGGTGGGGAGGAGGGGTAGTGCCCAGCCTACAGTCGTTAGGGAGGGGCAGGCCTAGGGGAGGATTTTTTCCTTCATGGCCAAAGAAGGAGAAAGAAGTTCCTGCTGAAATATTAACTACAGAGAGCTTTAAAAAGGGAGTGGGAATAATGACAGAGAAGAGAACAAAGCTGGCATTAGATAAGGACAATTACACAAATTAAGGGATTTGCTGCTTTAAAGTCATTAATTCCAGGTCAGTGACTAAATTTTCCTTTTGTGTACTCAAACCAAAACAAACCTATTAATAAGGTTGCACCACAGGATCTTCCGGAACGGTGAGATGGGAAAATAAATTGTTATGTTTACATGGAAGAGGACTACCACGGATGAATGAATGCACGGGAGGGGGAGGATGCATGGAGGGACCAGAGGGCTCCAGTGCCACTTTCAGTGTGACCCTCTTTGGTGGACATGTTCATCCAAACTTACAGAGTGTACAAGAGTAAACCCTCGTGGAAGCTCTGATGTGTATAGATCCCATACCAGCTGAGCTGGTGTCCCAGCTGAAACCAGTGTGCAGCTCCAGTCATGGGGACTGATGGGATTTTCTTGTTCTTTCTCTCTTCATTTTTTATCTTTCTTATCTTTGGAGACAGGATGTCCCTAGGTAGATCAGGCTGGCCTGGAAACTCTGTATGCAGTCCAACCTAGCCTTGAATCCTCAAGTTTCATGCTTCTGCATCTTAACTACTGGGGCATGGGTCCCCAAACCCAGTGTGGGAGGTTCTTCTTGCACAGGGACAAATCCATGGGAGCGCTAATTCTCCATTCGGTTTTCTGTGAACCCAAAGCTGCTCTTAAAGGGGCTTAATAAGAAAATAAATAATCTGGGCAGTTGTGGCACACACCTTTAACCGCAGCACTCAGGAGGCAGCGGCAGGCAGATCTCTGAGAGTTTGAGGCCATCCTGGTCTACACAATGAGCTCCAGGACAGCCAGGGCTACACAGAGAAACCCTGTCATGAAAAGCCAATAAAATAACAAACAAACAAACAAACAAATGAAACACTATGGTTGTTGCCAGGAAAAACAAAATGGTTGGGAAACAACTAGAGGTCTTTTTCTTTTCATACATCAGGTTTCCACATCCCCAGCTCATCCTGAAACTCAGACAATGACCTTTACGCACATAGGTATCCTTCTTAAAATCAGGTAGTATGACCAAAAGATTTCAATTTCAAGAACCCCCAGGCCTGGTGTGCTGCGCAGAAGGCCACTATGGGTTTCTTTATTTCAGCAATGTTTTCCAACAGTTTAGGTGTATTTATGTGTTCTTTACATATTTCGATCAGCAATGAGGTTTCACTGTTAGTCCAGGCTGGCCATGAACTCTCGGCCCTAGTCCTGCCTCAGCTTCTAAGTAGTAAGGTGACAGGCACAAGTGGTCATGGCTGTGTTTGCAATGGAGAATGGATCTTTAGCTTTGACTCTGGATTGCTTCAAATTCCAGTTGAACTCAAGTTGATTTGGAACTTTCTGGAACAAATAGGGAGCCAGGATCCTTTACTGACAGAACTCTAGTCTTCCTCTGCTGCTTCCACCTACCTCTGGAACACAAGCCCCTCTGGCCTAGTAGAAAGGCTGTGCAGATATAGTCTAGCCTGGGCTAATCTTTTCTGCCTGTAACTTTTGAAAAGTACAGTAAAGTGTTAATAAGACAATCCATAGCCAGTCAGGTGACCCACCCTCAGAATCCTGCTGTGTCCTGACTCCAGATTTCTCATTCAGATTATGTCAGTTTTTCAGTCCTTCTTCTTAAAGGTACAGAACCCTCCTGCAAACAGAGACTGCTTTTTGGTTTCTCAGCCACCCAGACCCAAATAATCACACAAAAACTATATTAACTACAACACTGTTTGGCCAATGACTCGGGTGCATTCCTAGCTAGCTCTTATACCTTAAATTAACCCATTTCTATTAATCAGTGTATTGCCATAAGGTTATGGCTTGCTGGTAAGGTTCTGGCACTTTTTTCCTTCAGCAGCTACAAGGCTTCTCCCTGACTCTGCCTTTCTTCTTCCTCTATCTCTGCTTGGATTTCCCCCCTGCTATATTCCGCCCTGCCATAGGCCAAAGCAGCTTCTTTATTAACCAATAGTAATAAAACATTCATAGCATACAGAGGGGCATCCCACTCCACCCTCCCATATTCCTTACCTCCGTGGGCTGCACTGTGGCTCCCCTGCAGCAGCCCATATTTCAGTACCCCTATCCCTCCTCAAACCTCCCTTGCCAAGATGACCACAGGCCTCCCTAAGGGAATCCAAACACACACTGTACGCCTCATCTTCCTGGAACTCCAGGCTGCACTAAGCAAATGGGCCCCGTGCTTTGCTTCTGAAACTGCCTTATCGCAGCTTTCTGTCGCGTTCCTCTCCCCTTCTGGCCTAGGCTCCCGAATGTCCAGTTGCTGCGCTGTGTCTTTTGCTCCTACCATTTCTTATCAAGCAGGACAATCCATGCAAATGGCTTCAGTAATAGTCCTGAGGAGCTCCAGATCTGGCCATCTAGCCCAGCCCCCACCCCCGGACTCCATACATTGTGCCCACGTGGGTATCCCAGACATATCTCAGTTCCTAGAAATGACTCCTGATCTGTCTGCCTTGTTATGCCAGAAACCTGTGACTCTCAAAATCAGCCAAAAGTTCTACCAATTTCTCACCCTCGCTACCATCCTAACCCCGGGGCCCTTTAATCCGACCTCTCTACAACTCAGTTTTTATGTCAATGAGACGGAAATTATAAAACACAAAACAACAAACACCAGAGGAGGAGCAAGTTGCTCTCCTTTGCCCCTGCCTTCGGTGCTGCCCAAGACCTGAAATCTCCATCGTGGACTGACATAAGGATGGGACCCTTCTCCAGCCCCCTTGGTTTTTCCTCTCACCACTTCCCCATCAGACTCTGTGCTCCAAGGTCAGAGCCCTTTGTTCTGGAGTATCCTTGAATGTTCATGCTCTCTTTTGGGAGGCCTTTGCTCATGTACTTCCTTCTGTCTACCATATCTCTTGGTTCAAAATCCTTTTTCCTGCCTTTTCTCCCTCTGTGCATTCAGAACTGAAAACAGAGTATATCATAAAGAAAATTAAGTGTAATCTGTGAACAATACAATAAATGATAAATATATTTAAATGCCATTAATCATATAATACCAAACATTATTCACTGTATATGCAGGAGAGTTGTGACAGCTTCATGCACCCCCAACTGGCCTCAGAGTCACTCTAGGGCTGAGGATGACTTTGAACTGATTCTCTGCCTCCACCTCCCTAGTGCTGTGGTTACAAACTTCACCATTCCCATGGCTCAGATGTCATTCTTTATGTGAAAAAAGAAGGGTCGGAATTGCGGGATGGTTCAGTCAATAAAACACTTGCCTTATAGGTCTGAGGACCTGAATTTGATCCCCAGAATCCATATAAAAATAAAAATACATGGGAGTGGCTACACACACAGACTGGTAATGTCAGCATTCAGGAGGGGGCCACAGAGGGTAACTGGGGGTTGCTAGCCAGTCTGGCCTAATTCGTGAGCGTAGTGTTCCTGAGGATGATATCAATGTCCTCAGGCCTCTATAAGTATACAATCACCTGTACACACATACATGCACATGCATGTGTGTACACACACACATGTGTGTCCACACACACACAGGGGAGAAAAGGTAACTTCTCAAGGTTGTACCTACACAAAACAAAGCACCAATTTCCAAATATTAAATCATCTTAAGAATACTGATTTTAATTTCTATAGTTATCAAAAAATCAAAAAGGCAGGACCACGATAAAAGCTCATAGAAGCCAAGCAGGACTCATGTCATCATCGCTGACATTCTGAAACACAGCACGTTGTTTATCTAGACCTTGACAGCAACCCAGACAAGGATGCTGGCCCTTCCTGCCCCTTCTCTAGAAAAGCGCTTACTTAGAGACCGAGTTCTGTTAGGGGACAGGTAGTCACCTGGACCAGTACCAGTGCACAGGGGATATTTAACTCTTGGTATTCTAAAGTACCGTGTATAGAAATCTTACTGCTGTATTTCCCAAACCCAAATTATAACACTGTCCCACCTAAAGTTGTAGAGGTTCCCTCCAAAATTCCCAGTACTGCTGCGTGCCTATCCTTAGAGAAAATCCTACACATTGGGTGACTGGGTGAAACAAAATGATGACTTTTGTGACAGTTCTTTTTGGTTGTATTTCTGTGACTGGGAGTTAAGTAAATGATGCAGGAGAAATGGGAATAGAACAGGAAGGAAAAAGCGCCATGTCTAGAGAGATACAGAAAAGAATGCCCCCGAGACTGGAAGTCTTGGTTACTCGGCAAACCCCTGACAGCCCTGGCTTTCACAGCCCTAGATTCATCCTGCCACGCAGACGCCCTCTCACCAGGAAAGCCTTTACCTGGGCTGTATGTGCTTTCTGTTGTGCACTAAGAACTGAGAGCAGAACAATTGAAACTGGAACATATGCAATATTGAACGGGACAGATTTCAGGCTCTGTCTTCACCCCAGCCCAAGGGAGGACAGCGCTGTGCCAGGCACCCAGGTGTATGCAGCTTGTGCGTAAGGAACAACATACTTCCTGTGTGTGCTACTGGGAAAGCTTTTCGCTTCTAATCTGTAAAGCCAAGAAATTAGTTTTCATATTTTCAGATGAGGATATGATATTTAGGGGAAACCTTTTAGCTTTCAGCTGGGGGGGGTGGCAGAGAATTAACGTTAAATGACACTACAAAATATGCCTTTTCTGTAAATGTGTCTGAGCTCTCAGTATGTACTAGGCATGGGAAGGAGAGTAATAAACAATGGAGCAATGCCCCTACCCATGGACTTTAATAAAGAATAAATGACTGGGTTTTATGAAAATGTTAATGCCGACGCTTTAAAATATTCAACCTTTTTGTTATATTTGGGATTAAATCCAGAGCCTCAAGCATGCTAGCAAGTACTTTACCATGAAGCTATACCCCCAGCCTTCATTTTACTTTTTATTTTGAGGGGGGTTTTTCACTAAATTGCCCAGGTGGTTTTAAGTTGAATCTGCAGTCCAAGTGGGCCTTAAAGTTATCTTGCTCATTTCTCACCTCCTAAGCAGCTGGGATGATTGGCTTATACCACCATTACAGACCACTATTTTTTTAAGGACTATTCTGCATACATCACATTAAAAATAATTAGAAAATTTCAACCATTGGCTCAAATACATTAAGTCCAATGCATGTAAAGTATATTATAAAAAAGACCCTGTTGTGAAATATTAGTTTAAGATGTGTTATTTATGCTGTAGAATTTGTTTAATGATGCAAAAAATGTGTTGCATTCTTTTATGTTGCGTTTGTTTAGCTCTGTGAAGCTGTGTGACTGTGTCTGTCTAAAAGACCTGATTGGTCTAATAAAGAGCTGAACGGCTTGTAGCCAGGCAGGAAAGAGAATAGGCAGGGCTGCCAGGCAGAGAGAACAAACAGAAGAGAAGAGGGAGGAGCAAGAAAAGGAGGAGAGGAAGATGGCAGGGGCTAGCCACCCAGCCACACAGCCAGTCACGGAGTAAGAGAGAACAAAAGATATAAAGAGAGGTTAAAAAAAAAGGCAAAACATAGCTAAAGGGAAACAGGATAATTTAAGTAAGAAAAGTTGGCTAGAAACAAGTCAAGCTAAGGCTGGACATTCATTCATAAATAAGAATATGTCTCTATTTATTTGGGAGCTGGGTATTGGGCCCCTAAAGAGAAAAAAAAAACTTCAAGACCCTCTCTTTTCTATCTCTCTTAACATATAAATGGCAAATAAAAATAGCAATAGATATTACGTTATAGAGTACACACAAATATATTTGACGTTAAAGAACCTGACCTAATATTAAAATTCATACCAGGGACATACAAGTTGGAGCTTTAGTACATGAGCTGTCAAATCAGAGCTTTCAAAAATAATTTCTCTCCACATATTTGTTTTGACCTAATTTACAAGAATTTTACTTGCAGATATTTTGCCAAAACAGAATCATAGGTTCTCAGGTAAGAGAGAGATTCTATGTGTATTACCTTGGCCAGATATCATTTCTTAATCCTTATGGGCCTGGACAGCTCCTACCAGGTTGGTGGCCATCTGATGGCCTGGCAGGGCAGGATGGAGCTTAGCTGCATCCCTACCAGCCAATTTCTCCATGACTCAGCTATGAGTCAGCATTTGGTAGGCGTGTAGACCTACGCTGTTGGCTGCTGATCCTGCAGGTTCCCCTCAGCTCTCCTTCATGAGAGTCAGAGAGAAAGAAGCAGCATTTGCAGAAGAAGCACCTGAGAGCACAAAGATGCCCCCTGCTTCCCACACCCAGAGTGACTCATTTAGTGTTCTGGGTGGCATGATGGGATGTCACGAGAGGCCTGAATGAAGCACAGTGGCATGGGATCCCTGAGGTCACTCAAAACCTTACACAGGAGAGAGGCCTTGTAATCAGGGAGAACACTGACTCCATGGCAGGGACCAGCTCTTCACTCTGCACAGACCCCTCTTTTCATCTTGGATGTCTCCCTCTCCTGACCCCAACAGGACTGCTGAGTTTTCACGGAGCTTGGCTAACATGTGTTCCAGAGTTCACCACCCTGATTTAAAACGTGCATGAATTAGGAAATACAGGCTGCAGAGATGGCTCAGCGGGTGAAGTACTTGCTGAGCTCAGATCTCCAAATTTCACATAAAGCCTGATGCAGTAGCTTACATCTGTAATTCCGGAGTTCCCAAAGGGAAAGGGTGGGGACGGGAGTGCTTCCCAAGTCCACAGACTAGTCTTGTTTACAGGGCACTGAACATGAGACTCTGTCTCAAACAAGGTAGAAGGTGAAGAATGACATTTGAGCTTGTCCTCTGACCTCTGCACATGTACCATGTCATGCATGGACCTGTACCCCCAACACACACATTTTTTTAACTTATGAAATGCTATATTTTATAAATCTCATGCAACAGTGACCACCTTTATCTGGAAGAATAGATGAAGCCAGTCACAGCTTCACCTGCCCATTGTCGCATGAAACCTTCTTGTAACAATGTCAACAAGAGTGGTCAGTGTGAAAGCCTGCTTCTGTGGGGTGGGGCCCAAGTGATAGAGGAGACTGGGCAATCATAAGGCGGGTTTGGTGGCTTCAGTCTAGTCAGTTCCTTTCCCACCGGAACACTGAGTCCTTGGAAAACAAGCCCCTTTCCATCATTGGGTCTTCCTGGAAAACAAGCCCCTTTCCATCATTGGGTCTTCCTGGAAAACAAGCCCCTTTCCATCATTGAGTCTTCCTTGATGGGTACATAGTAGGGACCCAGTGAATAATTGTTGAATGAATGAACACATGAGAAACCTAGTCCTAAGTTTAGCATTCACTAACTACTTGCTGAAGCATATTATTTAGCATTTCTTAGCCTACAAGCTTTTTGTGAGCATTATACATCAGATATACTGAGACTCTATGGAAACATATATATGTGTGTGTGTGTGTGTGTGTGTGTGTGTGTGTGTGTGTGTATGGAACCATGTGTATATACACACACACATATATGTGTATACACACATTCATATATATATAGTCAGCTATTGCCAGCCATGAGGACAGGCTGCTCAGGGAGGAAGTATACAACTTTAAACCAGCAATTCACAGACGCCTAAGAACCTAATTGGAATTACACTTCATGGCAGAGACAATGCTGGCATCAATTCCAAAAAAGTTATTAGAAACAAAATTAAGGCCTGGATATGAATTCGCTTGGTTTATGTCTACTTAGCAAGTTCTTTTGATCAGGTAGGAAAGGGAGTGTTGAGAAAATGACATCCTGCCTCTTGGTTAAGCAGTTTTTCACAGAGAATGCTACTGTTCTATGCAATGCACTAAAGACTAGGGTGGGATCCTTTCTGGCCAAATGGTCATGAGAATATTCTTAAAACTATTATTGCAAAAAATTCACAAAAAATGATGAAAGCTTAAAAAACGTAGAGAGTTAAGTGTTTTTATTAATTTACTGAAACAAATTCAGACTGTGCTTTGCTGGTATCAAACAGCCTGATGGAAAATGATGCTATAAACCCTTTGCTAATAACTAGGAAAAGACCCCAGGGTGTCTCTTTTCTCTAGCAAGATGGGTCATGCCACTAAGCACCAAAGACACACTGCCAGTACCAGGAAGTCATTTTAAATCTTAGCTGGTGAAATCTGCAATATTCGTCTTTTAAGCATTTTTCTGTAACTAAGTCAGCCTCTTGTGATGTAATGGGGGAACAAAAGCGCTGCAACTTCTCTATTTTGGTGACTTGCTTGAGCTGGGATGCTACGGTTGTGGTCGCTGGCTTACAAATATCCAGCTATTTCCTGGGTCCTTTGTCTTACTCTTAGGAGAATACTGAAAATCGGGAATAAATGATCACCAACTTGCCACCCACCAAACAACAGAATTTTCAAGCTTTAATCTATTAAACACTTACTTCAAGATTTTTATTTTTTAGTACTGGGGATCAAATTCTGAGAATCAAGCTCACTAGACAAACACTCTACCACAGACCCACGTTACCAGTTTCATTATGGACTCAGAACACCCCCGAACACCTGTGAGGCGGTTTTCAAAGATATCAGTTACCACGGTCAACTGTGGTCTGAAAATATTCAATGGAAAATTCTAGAAGTAAACAATTTGTAACTTCCAAATTACACATTGTTCCAAGCACTGAGCAATCACCCCACTGGTCTCACCTGATGTGTGGGCCATCCCCTCCCCTAGCACCTCGACTTCTAACGCCTTACAATTAGACGCTTCACAGTCATAGGATCAACCCTTGGAACCCAAGCAGTAAGTCCTGTGCTCATGTCATTCACTTAATAACCACCCAGGAGCACAAGAGCCACGCTGCTGGGAATTCCGGCGAGCCAAAAGAAGTTGTAAATATGTCCTTTGAAAGGCAAAGCTTTTCAGCTGTATAGACTTTGGGATTGGTTAATTTTGGGGTGTGCTGTCTCTCTATTTTCAGGATTTAAAAGTGGAACTGCTTTATTTAATACTGGGAAAGAAATCCACTGAGGCTGCTGAGCCGACATCAAGAGGCTTCTGGGAAACTGTGCAGAAGGAAAAATAATGAATATTACTGTTGCTGCTGCATCTCACATAGAAAAGGGATGGCCAGAGTGCCTGGCGTGTACTTCATTCAATGGAGAAGGCATTAAACGTGCACAAATGTGTAGGAAGAAACAGCACGGCATGAGTCTGTGGCGTTCACTGGGGGCTTCGAATACATGGGGAAGGCTGCTATCTTCCCAGTGTCTGCTTCAGCGGATGAGAAGTGCCTTGCCCTATAGGCACCCAGGTTAGTTATTTACACAACCTGAATTTGTCCTGTCCCTTGGCCATTCTATCTGAATCACTAGGCAATCGCACACAGGTGTAGCTTCTTCCTGCAAGGCTGCAGGGGCGTCTCTCTTGCCTTCCTTGTGTTGTCTTTTTACTCTTTCCCTAGTTTTCTTTTGGGCTCCTGGGTCACCAAAGTGGCCTTTATTCCTTGTGTACTGTTGTCACCAATGAAAGGTCTTCTACATGTCTGTGGTCGTCACTTCCCAGAGATGTTCTTGCAGCAGAAACAAGTCAGGTGACTCCCAGAGGGCTGAGTCCTTTCAGCAGCCTGTTCCTGCGGGGCAAGTGCTGCCTGCCAAGAGCCAGCAAGAGAAAGGCCTTGGTGGGGAGGGCCTATCATACCACACCAGGAGCCAAATCCTTCCCCGTAAAGCGCTGTGGTGTTATTAAACATTTTCTATTTGTTGGGCACTTTATGGTCATTTTTACTGGTTCTTTTACCAGTCACAACTCTGCATCAGAACTGTGTGGTTTTTTTTTTCTTTTAATTAAATGCCTTGAGTGAAGTGGAAGGAAGGTTTTGGGGAGTGAGTCCTCAACTGCCCAACAGAGAACTGGCCTGGTCACCAGTGAGCACCCCACCACTGCAGAAAAGGCGGGGTTGGGGGTGTGCGTGTTCATCTTTGTATAAAAACAAAAAAACCCCAATCAATCTAAGATGGTAGCTTCCGGTCCCTGGCAGCTGAAGTGTGACTGGGACCACTTCACTCTAATTCATAATGCTTATTTTCTACAGCCTCCAAACCAGAACCACGCTGAGCACAGGCTGATGCCCACCCATCCTTTCTTGTCTGCACACTCTTTCCTCCCTCATCCCTCCTTTCTCTCCTGCCATTTTTTTTTGTCACTAGAGAATGAAATCATTTCTGAAACATGCTAGGCATGCATTCTACCACTGAGCTAGAGGCAGCCTTTACTTTCCTTTTTCAACTTTTAATTTTGAGATAGCACCTAACTCCTTTGCCCAGACTAGCCTTGAGCTTTGTGACCTTCCTGCCTCAGGATCACAGGCCTGCACCAGGCCTAGCTCTGTCCATTTTACTGTCCACTTGTATCATGTTTGCATTGTTAGTTATCAAGCGTCTCAAAAGTGCCACTGTACAAGAGGCCTAGATCTCAACCAGGAACTACAAGTTTCCCCTTGCTTTTTGGGAGGTGGGTGAAGCTAAGGAGTTGAACTCTCGGAAAACTGGATCTTTCCACCTGTTGAATGGGACTGATTGGAGCGGGGTCATGAGGGAGGTAGATCCCCCTCTGTGGGCATTTCCTCTCTTACAGAATATCGCAGGCTTATCACACTGTCAGGACTTACTACTCCCAGAACACACATGACTGATTCCTCCAAAGAGGATTTCATTTTTATTTCAATCATACAATATACACCAAACAACATGATGCACACTTAGGGTGACTGTGATCCTGGGAGACGTGCCAGTTTACTGGGGCATTTCAGCTCGAGTGTACATACTGGTTAAGCATCCTTTATCAAATATCCAGATTGTTCTGAGTGCTGACCTGCCACCAGAGTGGGAAATTCCTCATCTTAATGTGCTGGATCGCAGTGCAAAGAAATGCATGAAGTAGTACTATAGAATCGGCTCTAGGATGTATGTATAAGGAAAATATGGAACGTACGTGAATTTCACATATATATTTGAGTCCTACCCCCAAGATATCCTATTATGCATATAAACATACTCTAAAAATTCCCAAAATGAAAATCTGAAACTGGAAATATTTAATGTCCTAAGCTTACTGGATAAAGAACACCCAGCCTGTGCTAAGTTGAAGTGTTGCAAAGAAAAGGCCTGATATTTTCTTACAAATATTTTATTTTTTCCTGAGTTTCCACATACTGTACAAACTTACAGTTAAACCACTCAGTTCTTTCTGGCCACCTTTGGTCATGTTTCTTGGAGACAAAAAAATGGTTTGCTCTTTGACTGTGATCAGTCATGAAATGAGGTGACCATCACTTATGTCTCCATCACTTATGTCTCTCCTCTCCAATAACAGCTCTCACTTCAAGGAATGTCACCAAAAACAGTGGGCACTGCTAGAATGGGACCTGTAACTCTCCTCACCTCTACATTTCCTTTCTTAAAATGCTCAGGGGTAAAGGCCTCGCTGCCAAGCCTGAGGGCTGACTTTAACCACCAGAGCCCACATGGTAGAAGAAGAGAACAGACTCCCACAGGTTCTCCTTTGACCTCTACATATGTGTGTGATAACATGCACATTGGCACACATGCAAACACATACACACACAAATATAAAACAACATTAAAACAATAGAGACCCAAGAAAAATTAGTGAAACTTAGTTATTACCAGTCTGAAAAAGTCTCCGAGAAAGAAGACACCAGTTCTGGGGATGGCTTGCTATAACTCTTCCACACGTGACAGACACTGGGGTGTGGGAGGGGAAAATGGCATGACCATAATCAGTTCCTAAAGTTCCTGCTACTTTTATTTTGGTCTGTTTCCACAGCAACGTGTTTTTGAATTGCTATCTCAAGCCACTGAAAAATAAATATTCTGTCTCCTTCTTTCTTTCTCCTCTCCCCTCCTTCCTTCTATAACTGTGCGCCCCCATCTCTCTCCTAGGAGGAAAAAAAACACAATAAAATCTTTGTTCAAGATGGAAGAAAATGCCTAAAATATCTAAAACCTATTAAGATAAGTTTTTTCAGAAAGGATGCTAAAAACTAGAAGCTAATAATATTCTGGATGAGCTATCTTACTAATGAAACCTAATATCTAAAAGCCCACGAACTTCTCCTACAAGGACTATACTGGCCGAGTTTCATGGACTTTTGAAGAGCAAACTGAAAGCAGTAAATCCCTACACTGTCACATCAATCAGTCCTATTTTATAAGCACACTTGGTCACAGTAAAAGAAGGCACAAGAGGTCACGTATTGGTTGGCGGTGTTCCATTAAGACTTCCAGTCACCCTGGCTCTGGAGTCTATTTGTACACTGCCGGGACACCGCAGCATCAAATGCACTTCTTCTCATTTACAGTGTAGCCAGCGCAAAAGGCGGCTTCAATTGTAACTCCCAGTTAGAAAACTGTAGGCCATTTACGCATTTGAGAAATGCCAACGGTAGAAGATGAGGTCTAGACCAATAGAAACCCTACTCTGCAGTAAGAAATTAGTTGACCTTTAAAAGTGATTGCTAACACAATTTTCACATCTTAAGAACACCAGTGTGGGGCTGCTGAGAGGGCTCAGTGGATAAAGGCGCTTGTAGCCAAGCCCAAAGACTAGAGCTCAGACCTCAGAACCCACAGGGTAGAAGGAAAGGACAGACTCTTGCAAGCTTCCCTCTGACCTACACACACACACACACACAGAGAGAGAGAGAGAGAGAGAGAGAGAGAGAG
>LOEQ01000900.1:140287-150840 GCA_001685075.1 Bramus lutescens | reverse complement strand
AGAGAGAGAGAGAGAGAGAGAGAGAGAGAGAGAGAGAGAGAGAGAGAGACGCACGCACTCACATACATACACATATTCACTCACACACACACACACACACAGATAAATTTAAAAAAAAAATTAAAGGCATCCAGTATGATGAACCTCTAACCCTCAAGTCATCCCAGATAACATTTTATCTCGTATAAAAATATTTTGTCTAAGCCACTGTTGCCGAATCACTGGAGTTTGGGCAGCAGTTCTATCCATCTGTGGTCCCCAACTCCCTTCAGCCTTCAAAATCCTCACGTTCCTACAAAGAAAAACAGGAGAGGTCTGCAGAGCAAGCCCAGGAGGGGCAGAGTGAACTCCTCTTAGGCAGCTAGGCAGAGCAAGCCCAGGAGGGGCAGAGTGAACCCCTCTTAGGCGCCTAGTCAAATTTTAGAGGGAATCAAGCCAGCTAAAGATGGCTTCTGTGATATAACTGAGGAGAAGACAGAGAGCACCAGAGAGTCACAGGCTACAACAAAATTTCACCATCAGGAGGCCCGTGGTCTCCCGTGATCCCTGTCCAGTTCATAGAGAAGAAAGTGCAAGGCCACTATCCAGCCCAGGAACAGCAAAGACTGGCATGGGGCTTGACCCCCCAAATTGCATTTTCTCCACAAGCAATACTTGGTGCTTACAAAATGATAGTAACTGTTTCTAGAATGGCTGTCTTAAGAAGCAATCTTCAATCTTCTCTCTTTTCTTTCCTTTCTTCTTTCTTTTGCTGTTTTGTTTTGTTTTTGAGAAAGGATCAAGCCCAGACTGGCCTTGAATTCACTATGTAGCTGAGGGTAACTTTGAGCCCTGATCTTCTTGCCTCCATCTCTTGAGTGCTGGGTTTGTAAAGCAAGTGCCACCACACCTGGTTTATTCTGGGCTAGGAACTGAACCCAGGGCTTTGTAAGTGCTAAGCAAGCATTCTACCAATGGAGCTACATCCCTAACCTAATTGAGAACTTTTCCAATGGTAAGTAATTTAATCCCAAAGGACATCCCATTTGCTAAGGAGGAGATGCCCCCCAGGGAGTGGAAGGCAGAGTTGCCAGCAGGTCTAGGGTCTAGCTGTGGGGACTGTTCCTAACTGTTCTGTCATTTGGTCTCTCAAGGGTTTGTTCCAGTCCCTAGATCCAGCAAAGGCTGAGGTCCCACAAACCCATGTGTGTCTGCCAATCATAGGAAAAGATATTTGCAATCCCTACATTTATATATACTTATATTTTAGTGCTGTGTAAAAACAAGTTGTCAAGGGAAACCCTGAAAGCCTGAGATGTGATTTGATATGCCATCGTCTTTTATTTGAACAGTTGATAAGAAATTTGACACCAATAGACCACGTATTTAAATCAGAGTTCAAATCCCAGCTAGGTTACCTGATGGTCATCAAGTCAGTCAACACCTACTAGCCTTGTCCTGCAGTAAACTGTAAAGCAGGCTATAACTCCGTGAGCCTCAGACAAGAGAGAGACCAGCTCAGTACCCAGCAAAACCCCCAGTGAACAGAAACCATTTAGGGTTCCTGTCGAAATAAAGGTGCGGACCAGACCAGCACGGTGACATTCCACACTGTACGGTTAGGGTAGGGAATGCCTGCCTCCCTCCTAAGCTCATCAGCTGAAGGCTTCAGGTGCTTAGCATGGTTTTCGGAGGCTGGGACTTCAGGAGGTCGTGCTGTGCTGGTAAGTCCCTGGGGATATGGCCTTGGGGCTATGATTATACCCTACCCCTTCCTGCACATCTTCCCTGCTTCCCAGATGTCATGAGGACAATGGACCCCTCAGAAGTATGCTCTGCCTGCTATGGAGGCCACGGACTAAAACCATGGTCCCCTTATTTCCTTAGGTATTTTGTCAGACCCCCTAAAGCCCAGCTGATACACTGCATTCCCCACAAGCCCCTGGATGACGGATACGTGTTGGCTGATGGAGCACGGCAAAGCCTCCAGGAAGCCCTGGCCATCACTGACTGCTCAGTGAGAGGCTGGGAGCTCTTAAACCAGGACACCACGGTGAATTGAGCCCTGTTTGTCCCTGAAGACTACAGCTCAATGAAATCAGACCCCAGCACTTCTATTTTCCCTCCGGCTGTGATCTGGCTGGCTAGTCTACTCTGTGACCCATGACAGGGGGAAGGTGGAAAACGCTCACATGCCTGTATGTCAGCCCTTAACACACAGTGTTGGAAACAGGAGCAAGCAAGGGAATCGGAATTAACCATGCTCAGGAAGCGTGCTCAAAGTAATTACTTCCCAGACTATAACACAATGAAGGATTGTTCTTTCAAAGTATCACATGCAAGCTGGGTGTGGTGATGCATACCTGTAACCTGAATGCAGCACTCAGGAAGCTGAGGCAGGAGGATAGCTACAAGTTCGAGGCTACTCTGGGCCTCATAGCAGAAAGTTCCAGGCTAGCTTGGGATTATACATCGTGAAACCCTATCATAAACACACACACAATCAAATTTATTAGTGTGCATGTGTGTAAAGATTATGAACATTTTTATAAAAGAATAAGGTAGACAAATCTATAGAGAATACAAGATTTTAAATATTTATTATATTTAATGTTATATCTATAAATATATTATACATGTTTTAATGTAGCCTCCTAGCTCGGTGGAAAGGCTCCAAATGGAGCTGTGCTGTCAACAGTGGCACCCTCTCCATGTGTCCAGAAGGAACCAACTAGGGAAACACTGAACTAACTACATTAACTTTGACTACAGGCATGAAGTAAAGCTGAAGATTGACAATTACAAGCTTCCCAAACTGTCCTGACATCTTAATGTGGTAACTGAACACCTCATAAAGGAAGTGACATCCTGGGTCAGCCGCTCTTCTCTCCGGGGCCCTGCCCCCATATGCCATCTTAAATCTGTCAGCTCCTTCCTGTGGCACATTCTTGCCTCCCTCCTCTCGGACCCAATCACAACAAGCCTTTCAGAGGTCACTGCCAGGCAGTGGAAAGCTGCAGTTCCAGGTGTGAATGAGGCCTGGTGCTCCCAGACAAGGTTTGTCCTGGTGGGGGAGGGCTCTACCAGCATGGGCCTGCTCAGTATTTAAGGGGAGACGGGCTGGGAACTGAGGGTGGAGGTTGGAAGGGCTGGGGGAGTCAGAATAAAACAGCTCTTTTAGCCTGTCTTCCTTTTCCCCCTTCAAGGTCACACGAGGTCTCTCAGTTATTGGGATGTCTCTAAGGGGTTCACCATGAGAGACTGACACCATCCTCACTGTCCTGTGCCTCAGAGGATTAAAAACAACCAAAGTCTCACTGCCTAGCATAGAGAAGGAGCTCCAATCACACAGCTCAGAATGTAGAGGGTCTCTAGAACAAGAGTATTTTCCCCAGGACTGACAACGTGGAAAGCCCTGTGCTAACAGGAGAGCACCTACAAGCGGTTCAAGGGTTGCTCAACACTGCCATCTGCTATTTCTACTTTTATAATTACAAAAAAAAAAGCCATTATCTAAGACTCGGGCAAAATTTAAGCTATGATGTAAGGGGGAAAAATGCCACTAAGTTCACTGTTAAATACAGATAGCTCTCCCTCGGGCCTGAAAGGTGTGGAAGGTAGCCTGACAAGAAAATGTGGGTCAGAGGGACTGGGAGAGCTTTGGAAAGCCTTCCCCCATGGGGTCTGGCCTTCTGAAGCCCACTACATCAAGCTTTCCCACCTAGTTATAGTCATGGGCACGAGCAGATCCCACCATCATGGCCTTTGCTGTACTAAGGGATCTTACAGGGTATCCCTGCTCATTTCTTACAGACCACACAGAATCCATTCCATACCATCCAGTCTGTCCTCTCTGGAGGAGGGAAAGAGCAAGCCAAGAGGAAGCTACCTAAGCAAGAAAGTCCAAGAGACGTTTCCAGAAGCCAGGCTTGAAGAGTCTACCCATTTTTAGTGTGTTTGTGACCACAGGGTCTGGACCCCATTCCCCTTTGTAACACACAGTAGGACACTGAATTGAATTCAGCATCATAGAACATAAAAGTGTTACATAAATCGGCACGTCAGCTGTAGGAATGGCTCTGTGAAGTGTTTGTCATGAGCATAATGGTCAGACCCCTCAGAAAAGCCAGACCCAGGACAGGTACGTCTACCGCATCAGCAGTGGAGAGGAGGAGACAGCTGCAAGAGAATGCTACATGTGACTGGCCAGCCAGCTAGACAAACCAATGAGCTCCAGGTTCTGTGAGAGACCTGATTTCAAAAATTAAGGTAGAGAGCAAGCAAGGAAAACAAAGTCAACCTCTGGCCTAACACACACACACACACACACATTCACAGAACACACATGCACAAACTACACACACACACAACAAACACACACACCACACACACATACACAAACATACACACACACACACACAGTGGGCCACTTCAAAGACCTAAAACTACATTTTGTTTTTTCACTTTAGTTTATTAAGATCAATCAAGATTCCTTCTGAAACAATGAATTCAATCACACCATTCCTTATGAATATTCTCCAAAGAAGCTTTCAACCAGTTCTTCACCAATTAGTTTAATGCAGCGAACTTCAAGTAGAGAGAGATCACACAGCTTATAGGAACCAAAGCCTGGCTCACACGCTTGTGGCGGTTAACGAGGAATTCCAACGCCAGTCAGTTTTGGAAATAGCAGGTACAACACCAAAACACAACCTGAACCCAAGGACTTCGGAGCTAAAGTGGGCTTCCTTGGCTGCAAACACCGCCTCTAGTGACCTCCTAAGTGACCTCCAGTTCAACTAGCAGTTCCAAAAGGAGGTTCTCAGACTAGAGAAGTGGCTCTGTTGGCAGAGTGCTTGCCTCGAATGCATGAAGCTGTAGGTTCAATCCCCAGCGTCACATCAGCTGGGTGATACGGTGTATACCTCTGATCCCACTTCAGGAGGATCAAGCTTACTCTTGGCCTCAGAATGAGTGCAGGGCCAGTGTGGGCTCCATGAGGCCTGTCTCAGAAAATCAAAAGGGATGCAGGGCTTCTCTCTGTTCAAAATCTACTTAATAATAACAAGTGGGTGTCTTTAGGGATATTTTATTTCAAATCAGTGATAAAAACATTAAGTTTTACATTAGGAGTACCCAGCCTGTGGCACAGGATAGCTATGAATGCAATCCAGTAAAATCTTACTTAAAATGTTAGGAGATTTAGGGGTTGGGAGGGTTAACCATGAACTTTGTGGATGACAACGAGGCTCAGAGAAGTTTTACATAGACGACACCCAAGCTCCTGTTTCTCAGCACATCCTTCTTTTCCTAGTTCATATATCTGCTTTAATGGAGTGAACTGCTCCCTGGTATAGATTTCTATATGCTTAAAATAATAAAGTTCTGGTGGCATGCCCTTGTAATTTTAGCTGCTCAAATGGCTGAGACAGGAAACTGGAGACCAGCCTGAGTAACACAGTGAGATGCTACTTCATCCACAGCAATGAAAGCAAAATAATACTAATAATATCCCCAGTACTGATAGAAATATTAGTATGTAAGAGTATACAAAGGAGGATATAAAACTAGATTACTTTCTTCCAAATAATAGTTGAGTGTACCAGCAAGGCATGATGCTGCTACCTGTAACCTTAGTACTTAAGAGACAGAAATAGGAGGTGTAGGAGTCGAAGGCTAGCCTGGGCTACATGAGCCCTTACAGCCCCCCCATCACCTTTTAACATTTTTTTCCTTTTGATTTGGTTTTAATATGAAATGAGACTGAAGTCTTGCCAAGGAGACTACCTGCCAAGTAGAAAACTGATCAGTTTATAAATTCCTACCATAAAGCTGAAATAGTCAACACTCAGGAACTACTTCCTGAATGACAAAACAGCTCTGTACTTCTGCACAAGATAGGTAGTTCCTCTGCCAGTTTGAAATTTCCCTAAAAGAGCAAGCATCTTACTGTTGAAAAAGGAAGGTAGCCATAAACCATACTTTAAAAAAAAAAAACAGGAAAACACAATTTTTAACGAGGCAATTAAGCCTAGTACTGCCAAGTGGTCAGTGCAAGAAGCCTTGTTTCCTTCACTATCCTTCCCGCCTGCACAAACTCTCACCTGCCTAGTCTTCCAACCCATAATACAACCTGGGAGTCGGTTTCAGTACATCAAATGCACACTTCTGTCCATCAAACACAAACGCGGCACACCGCAGCTCCTCCAACACAGCAGTACAGAATGAGAGACAACTCCAGGAGCCAGGCGTTGTAGGGCACACCTGTAATCCCAGCACTTAGGAAGCAAAGGCTCCACCCCACTGGCAATTCTAGGACAGTTTGGGCTACACACCACAACCTTCTCTCAACAGCACTGCACCCACAAACGCAACAGTGATGTTAGCCTCTGGCTTCCTCCAGAGGAGAATTAGAGGGCTATGTGTGTGTCAGCTAGGTGGCTACTCCTCTGTCTAGCTTGTGTACTGTAAGGACCAACTCAAGAACACGATGAGGCAGGTCACACAGAAAGAGGACACTCACCCCACCTGAACCTTTATGCTACTGGACTTCTACTTACTGCATTTCTTAAAAGTATTTCCAGAATTAATCTGGACTAGAGCCAAGCAAGTGTAACCAGACACCTTGGTCAGAAGTTGCAAGTACTCGGGATGTTGTGGGGAGAGCGACACACATACACACATTAGAAAGGAGAGAGAAACAGAGAGAGACGGAGGCAGAGTGAGAGATAGAGTGAGAGAGACAGAGACACAAACAGAAAGTGAGAGAGAGAGAGATGATGCCTGGGGCTCTGTGCATGCAAATTATAATCCCAGTACTCCAGAGGCAGAGGCAGGCAGACCTCTGTGAGTTCAAGGGCAGCCTGCTCTCCAGAGCTAGTTCCAGGACAGCTAGGGCTGTTACACAGAGAAACCCTGTCTCAAAAACCCAAAACCAAAAGAACAACAGCAAAGTAAAAGCTCTAACATTGAGATACATCTTCAGCCCCAAATATGTTTTACAGTGAACTAACTTTCCCATTTTTATTTTGCACTAGACGCACAAACCATCTACCAAAACATCAACAAAAAACTGGCAAGTAAAACATAAGATTATTAATACTTCTTCCTTTGAGTGATGAAGAATAAAACTCCAGATAGAGCTCAGTGTTAGGGCCCGCTGAGCACACTGGTGAGTCCTGATTCGATCATAGCACAACTAAAAACGAATTGCGAATCTCTATCATCTACTTAAATAGGCAAATGCTGCATTTTCATGCAAAGATAATAGTTAAAAATGTAGGATATAATATTAAACCTATTTTTCAATTAATATTTTTAAAATTTTATTTTTGAGGTAAGATTGCACTATAGAGCCCAGATTAGCCTCAAATATGAGACCCTCCTGCCTCAACCTTCTCAATGATGGGATAACAGTGTGTGACGCTTGATGGTGTTACATTTTTAAGTGGAGATCTTCAACATATGCAAAGCCCTGGGTTCAGGTCCCAGACACTGAAATAAATAATGAAGTGGAACGGAGAGAGCAATTACTACCAAAACTTGATCATCATGACCCTGTACAGAGGGAGAGGACATAAAGTGGTTTACTGCTAACACTACTAAGGAGTCAGAGCTGTCTGTCAGAGTTACCATCACCCTCCCAAAGCAGGCAACTCCACCGAAACTCACAGACTCCATCCTCCTACTCGTTCCTGGGTGTATTCACTTTTCTACCTTTCCCATAGATGAAGACATTTGTTAACAACCTTGCAAGGAGACTGTTCATCCTTTACCCATAGTTCTCCTTCCCGCAGTCAACTACGGCCTAAAGATATTAAATGGGAAATTCCAGAAATAAAGAAGTTTTAGATAAGTTTTAAGATAAGTATTAGGTGAGTTTTCTTTTAGGATATTGTACTGGTTCTACTTTTATCAAAAGGTACAACTGTCCATCTCTTATTGTGCCTGATGTTTAAACCAAACTTTATGACAGGGGAGTATGTCAGGAAAACCAGAGCATATCCATTGTTCAGTGCCATGTGAGGGTGGTATTAAGAAGAACACAGTTGGAGTTCAAAGTCTGGGCATCTCCAAGGGTTGAGGTGACCAAGAAGAATGGATCCTTCCATGTTGCCATTGACCACTAACCTTGACCATGATTAATCTGCAAAGATAGGGATTTAATATATGCCAAAGGTAAAGTTTAGTGGATCGTTCTACATAAAGCAAATGTGTTTCGTGATGAGAATGCCCGGGGCCCTTTGAGTGAGTTCTGCAGAAGCCAGTTGTTAAACCTGCTGGTTTTTAAAAGCAGAAATGCTTTCTACTGTATTCTAACTGAAAAGTTGACTACTAAACACATGCAAGCAGGGCTGGGGGTGGGGCTCAATACAGCACCTGCCTATTATGCACAGGGGCCTGGGCTTGATCTTTAGCAACCCCCCAAAAAAGTGCAAATAGAACCCCTTTTCTGTAGTTGTAACTAAAAGAGCCTAGCAGCTAAGACCTTGCTGGACAGCCATGGTTAGTAATCATGTAAGTAAAATATACCCATATCTCCATTTAACTTGGGAATTGCCTGACAGTGACTTGAGAATAATATAGTCTCAGTATAAAGTTTAAGCTCACTAGGGTAAGTGAAGCACAGTGATGGGGGTGGAAGGGTGCCCTAAAAACAAAAGCCAGGAAAGAAGAAGAAAAACAAAAAACTGTTATGGATCCTTCAATCACACACCTACATGACACCAATACCCAGAACTGACCATTCCATTACTGTCCAGCATACATACATATTTAATATACAATCTTGGTGTTAACACTCTTAATCAGGTGGGATTTTTAACTCAGGGCACTTGAAGGGTATTTATTAGAAGAATGTGAACATTTTTGTTTTGCTTTCAAAGAAAAAGCAAACCCCAACTCGACTTTCCATTCTTAAAATTCTTTTAAACAACTCCTGATAGAATGAACTGCACAGAGAGAGAAGCACAGGACACACAGCCACAGGCTCGGTGGGCTTAGAAGCCAGTGATGTTTATACTGCCACTCAGCCCTCCTGGCTGCCTTGAGGCATGCCTAAGCCTCTGAAAGGGTCAGCTTGTCCAGAACTGGAATTTCCACTTTGGAGAAAGAGCACAGAGGTAGTGATGGGCCTCACTATTTCTCCTATTTCTGCTGATAGCATGTGTGGGTGGGTGGGGGTGTCAAGAAGGTGAAAATTTCCTGTGACTCCTGCCAACAAAAGAGAGCTCCCATGTCTGCCTTCTGGAGAAGCATCCAAGACAGGAACATATCCTAACAGTCTGGTGAGCAGGCTTCTCCAGGCACAGCAGCAAGGGAAGACTCTAGCACGCAGGCCATCTCTGTGCACACTACTGTCACTGATTAAGGAATTTTGTTGTGGGTTTCTTTCAGGTTCAACGACCTAAAGCCCAGACAGGTGAACTGATTTGTCCAAGTTTTATCCTTGTCCCGCTGTCCACTTACTCTGGGCTGATTCATCCCCCACCCCCCTCTCTCTCTTCCTTGTTTGGGCCCCAGACAGTGAGCCTCTACAGGCTAGGGATGAATAAACCTGTGTCAGTGCCCACAGCCAGCTTGGCACGTCACAGCTGCACATCTGTGTATCATGTCCGTAGCTCAGCCATCACTTTCCCATCTGAGTATTGTTAACAGCACTAATGGGAACGACACCCCAAAGGTCATGGTACACGCAGGTGCATGTTAAAAGAACAAACAGGCACTCCACTGCCTGCCGCTGCATCATCTCCGCCCCTTTTCTTTAACAACAACAAAAGCAATCTACAGGAAGTGGAATTGGCATATTTTCCTTTTAATAATTTAGAAGCCTATTTTTCTACCTTTAGAAGTTATGGCGAGTATGTAATGGAGCATTTTAAAAGTAACTTCATTCTAATTAAGATAACTACCTCTATTCTGCACTCTGGCAATCCTTCCCTTATAAAACTCAGGCATCATGGAGAGGCACTTCAAGAATGAGCTTAAACCTTTTGTTCTGAGAACTCTGAGGTTTCTAGCATTAATTTGTTACTTCGCTGCAGAGACTTGGAAGCTAAGGCCTCCTGGCATCTTTTAAGGTTAGGGCTAGAGTTTCCCCCAAAACACTAAGAGTTACATTTCTAGGGAATGTATCAAACCCAGTGCAGTATAACAACTACTTAAGCCCCCCCCCCCAACCGACGGGAGCACAAAAGTTAGTCCTGAAGTGTAACAGACAAATATTTCATGCATAGACTTTGGTTTGGTTACCTGGGTGGGGGAAACAATAGCAGGTGAAACTATGGTGGGAGAATTGGTGCTTCGGTGCCCATTGACTTCTGGAAGAAGAGGCAGGGGGTCGTGTTTCACGGAAACCACCACCACCGCATCCACAGGTTCCGAGGAAGGACGGATACAAAGTCTTTTGGGGGAAGAAGGGCCGCAGATTTCCCCAGACCCAAACACTGACTCGTACAGTGCGCGCTTGGGCGCAGCCTCGGATTTCACGTCGGGCCCGACCTGGCTGTCTTTGGGGAGGATATAAGTGTTCCCCAGCGAGGGCGGCTGGGGGCGGTGGTGGTGGGAAGGATGGG
>LOEQ01000900.1:107509-129416 GCA_001685075.1 Bramus lutescens | reverse complement strand
TTTTTAACTCCAAGCCTAACTCCTCCAAGATTTAGTCCCAGTCTAATTCCTCAGCATCCTCTATAGGATTTCCTTGGCACCAGTCTCCCCTGTGTAAGAGGACTCGAAAGGGGGAAAAAAATGCTAGAAAGTCCATATACTTGGACCATCTTGGCTGGCAGTCAAGCTGATCCTGACACTTGACTGGGCCTCTAAATGGCCCAGGAGGCCAATAGAAACTGATAGTGCTGGGCCTTCTCCAAGTGTCTGGAGGAGCCAGTCCCAGGTGGGCAAGGGGGCTCACACTCCCAGGGACTGCTGCTGCTGGTTGCCGACATCGTTCTTGAGAAGCTCAGGCCCAGGAGAGGTGGCTATACATAGCTGCTCTGGTGTGAATGTCATGTGTCCCCACTGAAGCACGTGCAGATATTTGATTGTTGTTGCGATGATGTTGGAAGGTGGAACCTTGATGACTTGATCATCCAGAGGGATTAACATAAGGTCTGGGATGTAACTCCGTAGTAAGTGCTCACCTTACAAAGAGCCCTGAAAAACAGAGGGGCTGTTAATGCCTTTCTCAAGGGACTAGACTAGCTACTCCAAGACTGGGTTGTTATAAAGTGAGGCCACCATGTGTGCTTGTTTATCTCCCTTCTGTACCAACCTGCTTGTCTTTCTGCTCTCTGTCATGGTTGAAGTAGGCCCATGCCCTCACCATGTTTGTGGGGTTCCCAGCCTACTGAATCATGAATCAAAATCAACTCCTTTCCTTATAAGTCGTTTTCACTCAGTTATTTTTTTAAAAGATTTATTTATTTTTTTATTTATGTATACAGTGTTCTGCCTGCATATATGCTTGCGCACCAGAAGAGGGCACCAGATCTCATTACAGATGGTTGTGAGTCACCATGTAGTTGCTGGGAATTGAACTTGGGTTCTCTGGAAGAGCATCCAGTGCTCTTAACCTCTGAGCCATCTCTCCAGCCCCCTGCTCAGTTATTTTCTAACAGCAGCAGATAATAGACCAAGACAACACCCAAAAGAATGAATCAGCAAAGGAAGGACGGTGGGGTAAGGGTCAAGGGTGCAAAGCTGCCTTGTGTTGGTAAGCAGGACTAAGGTAAGGTGTCTTTCAGGCCACGTCCACAGCTCAGGCAGTGTAGGAGAGGCTGGTAGGGTGCTAAATCTGAGTTGACTCTGCCCTGAAGCACCAATTTTCTTTCTCATTTCTCCTCTGCTCCACATTGTCTTTGCTCTTTTATTGATTCATTTAAAAATTTTTATTATTATTTTATGTGTACGGGTGTTCTGCTTGTATGTATGTCTGTGTACTATGTGAGAGTCTAGTGTCCATGGAGGCCAGAAGAGGGTGTTGGAGCCCCTGGAACTGGAGTTACAGAGAGTTGTGAACTACCATGTGAGTGCTGGGAATTGAACCTGGGTCGTCTGAAAGAGCAGCCTGTATTCCTAACCTGTTGAGCCATCTCTCCAGTTCTGTCTTCATTCCATACATGAATTGTTTTAATTGTATTTATTAGTGTCAGGGTGGGTCATGTGAATTTATGCCATGGTCTACATATGGAGGTCAAAAGAAGAACTTGTAGGGTCAGTCCTCTCTTCCCTACGCAAGCTGTCCAGCTCATCAGTCAGCACACGTATGTATCTGTGCAGCCATGTCACTGGGTCCTCTTTAATTCCTTACTTCCCTCTGGCCTCTCTACTGCAGTAGCTTTTGAGTCTGGTTGTGAGTTAAAATCACATGTAGAGATTCCAGAATCTGCTGACTGAGAGCTCCTTCCCAGGATGCCTGCTGGGCTTACTCTTAATAGTGGTCTAGCCTGGGAGCTTGTCCAAGCTCTGCAATTCTTGTGAGCAGTTCAGATGGAGACCCATTCATATGTGTGTATTCAGAGTTACTTCATATAAGGGGGTAGGCTCCTGGGTGGTTAAAACCCACAGAAATTATTTGCAGCATGTGTGTGATATATCGGCATATTTTCCTAGAACAGAGATCCACAGTTTGCAGTAAAATTTTAAAGAAGTCCATGACCCAAAATAGCTTAAGCAGTCCAGATGTGGTGCTATAATTATACATCATCCATCATTTCAAACAGTGCATATTGGTACCACCTTAGAGAGCAGTGGTTCTCAACCTGTGGGTCATGACCCCTTTTGGAATCAAATGACCCTTTCACAGGGGTCAGATATCAGATATTTACGTTATGATTCATAACAGTAGCAAAATTACAGTTACAAAGTAGCAATGGAAGTAATTTTATGGTTGTAGGTCCCCACAACATGAGGGACTGTATTTAAGGGCTGCAGCGTTAGGAAGGGTGAGAAGCTCTGCTCTAGAGAAAGGATGGTGGGTAGAACCATTGGCGGAATGTTTAACCCTTTCAACCCAGCAACTCATTTCTAAGAATCAGGGCTGTATTCAGACATGTTCCAGAATGCTGTTGAATCATGGCTTCTAATTCAAAACTGCCGAGCTGAATCTAATTTTGGAAGTGCATAGTGAATAAATAATGTCTGATCCATTCAACAGAATGCCAACTGTAGATCGAATAATGTAGATTTGTAAGTATTGAGTGGACTTGCTGCTAAGACTTTTGATGAAAAAACTGAACTAACAAGATAGGGACAAATTTTGCAGATGTAAGCATCTGTGTGTGGCAGGGATAAGTGTGACCACTGGCAGTGGCGTCTTTGGGAGAAGGCAGGTGAGGGCTCTAACAGGTCTGAGCATGGCAAGCATTGCAGACAGGTTTTGCCCTTTTACCCTTTTTCCTCTCCCTTGCTAAAGAAAGTTACATTCCTAAAGCTAGCCCCGAGATCTATTCCCTTATTTGGCCACTGACTCATTCCTGAGACAAAACACCAAGGTCCAACAATCAAAATTCATTATTTGGCCAATATGTCCAGTCAGGATTCACCAGCTCACCAGAGCAGCCTTCTTCTTAAAAACCCGTTCCTTCAAAAACACGCTCTCTGGTTCTCGCTCTTGCTCTTTTGCTCTCTTGCTTGCTTGCTGTTGCTGCTGCCTTTGCGGCCTCTCCCCCATGCCCTACTTGCCCCTCCAGGGTAATAAATCTCCTTTGAGCTGAGAATTTGGTGCTGGGTATGTCCTGTTCCTATTCAGGGGATTGGGGTGGGGTGTACCCTTCAACATGTATTGAAAGACTTTAATTTCCCAGAAACTAAGCTTTGGTTTTGTTTTAATTTTATGTCCAAGAAACGCGGTCCCTTCTTGCTTCATTAACTGGAGATGGGTGTTTATCTATCACCCCTGAACCTTTCTCCATGGCTTTCCCTACTCGGCTGAATAACCCACATCTCCAAAAAACTTGCTGGATTTTCCCAAGTCCTGTGTATTCAACTAAACATCCTTTAAATCAAGCAAGCCTAAAACCAGAAATAATGATCTTAGTGTCCTTCTTTCCACTCAATGCTTTCGTTAAAGCGCCTGTCACTCCCACAGCTCACAGACACTGAGAAGGGGCACGGTCTGTCACATGGTCAAGAATGGGTGTCTGGGACACTAGTCCCTATGCCAACCTGAGCCTGCTTCTCAGGAATCAGGCTAAGTGTCACTCACCCAGTTGAGAGAAGGAAGAACAGTGGGGCTATGAAGGAGTCCAGCCATGATGCCTGTAGTGTGTGCTCCAGCTGACAGTGCTGGGGACTGGCCTCCAAGTGGGCACACTCTACGATTCTGACCTTGGGTTTCAGTAATGCTCCACTTCCATTACAGATCATGGCACCTGTACTGACAATCCTGACGAAATCTCTCGCTTACAGCTAAGAAATGCTAATTCTTGCTTTACCCTCTGCCCACGTCCAGGCTGCAACTCAGACTCAAGCCACCATACTTCATCTGTCTAAGATTTTAAGCAACCCCTGCTCATCTGCCAGGTCCTTCCCAGGCTCCCAGTTCCACAGGAGTACCACGCCCTGCTTAACACATGGTTTGCCTTCAGACCATAGTGAGTGAGCTGTTGTTGCCTTTGCCTTAGTCCGCTTTAACTGCCGTCACAAAATGCTTGAGACTGGATGACTTAAATGACAGAAATTTATTTTCTCATAGTTCTGAAGGCTAAAAGTCCAAAATCGAAGTGCCAGCGGGAGCTGGCTGATTCTTCTCTGGTTGAAAGAGTGTAGAGAGATATCCAGTGTCTTTTTCTGTCTTTCTTGTTAGAAAGTCCCCAGCTCTACCAGATTAGGGTCCTACCTAATACTTCATTTTATCATAGTTACTTCCTTAAACACTGTGTGTCTAAATAGAGGCACACTGGGGGGGTCATCACTTCCAAGGTACAAATTGGTTGGGATGACCCTCTTCTCCTATACTCCCATCCTCACAAGCCAGGAACATGGAAGTTTTCTTCTTTGCCCTGTTGTATCCATGCCAAATCTGTCCCATCCACACCATGCTCTCCTGCTCCAATACCATGTCTGTCAGTAATCCAGGCGGCTGCCACCGCTCAGTAATATGGGGCAGAGGGAGGATCAAGAGCAGGGACTGCTTCCTATTGTGTCCAGGCTTCGTTTGGCTTCTTGTCTCTGGATGTCCATGGATGCCTTGGTGTTCTTTACCTTGAACTATTATTTTTTATTGGTACCGAGCTTGCCTGGCACGTGATTGGCACATAGAAGGTACGCGACAGATTTGCATGCATGTGTATAGCTGTGAACTTAACTTGTTCATGCTACCCATTAGCCCATGAACTACTGTTTCTATCTTTTCTTCTGTACAAGGAGAGACAGTGAGCTGGCAAGTTACATGGACCCAGAGCCAACAGCCTTGCTAAAAATCAATCACTGCTACTTCCTGGCTGCGTAACCTTCAAGTCACTTTTCCAGTCTCAATTCAAGGAGCTCCACTCAAGTTCCAAGCCTGGGCTGTAGTCTTACTACAGTGACCTTATAAACTGGGCCATCTATGCCTGCTTATGTCAGGAGCCTTTGTTCAAGTGTCCTCACTCTGCCTTGGGTGCCTTACTGTCTGGTATAGTTGACACGTTCTTAATTATCTGTGAAGACTCTGATGGTTTTACAAAACCATCTCTAATACTTGTCTTTGCTATTCTGTTTTTGAAGCTGGGTCTAGCCTACATTGCCATCATATTTGATATAAAATTAAGAATAACCCTGAACTAGTGAGCCTCTTGTGGGTTTTTATTGTTGTTGTTTTCTGGGATTGCAGGTAAGGGCCACCTAGCCGCTTCATGTCATGCTGGAGACAGAATCCAGGGCTCTGAGCCCGCTAGGCAGGCATTCCACCAACTGACCTGTATCACCAGTTCTCCCATGGCAATGCTTCTGCATTATTTTACAATTATATATCCACAGAGAAGTTGCGGGGGGAGGGAGCAGAGAGTATTCAAAGGAATTTTGCAAAGCCATGGATGATACACTGTTTCTTGAAAACCAGACAAAAGGAGACATCACAGACACCGAAGTCAGCAGCTGCTGGTAACTGTTTCCTCAGATGACAGGACTGTATGGGCCAAGCCTGAACAGGTTAGATGGACTTTTCTTTGAGAAGCAGCTGTCCAGGAGAAGACAGAGAGGCAGTGCTGAATCCCAGCAGCGGTGAGAAAGATGGAAGTATGGGGAAAAGCGCTAAGAAGGATGGAGTTATAACAGGGACCCTTGCTACTCTGATTCTGCAGACCTCTTGAGGTTTGCATTTGAACTCCTCCTCAGATGGTTATGTGTCTGAGGGGATCCACCAAAGGGCTTGGACAGAGTCAACCATCAGATTGTCTTAATGCCTTTATCATGCTATGGAGATGGAGCCTTGATTTTCCCTTCTGGTATGTGTGTGTGTGTGGGGGGGGGTGTATGGTATGCACATGCCTATGGAGATGCTCTTGCCCGTGTAGGTGTGTTTGGAGACCAGGTTGTTTTCATCAATTGTTTCTCTAAGTTTTTGAGAAACTGACCTGAATGGAGATTGAGTTTCAGGCAGACTAGCTGGCTAGTGAGCTTCGGCCATCTGTCCGTCTCCACACTCTGTTGGGGTTGACAGACACAGGTCACTATATTGTGTCTTATATTGGTCTTATATTGGTGCTGAGGTTTCAGTTTTCACTCCTCATGGTTGTATGGCAAGCACTCTATCCAGAGAGCTGAATCCCCAGCACATTTCTCTCTGTTTCTGAAAACAAACCTTCTCAGAATGTACCTGGGACTTCAAGTCTCTAGAGACATATAGAATCCCAGCAAGAGAGCCTAAGGCAGCTGAGGATACAGCTTAGTGGCAGAGCGCTTGCCTAGCATGTGGAAAAGCCTGAGTTCAAGGCCTGACTCTGAAGAAGAAAATACCAAAATGCTTAGAGGTGCATTAAAATAGCTCCACAGTCTTCACCCAGCTCCCTTTGAGTGAGTACCTTGTGTTTTGTGAGCATTGGGTCTGATTTCTTTTCTGAGTACCACCTTACTCTTCTGGATTAATTAATTGTACCTTTAAATTTGCTGCTGAATGCTTCTCATGCAGGGTGAACACACATGGTCCCCAGAACTTTATCCCTGTGGGATATGATTTTTGAAAGACGTATGGAAGAGTCAGCTTTAGTTCCTGAGGATCAGCACAGCAATGTTAGCTAAAGAAAGGGAGGGGGGGAGTCTGTGCTAAGAACTTGCATCATTGTTATTAATGTGGGAAACTACCCATTCAGAGACTTTCTTATGCTTGGATCATTTTCTCTCTGGATTTATGATGTTAACATTTCGCTTAAGGAAAAAAAATCTTTATCACAAGTATTATTTACATTTCTTACCGAGATAATACCTGTGTCTGGTCCAGTGTGAGCTCTAGGTTTGTTCTGTTGTCTCATTTTATACCCACTGCCTACCAAGTGCCTAATGACCAAGAACCATTTTGGGAACTAATTAGATCTAATGACTTGCCATTTTATTGCTGTATTTAAATCTTGTTTTCTTCTAAACCATTTCAAGCAAGATTTGGGTATTTTAAATCATTATCATTATTGTTTATTACTGCTACTATTACTATTTCTCCTCCTCTCCTCCCTTCTCCCCTGCTCATTTTCTCTCTCCCCTCTCCTTCCCTTCTGGATATGAAACATGCCAGGCATGTGCCCTACCGTTGAATTGCTCCCTGGGCCCAGAGATTTGACTTTTCAAAGTCTCATGATCTGCCCACAGCCCCTGGGTTCTTTGTTTGTGACCCTATCATGGAGGGAGCGGGAGACCAGATTCCACAAGGACAGTGATCTCTGCCCAGCCTCCTGCCTGGTGTTTTCCCTGGCTGTGCCTCCTACACTGACAGTCTTGCACCTCCAAGGCACCAGGCCAGTTCCATCAAGCTCTCTTTGTCCCCAAACAGACTGATAGGATGTGCCCCTCCCACCACGCTGCAGGATCTCTGGAGCTCCTTAACAATTCACAGAGAACCTGTCTTTGCCCACCACAGACATGATGGGGCTCCATGGGCCTTTTCCTACTTGACAGGGAGTCTGAACTTGCAGCCTGGGAGGGTGGTGGTTCACGGAGCACCTGCGGGAGCATTGTGTGGAGCAGCGGGGATGCCATGAGAGCCCAGAGTCTGGCACTGGAAGCTCAACTTGACTCCACAGGCCCTGTGGTCTCGTTCTGAAGTCACAGCCCACACAAAAGGCATTTTCTCTTCTGGCTGCAGAACCTTAGGCTATGGTCCCCAAATGTCTCTCTGAGCACTGGAATTTTAAAGGGAAAGAGAAGGTATTAACTAGCTGTTAATTTTTACTCCAGAATTGTCCCTGGTGTCCCCATGCTGGTGGAGGTGTCAATGTGGAGGTCTGTGCCACTTGGGGCTGCTCACTGAGATAAGAGCAGGACACATTTTCCCTGGCTGCAGGCTGCAGGGGACCCTGGTAGGGAAGGGATGAGAGGACAAGATCTAGGAGGTCAAGCTCACCTTCTCCTGGAACCCACATCCCCATCATCCTCCCTTTGATATGTCATAAGTCATATTCCCAACAGATCCTGGCAAATGCCACTCAAGTCTACCTTTTAGTATAGTATCTGTTGTGGTAATTTTCCCCCAGAACAGGAGCTGCAAGGCTTCTGCTAATCCTTATGTTGGGATAAGAAACCCCAGGCATGTCTCAGAGCATCAGGCAATGTGCTAGCAATTCAGTGGAAAGTTACATAAAAATTATGTAACAATGGCTGTGGTATCTACTTGTGACTTCTTGAGAGGAAGGATACATTAATCTGTGTAGCTCAAAAGGAGGACCCTGTCTGAGGGGAACCTGGAATTTGAGAGCCTGTTCTCATGCAGAAACAGGGGCCTGGGACTTGGTGATCCAAACAAGAAATAATCATACACTTTTTCCCTTCAAAGCCTTCAAAAGCCTCTCCAGCTATCCCTAGGCAGCTTTTTCACACAAAAGCACCTCTCTCTGTCAGAAGGAAACAACAATAGAATGATACATTTTCAGAGGAATATTGCCTATGCAATCCCAACCAAGAAGATCAAAGCCCTGTTTTCTGAAACATTTGTAGGATTTTAAGGTAGAATATTTAAGGTCTTTTTCTTCTACAGTCAATAGAGAATTCATTTCCTACCTGCTGAATGACCACAATGGAGATATTCTAGATGATGTCAAAGAAAGACCAAATGCAGCAAAAGGAAGAAGAAGTATCAACCGGAAAGATGACTAGTTAGCCGATAACAGCAGACCAACCAGCTCAAGCTTCAGTCTTCTCTTTCTGTGGCTTTGCACATGCTAAGCAAGCACTTAGCATGCTGGTTCAGTCATTGTACTTAAATATTTTTTACTTTTGATATTAAAAAAAAACAACAAAAAACAAATGCAAACCCACCTGTGATAGGGTGTAAAGACAGTCTTTTATGTCACCTTGCAGCTAAGATTACACCTTAGAATAATACAAGTTAAAAAAATCAAATTAGCATGATCCATTTCAAGCTCATTCAGGACTGACATTCTCTTTCTAGCTAATTTGCAGCTGATCTTCTGCTTTTGATACCAGCTCTGAAGACTGACAGCAAACACTGCGGGTTCCTTCTGTACCCATGCTGCCTTCCTTATGCTAAAGCGACCTTTGTAGGTCAGTTCTATTAAAGACTGATGGACTGGGGAGATGGCTCTGTGGCTAAGAGCAATTGTTGCCCTTCTAGAGGACCCAGATTTGATTCCTAGCACCCACATAGCAGCTCCCAACCACGGGGATCAGATGCCTCTTTCTGGCCTTGAGGGTAACAGGCGTGAAACAAGTACATAGACAGACATGCAGGCAAACACCCATAAATATAAGAGAAAGCAATGTAGCTTAGCTTAGGTAGACTGCTTGTCCAGCATACTTAAAGTCCTGGGCTCTGTGTCAGCTCTGGGTGAAAACAAACAAACAAACAAACAAACAAACAAACAAACAAACAACCACCAGGACACCAGGCATAGAGGTGAGTGCCTGTAATCTCAGCCACTTAGAAAGTGGAGGAAGGGGCCATCCTTGGCTACATAAACAGAATGAGTTTGAGACCAGCATGGGCCTCATGAGACCCTGTTTTAAACTAAACAACTCTAACGCTGCATTCACGTGTATTTTCCTTTTCTTCTTTTTTCAATTTTGGGTATAAACATTTGATTTGACTGGAGGAACTGATAGGAATTGCTCCTGAATATTTTTAAACCAACCCCATCTTATGGCTGAAGTAATATTTAACACAGGATTGAGCAAAAACACCTCAAATACTAACGTGGACTTGGGCTTTGCGTGGTAGGTTACAGTTTGTCAAGCCCTTTCCCCGTGTAACTTAACTACACTCCACAACACACAGCAAGGATGTAGTATTATCCTCGGCTTGAGGAAAACTGAGGGCATGTTAGCACCTTGCTAACAAAGACCCAGGTCTCATGCAGAGTGAGGAAGCTGGCAAGATGTCTCAGTGTCTGAAGATGCTTGCCCTCAGACCCCACAGCTGGAGTTCTATCCCCAGAACAGATGTCATGGAGAAGAGAATCAGTTCTCAAAAGCTGTCCTCAGACCTCTACCCACGCATTGTGGCATGTGCAAACGGTCTTGCACCTGATTACATAAATAAATGAAATGTGAAGATTGTTGTTTGTTTTTAATATGCAGGGTGAAGGACTTAGGGCTGGGTTTGGATTCTAAATGCCGCGCCCCACCACTGTGCTTATTGAAGACGCCAAGCACCCCAGAAGTGCTCCAGGAGGCGGGATCAGCTCGCTGGCTGCTTTGCTCTCCTCAGAGCCTCACTAAGTATGGAAAAGAAGCCCACTCAGACCCTCCCTTCCTGACAACTCCCAGCTCAAATGTCATGGGAAAGAAACACCTCCTCCCCCTCCCCTGCCTTCCTCCTACCCCCAGTAACACTCTTCTATTCTGGCTGTCAGATTCTTCTTGCAAAAAGCGTTTGGGACTCCTATGGGGAGGAGGGAAGGTAGCGTTGCCTGGGTTTTTATGACAGTGACAAGGACAGAGCTGTTAGATTAATTGTTGGGGGGAAGCAGGGTGAACGCTGTTCTTGAAGAACAGGTAGCTTCAAGTTGGCCTAGGGTCAGAAAGATGTTTTTAAAACTGGGTCTTTATCCTCTCCCTTCAAACAGAACACCAGCTACTGGAAACTAATTTTAGACAGAAAGACACCCAGCACATAAAATGTATAATGACGAGGGGGCACATCTTGTCCAAGAGTCTGAGTCAATTAGATAGCAATAGCCTGTAAATCAAAACAACACCTAGAGTTGGCACCAAGACGCAGCCATTGCTACCTGCAGACCAAGATTTCATAGGACATGAAGGGCAAGTTCACCAGTGGAACAACCAATTGGTTTGGAGCTTGGCTGTCACTGAAGAACCTTGGCTACAATATTGAGTAAAGACTATAAGAGCCAGTAGTATCATGCTGTCTGTCACGTTGTTGCGAGTAAGACAGCTAAGTTCCAAACAGGGAGAGTTGAATAAAGCTGGAGTAGCATGCAGGTGCTTCGTGGGTACAGGAGGGGTCTTCGGCCACCTTGCGTAGGCCCCTGTCAGTATCAAAACAAGGAGTACTAAAGGTATGGAGGGCTGTGTTCTGAGACTATTCATGTAGTGAGCATGCAGCAGAATCCAGAGAAGGATGCCTGGGAAGAGCAGAGGTGAAGGTAGGCCTGAGCTAAGGGCTACTGTCACAAGTCTGTTCTAGAATATGTGCTTGGCTTGGAATCCAGTGCAGAAATCCTCAGAAGAGGACTTGGGCCCTGTTTGAGCACTTTCCTGATGAGATTTCTGACTTCAGGCTAATCAAACTTTCTAGATTTTAGCCTCATCATCTGGAGACAGTCATTTTTCCTTCTTTCTCTAATATTGAAGAATTCTATGAGTCCCATGACTCAAAACATAGGGACAGAAAAATCATGCTTCAGTTGACTGAAATAAAGAAATTTAATATGATAATCTTCAGAGATTTATGATTCCATAATGTCCAAGGATGGTCCAGTCATACACTAAACACCACTCAATATCTGTCCTGGAATGTTCTGGATCTCTTGTCATTATAATTCTTTTGCTCTGAAGAGATCTCCATAGCTCTCCAAGAAAGGCCAGGTCATAGATAGTGTCATCTCTCTGCAGACGTCTTGCTCTCATTCTGGGTATAATTCAGTCATCTGGACTTGTTCTAGGCATTCTAAGGACATATTTGCACACACCATTTCTGAACCCTTTGCTTCCATTGTTATTACTAAGTATGAAATAGTTGTGCTGGTACATAGCCATTACATCTAAAATCCCTCTGCTTATGTTTAGAGAATCTAAGGGCTTACTAATACAAGTAACCATGAAGTGTGGAAAGGTGTTCTCACTAGCTGGAGGACCAGGACCGAGTCTCTGACCATTATTACATTAGCAAGAGTCAGGGTTGTTTCTTCCTCGACCTTACAGCCTGTTCCAGTGAATGGATGGACGTGTCAGTAAGGAGAGGATGGCTACATGTCAGCTCTCCTTGGGAAAGTGACACAAGCCTAAGGCAAAGAAAGAAAAGATGAGACGTACTCAAGAACACTGCGTAGCTGCAGCTTTAAAACATGCCCACAGCCGACTATTTACAGGCATTTGACTCACGTGTGACAACTGTGTATGTCGTCCAACAGTCGCAGCTCAGATAAACGTCCTTAGAAGAAGCTGCAGAGGAGCAAATGTAACCTTTGGTAACGCGCACCTATTCGGACAAGCCAAGTTCATCACTCAGTAAGAGTGAAAAGTACTGTTGACATAATTCATCGCCATTTTTTTTAAATTGGCCTCATGCTAGTGGTAAGATTTTTTTATTCATAACCTGCGCTGCTAGGGAAAGACAAACAAGATTTCTCTCTGTGTAAGAAAATCATTTCAGGGGAAGTAAACCATCACAGGTTTGAAGCTCAGCAGCACACGGGTCAGATGGTATTCACTGGCACAATTTTTTGTTTATTTGCTTTGTTCTTTTTGGGTTTTGTTGTTGTTGTTGTTTGTTTGTTTTTTCTCATGTATCCCAGTCCTGGATTATATATCCCAGAACAACCTTGAACTGCCAATCCTCTTATCTTTCAAATGCTGGACTCACACATTTGTGTGTGTGTAAGACAAGCACACTACCAACCTATCTATATATTCCCTTTCCCAGTTTTTTGGCTTTGGGAGGGTTCTACTGGGGCCAGAGGATTCAGCAGTGCTAATGTATGAACTTTGTGATGGCTGTCAGCAGTATAACAAACTCATCAGAACTGACCAATGTGCGATGCTCTGACTACGGGTGGAAAGCTTGGCTCCTTCCAAATGCAGGGACCATCATCACATGGAATGTGGACAAAGCTCATGGCTTGGTTCCCAACCGCTGCAGGCTCTTTCTCATTATTGTATCTTCAACAAATCAATCAACCAACCAACCATTCTTTATCCTGGAGTGATGTCATGGTGGTATGCTCCCAAGATACTAAATAAATTAGACCAGTTTCTTAATTTGAGTGAGGACTTCATGTACAATCATGTTACTGAAGAAAAGGGCATCAATAGTAAAAGGTTTGTGAATGTACAAAAAACAAAAAAATAATTAAAAAATCAAGCGCACCTGTCTCCTGCTTCTGGCTGCACTCACCTGTGTTGTACCACATGTCACCACAACCTTGGTTTTGCACATATAACACACACACACACACTCTCCATTGTGCAAGCCATCAGACCACACCAGTAAGCGACCCCAAACACCTTGACTAGGAATCAAGACCACTGTTAAAATTGCAAAAATTATTTACTATATACACAAAATTTTCTTCTCTATAGAACATGATTAATTATAGAAACCAAAGGCTTTAAAATGTTTCTATTGCTCTTCAGCATGCAGCTCTTACAGTAGTATATATTCAGATTATATTGTGTTAGAATGGTTGTTTTAAAAACTCTTATTGGAGTTGCTCATTAAAAAAAAGCATTGCATGAATTTTGGCTGAGGATTAGGACAGAATTTCTAGCATGGCCCTAACAAATTCCGAAGCGGCACTAGACATACTTCTTCCATTTTATGCTATGTATTTATGTGAAGCAGAATTCCCAACTCTAAAGGACACAAAAAATGCTCCTTGACTTTCAGTATTAAATGCCCAGCCAAAGTTTACTTCTTTGTGTAAAAATGAAACAAGCATCTATCTCATTAGTATACAAATTTGCTGTCTTCTGATTCCCACCAGTTATCCTCTGACCTCCACTTATTCCCTGTGGAACACACAGACACATCCACGCACCCCACACACGGACAAAAATACATTATATAAAGTGTAATGATCTTGTCCTACTCATAATACAAATGAGAAATAAAGGGAAGTCAAGCTATTTTAAAACAAACCAGCAAAACCAATAATGTTTGGGCACAGCAAGACTAAATGAGGTAACAAGGCGGTGGTGTGCTGGTGGCTCGGCATGAATGTGAGTGCTAGGAATGCAGTTTACCAAAGCGCGTGCGTTTCCAGGGCTATCGTGGACCCAGGGGCCAAATGACACATGGGAAGGAAGTCTGCAGAAAACCGCTGAGGTTTTCTCTGGATGCACACCGTTGTTTAGGTTTTGGAAAACTTGATGCTGTTTAAAATCTTACAGAAAGAATGTTTATATGCAAAACAGGGCTGCATTCATCGGCAATAAGATTTTCTTTCCACCTTCATATTGGGTTGCATTTGAAAGTCACAAAAGATACAGGAACAAGTCTTTGTCATTTGGGACTATCTTTAGCATCCTGCCATGTGTCCCACTGGGTCTCCTTCCCACTGCATACCAGTAGCACTCTACAGTCACGGCAGCCATGGTGACTGCTGAAAGCCCCCCAAATAGACACCACAGCCCTTCTTGAGAGCCACAGACACCGGCCGACTGCTCTCTGTCAGACCCAGCTTCTTATCAGATTTCTCTTCCCACCCAATTTCCCCTTTCTTGACGACTATAATTCTGTTCTCTTTTATTGTTAATAATTAATACATAACAAACTAATTTTAACAAGCTTTCCTAATTAGCAGAAAACCAAATAATAGAGACTCTAAAATAAACAGCACCCTTCCCCATCTTCTTCGATAACAGGCGTTCAGCAAATGAACCGACGCTGGAAAGAGTCCTTGGTACTTGCTGCAATTGGAATCCACACTGACACCCTTCAGGTAGCACCCGCCACCTAGACCAACACACATTCAAAACCAGTCCCAGGGAACACACCCAGCACTGGTATTTACACAGCACACACACATTCCCAGAGTGCGGGTGCTGTGAGACGGCTCTCCTTGTCTTAGGACTTCTCACGGTACAGAAATGCACTCCTTTCAATGTGTCTGTTGAAATGAATTTTGTCCACGTCAGCTACTAATATTAAATTAATCAAAGGTTGGCGAAATGGCCCAGCAGTTAGGAGCACTTGCTACTTTGCAGAGGGCTCAAGTTGGGTTTCCAGGATCCACATGGGGCTCACAAATTCCTGTCACTCCAGTTCCAGGGGACTGGACATGCTCTTTCTGGCCTCTGGCACGCCAGGCTCCCTGGCAGTACGCATACACGCATACAAACAAAACGCATACATTAAAAATAAATTCTTCAAATTAACCAAAACACCCAAGCGCCAGTGCTTCCAGACACCCAGCTTCAAGGGTCACATGAGAGTATACCATCTGCTCAGCGAGTGGCCTCACACAGGTGAGCGGCATGGAACATCAAAACTCTTCATGTAGCTGAACCGGTGATTTCATCGGAGATAAAATGAAGTCACCTGAATTCTGCAGCATAATTACGCTAGATAATCCCGCGTCATCATCATTCAAACCCAGGATAGAGCTGCTTCTCTTAGGCTCCCCCAAGAAACAAGCCCAGCTAATAAATGCAACCTCCAATTACCGTGGTATCTTGGCGGCAGAGAAAAAACACAAACCTGTAATTAAAATTTGCAGGTGCGAGAGCCCCGTTCCTGTAAACCAGCGAGGAAATCTGTGAAATGATCACAAGCAGTGTTCTCCAGTGTCATTTGGAAATTAGCCCACCTGGAGACATAAACCCAGTTTCCTCTGCTATTGTTCCATCACGTTTATCTTGTCCTAAACGCTAAGGTTCCTGCTGCAAAAAGAAACAGGTTGGGCCACTCCAGTCCTGCCAGTGGGGGAAAAAGATGTCAGAAGTCTGAATTCCAGGCCCACTGACTTTCACGGTGGCTTTAAAAAGACCATAAAACCCAACCGAAAGTACTGCAGGGCATAACGAACCTGCCAGCAAGGCTCTGCTGGGGCTGCGGTGACTGAGACACGTGTAGACCTGAACTGGTCCAGCAGGTGCCAAGGCCTGCGTCCCCCAAGGCCACATGCAGCACGGTGTGTGCCTGGGGACCTGGTGGGGATGGAGGGCTGGCTCCCACCCATGGCAGCCTCCTGGGCAGAGCCTTGTTAGACTTTCCTCTGGGTCCCTTTGGTCAGACTCTGCGTGCTGTTTGTGTGAGTTTTCACTGTCCCTCTGGGAGAAGACTTGCTCAGCCCTGGGTTAGCTAGGTAAACCTTGGGGAATCATTATAGGAAAGATGCTTCACTATTATCTGGATGTTTGATCATCCTTTAGGAGTTCAGTCTTTAATATACTTCCCAGCTTCCCTGGGAACTTTGCTTTCTCCTTAGGCTCTCAGTGCACAAACTTCCAGTTTTATTATTGGAGTTTCTGGACCAGAGCCAAAGATGGTGGCTCTAATCAACAGCTGTCACAATGTTTGCCATTCCCTGGCTATTGTTTAGCACACTTTTGTGTTATTCAAATGCTTGCATATCCTAGACACACAGACATATTCAGTGATATACCTACAGAAGGACAGGTCCTGTATATCTATTCCTCCACATGAATATCTCTGTACCCCTTGTGACAACACCACCGTCAGGAAGCCCTCCTAACAGCCCAACTGCCTCCCCAGGGGCAGCTTTTAGGCTGGCCTTGAACTGATCCTCCCGCCCCCACCTCCCATGTGCTGGGCTTACAGATGTGTGCTACCACATTTAGCTTCTTTTTTTAATTTTTATATTTTTTTTGCCAACATTCTGTGCCTATACCTCTCAGATCATTTATCACAGTGTTTGAACTCCTTAAAGACATGGATGCCATCATTTATGGCCATTTCTCTTGTGTCGAGCACAAAGCATCATGGGAGAGATGGAGGAGTCTAATATGCTTGAGAAGTGAATGCATGGGTATCCATGTGTGCCTTTGTGTATTGATATTTTCACCAATCTCTTTACTTTCTTATCTTAACCAGTAAGAACTCTACATATTTACTGGGGGTGCACAGACATGCCATAGTACTTTTACAGACAGAGAACATTGTTGGGGTCCTTTCTCTGTCTGCTCCTCTAGGACGGCTCTCAGATCACTAGGCTTGGTGGCAGGTTGTTCTCCACCGAGCCATGTCATCACCAGCTTATTAGTTGTTATGAGCTGTGTTTGCACCTTCAAGAGTCATAGGTGCTCCTGGCAATGATTTCTAACAATGAGAAGAACTCTTAGAGGAAAAACAGTTTCTCCACCAGTCCCATGATCTTTCTGTACAGAAAAACTACCATAAAAATCTTTCCTTTATCTTTATAGGCATGTATTTAATATATCTTCTAAATATTTTTAAAATAGTTATTCTTTTATTTGAGGTATATTCCATCCTTTGTTTTTCAAACAATGTATAAATTATTTTTCATATATACATTCAGAATATTCATTTATTCTGATATTTATTTACCTACTTATCTATTTGAATGTCAGCATTATGAAATAAAGTATAAAATTGCCTTTATTTTCTTACCTACCCATTATAAAATCAGGACAAGAGAGTCAATCACTAAAGGAAATCCCAGATCTAAATCCCCCCCACACACACTTTCGTGGAGATGATCCAGTGTAATGCTCAATGCAAAGCTCTTTCCTCATTCAATACCTCAAAGGTAAATGCTTGGAATCCTACATGGTTTACCTGTCTGAGAGAGTGGTACATGGTGGTCTAGACTGACCTGGAGCTCTTGTCGCTGGGGCTGGCCTTGACCCTCAGGGCAGTCTTCCTGCTCAGACTCCCAAGTGCTGGGGTTATAGGCATGAACCAATATACTGACCATGCTTACTTTTAATGTGTTGAATAGTTTTTCCGCACAAGTTCAAACTATTCTTTTCTTTTCTTTTTTTTTTAAGGAATGTATGTATGTGTCTGTGTGATAGTATGGCACATGCCAGTGGATGAGAAAAACCAGAAAGGCCGAAGAGGGTATCAGATTGCCTGGAGCTACAGTTGCATGTGAGCCGCCTAACATGGGTGCTGGGAAAAGCACTGAGCCATCTCTCTAGCCTTACACTGTTTCTTTATGTGTCAACATTAGCCAGGCTCTGTTAGGTCCTTGAGAAGCTGAGAATTTGGGAATTCCATTCCCTTCCTACCCTTTCCCCTCCTGACTTTCTGTTGCACTGTTTAGCTTTTTTGGTGGTTACACTGGCAATATTATGCAAAGCACTTAGCATTCTATGTGGTTCCATCAACCTTAACAGCCACTGGTACTGTGCTGGGTGCCTTGCATATGTTAGAGCAGCTAAGCTCCCTCCAGCCTCGGACCTCCTCTCACTCAGCCCATTCATCGCTGTCACGGTTTATGATGCTTATGTCCGGCCCTTAGCAGTTCCCATTTCTTCCCTGCTTATGGCTTTCAGAACTTTTCCTTCCTTCCCTCCCTCCCCTCCCTCTTCCCTCTTTCTTCCCTCAGTTCTGCCCTCTCTTCGTGCTGCTGTTTGTTTCTGAGGTAAGGTCTTACTCAGGAGCACAAGCTGGCCTCAAACTCATGGTAATCCTCCTGCCTCAGCTGGGATTACAAGCGTGAGTTACCATGCCTGGCTCTTTTGAGATTTCTTGTCTGCAAATAACATCTGTCCTGGGGTTCATTCATCATATTTGTTGTTATACAGGCTTTGGGGAGTCCCATGAGCATATAGTACCATCTTGAACTGGATCCCCAGTTTCTCTTGAATGTGATCCTTTCAGGTAAGTTAATGAGCGTGTTTTAGAAATTCTCATTTCCCATAAAATGAATGGTATGTGTGGCTTGAATTGGTTTAGGAACATGTTAAACCCTGGGAAGAAGCCAATGGAGACCACCCTTTCCATGCGACCACTGCAGCCTACTCTCGGTGTACTTCCTTTGAGCAATGACTTCAGAGTTCTGTAAACAGGCACAGCTAGGATATCACTGTTTGAAGTTGAAGCTAAAACTCTATGAAGGCGGCTGGCAGTGGCTCGGCTGGGAAAGGCACCGGCCCTCAAGTCCCACTACCTAAGTTCCATCCTTGGGATCCGCATGGTAGAACCAGAGAACCCACTTTGACAATTCCTGTTGGTTCTACAGTGTTGACTTCTGGGCTTTAGGCCATGAGAGTGTCATGGTTTTCCCATTTTGTCTATAGGTAACTATATGAAGCAGCCCAGGAGATGCTGAGAACCCCCCTTTAATTAGTTTTATGACTTCCTGTCTCTTTCTTGGTCTGCCAATAGTAAATGTACCAAGGAAACTGATTTTAATTATAATGGGTGCTTCCCCTTCCCATTCATCAAATTACACACACACACACACACACACACACACACACACACACTTTTGTGGACATGATCCAGTGTAATGCTCAGTGCAAAGGAGCAGGAACAGGGTGCCAATTACTTAAGAGGTGCTCATTAGGAATGAAAAAGCAAATATAATTACCACACGCCAACTGCATAGGAAATAAGAATGCTTTCCAACAAAGCCAGGCTTATTTTCTGTGGCCCATGTAGCTGCCATAGGATGTGTTCTTGCCTGTTTCTCTCTTACTCCACCAGATACTGAACACACACAGAAGTCGACTTACGAAGTAGGAAACACGCTAGACTGTAAACTCTGCATTTCTCTCCCTGTTGTCCCTCTAGCACTAAGGTGGGCTTGCTGAGGATGCCCTGGCCACACCTGTGGGATCTTTTAAATGCTTACAGTAAAAAGGAGGGCAAATTTATATAATGTGAACTCTTCCTTGTTGTCACACACACAAAAATTCCTCCAGAGGTTAGAATGTGTTTACAAAAAGCTTTAGAGCTGGGATTTCCTTTAGTGATTGACTCTCTTGTCCTGATTTTATAATGGGTAGGTAAGACCAAGGTTCTAGATGACAATGTGATACTATGCCAAAGGGCCTCTGTCCCAGCCTTACACCCTGCTTTTCTCCCTTCACTATAACTACGCTACAGCTCAGGACCAAATCAAACATATTTCTTCTATCTGTATTTATGTCTCTTTTCCCAGCCAGTGTCTGAAATGTTGCCTTGCATACTTGGCAATCAAAATCTATTTGGTGGTTAGTTACTTAGGTTATCTGTGGGATAGTTTAAACTGACTCTGCACTTATTTGTTCAGATCCTCTATAGCTATGGAAAGACATATATCTATATAGAACACAACTCTGAGGCTAAGGATGTAGCACAGTTGGTCTCTACTTGCTTGCTGGGTTGTTTAGCATTCACGAAGCTCCAGTCAGTCCTCAACACTACATAAACCAGACCTGGAAGCACATGCCTGGAATCTCAGCCCTTGGAGATGGAAGCAGGGGGAGCAAAAATTCAAAGTCATCTTCAGCTATGCAACAAGTTAGAGGCTAACCTGGACAACACGAGGCATTGTGTTGGAGAGAAAACAGATTTCCAATCAAGGTGATTAGGCTAATTCAACAAGTTAGCTTGGGCTTTGTATTGTTTCACCTAAGATGCCCTGCTGCCCTTTGACAGTTTAGTAATAATCTCTTTAGTATAAATATTAGTAGTATTCTCTTCTAATGAAATCATTATACAGAAATATTTGGGGGAGGGTTATGAACATGGCTCAGTGGGTAAGAGTGGGTGCTTCCCACGTGAGAGGACCTGAGTTTTGGTCCCTAGAACGCATGTAAACACAAAGCTGGTTGTGGTCAAGCCTGTAACCTGGAGCTATTGGANGGTGGGGGCAGCCAGACTGCCAGGGCTTGCTGGCAATAGCCTAGCTTCAGGGTCAGTGAGCGGCCCTGACCCTCCCACCCCAAAACTGAGTGACAGAGCAGGACACACCATGTTTTCCTCGGGCCAGTTCATGGATGTATACATTCACATGCTCATGCACCACACAGACATTCACACATAGACAGAAGAATTTTTTTTTGGGGGGGGGGAGTTCAGCTCTCGATGAATACTATGGAAAATACTCATTTTCCTGTTTCTTTCCTGTTAGCATGAAGAAACATGAGCAATAATGAGTAGTTCAGGACTGGCCAAGGATGATGTGAGGGACCAGTTAGGTTTGGTTTGGTTTAGTTTTTCTCCTGTTGGGCAATTTCCTCTGCTAACGTGTTTCCATGCTCCAGCAGGGACCTGGTTACCTCTGGAGTCGCAGAGCAAGTGCAGCAAAGAAGAATACGTGCGTTTCCTCCTTGACACTTCTGTCTGCTCAGCCATACGGGCGAGTGGCTAGCAGTAACTTCTTCTTCGTGGAGGGTCTTTGAGTCCCAGGTTTAAAATATTATTTATTGCCCAGTGCTGTGGTAAACACATTTAGTCACAGCACTCAGGAGGCAGAAGCAGGCAGATGTCTGAGTTTGAAGCCAGCCTGGTTTACAGAAAGAGTTCTAGGAAAGTCAGGGCTACACAGAGAAACCCTGTCTTGGAAAGAATAAATAAATAAATAAACAAATAAATAAATAAATGGTATTTATTTGTCTTTTTTGTTATTTGTGTCTCTGTGTGTATGTGAGTGTGTGTGAGTGTGAGTGTGTGAGTGTGTGTGTGAGTGTGTGTATGTGAGTGTGTGTGTTCACAAAAGCCAGAGGACCGAAAGGTGTCCTTCAAGTGCCGTCCACCATTTTTTGTTAACATAATTTTTTGTTGATTCTTTAGGAATTTCACATCATACTCTCCAGTCCCACTCATTCCCCAGTCCTTCCACATCTGCCCTCCACTCTGGTAGCCTCCCCTGCAAAAGAAAATTTAAAAAACATTTCTCCCTTCTCTCCCACCTCTCCATCCCAAATTCGTCGGTTGTAGTGGCCTTGGGAGCTGCAGTGTGTCACATAGTGTACCCCTTTATCAGAACAGCTTTATTTGCAAATGTTCAGTGCAATGAGGTGTTAGCCTGGTTCAGGTCTCTGGCTTCTGGTCCACCATCCTCACTAGACCCGTCCTGAAACTCCTCTCAGATATTCTGCTGCTGCCCCAGTCCTGGAGATCCTGAGGCTATGTTTCCTTAGGACAAGTTCCTTCACGCTCCAGCAGGTCATATATGGAGTAGACATTGGGGTGGGCCAACTCAAAGCCCTGGATGGGGTCTGGGTGGCAGCAGAGTTTGTCAGTCTAGGCATCCACTGCCACCGCCCCCCTTCAGATGAGAGTCAAGGCAAG
>LOEQ01000900.1:86123-103043 GCA_001685075.1 Bramus lutescens | reverse complement strand
GACTGTGGCAGGGAGGACTGATCTTAGGCTGCCCCCTACCAGATGCTGGTTGCCTATGACATGACATGAGACCTCAGCAAACTTTCTACCTCTGTTCTATTTCTTTTAGTTTGTCGGAATAAGGCCTTACTATGCAGCCCAGGCAGGCCTCAAACTCAGAATGCCTGTTTCAGTGTCCTGGGAGCACAGCTCTAAGCCTTTTCCTTCCTGTTGTTATCATGTTAGAGGTTGCCTCTGAGAGCAGAAGAAAGAGGTGACAGCTAGAGTCCCATTGCCCCACATGTCATACCTGGCCAGAACTGATGTCTGTCTATAGGGAGAGGTACTCCTTGTTCATTTTGATCACTGGAGAATGACTCTGCAATTATGCTAAGGTCACTATCTGTATTCATAGTTTACGTCAAGCCTAACACCTCTATTCAAATGGAATTCGTTTTGAAAAATTAGTCATTTAGTGTGCATGCATGCATGAGCACACTCGGCTCTCACATGGAGGTCAGAGGGAAGCCAGTGGACGTTAGTGCTCCTTTTCCAGATTGTGCTGGGTAGACCTTGGATCCTCAAATCTGGCACCACAGCCTTTACAGCTCATCCATCTTGTTAGCCCTAAATGGAATCCTTTATCCAGACATAGAATTCAGTGTTTGACCAAGAAACTGTATAAATCCTGGTGTCAGAAGTTCTTCCTGGTCTACTTAAAGAGTGACCTTCAACAACACAATAACGTGCCGGTGCCTTTTTGTTGTTCTATAATGAGGGCTTTCTCACGACGATCTGTAGTTTTCTTTGGGTTTCAACTTTCACAGTCTGATAAATGGTACATCGCCAGCAATGAATTATCTAACTGGGAAATGTCTAGGTACAATGGCAAGAAAAAAGAGAGAGAGAGATTTCATTGAGCTCAGTGGTCCAAGTCAGAGGAGTAATTATATATTTTGCAACTATTATTCAAAGTATCATGTTTTCTTGAATTATGCTGTGTTGAGGCATCTGATATTTTTAAGCAAAACTGGCAAGGAAGAGAGTACCAGCCATCCTGGGACAGAACATTCCTGACGCTAGTTTTTAAATCTATCAAAAAAAGATGACCTGCAGTTGGAAATGTAAAACTTATATTTCAATTAAAATACTAGCCAAGCCAACATGGCTGGCCAAGCGGCCCTTTTCGTGGCACTGGAGTTGAACCAGGGCCTCACCTGGAAAGTCTCAACTGCTTGGCCACACCCTCAGCCCAATACTGGGAGACCTGTGACAGACCTTCCATTCGCTTCAGAGCCTTTTCCAACCTGAGCCAGCATTTAACCCCTGTTGTGGAACTTACTTTGGTGTGGAAAATTCTAGAATTCACTGGGGACTATAAAGGCACTGTGATGGGAAATCCTAGAACATAGTGTCAAATAGCATCCCTTGGACTGCTTAGCCTTGCAATGACTTTACATTAGCAAAAGCCATTAAAAGTTCAGATGGCAATGGGAAGAAGGCTCAGGGGGTAGCAGGGCTTGCTGTACAAGCCTAGAAATGTCCGTTCAATCCCCTGGACCTATTTAAAAGTGGAAGGAAGGTGTCCTCTGACCTCTACTCACTGTAGTGGTGTGTGTGCCCACACACATTTACACATATACACACATACATACCATGTACAGACACATCATACACCCACACATACAAAACTAACTTAAAAAAATTTAAGGCCATCTATTTGAGATTTTATAAAGAACCATTTAAGGTCCTCAAAAGCTTTCATACAAGGAATATATCTATCAATATTTATTATCTAAACAAATGAATGCTGAGAAACCATTAAAAGATATAGTTTTAAAAATATTTTAAAACATTACATGAAGCCTATGTATTTTAATGGATTTGACTTTAATTCATCCCTATTTCTGAAACCAAGTCTAGATAGCTAGCCCAGGCTGGCCTTTACCTTACAATCCTCCTGCATCAGACTGCTGAGTGCAGGGATTATAGGTACACAGTATGCTTATCTCAACTGTGGCTTTTACTTTGCAAAACCAAATGCACAATAGGAAGTTTGACATCATGTTGTCCCTAAGTCTCTGCAGAGTGTGATGTAATAAAGACAGCAGGGCCCTCACCCTTCCGTCTGCACTGACTCTGTCCTGATGTCACACATGACGTGCCCTTTAGAAAACTACACTGCACACTGTAGGGAGATAGAGTGACAGTAACAATGTTGACAGCACCAGGAAGATACTCTGATTCACGTAATCCATGAATCGTGTGCCTCAGAGTTTCTGTCACTGCAGAAAGAAGGTTCTGGAAAACAGAAGATGGACATTGACAAAGTTTATTGGTATGCACAGCATTTGCAGAAATAAAGAGTGGCTGAAAGACTATCTGGGAGTCAAAGACAGATGTGCCGGCTAAAGTGTTGGTGGTGACAAGGACACAGGTTGACATCGGAAACAAGGCAACCAGCGTGCTCCAACATATCATGAAAGAATTGTCCCTGGAGACTCGAAAACCACTTCCTTGCAACCTGGGCTGCTCAAGAGGTATGCAACCACAGGGAGCCCTAGGGTGGGCATCAGGTGAGACTTTGGACTTTGCTTGAGAGAAGAGACAAAGGGCTAAGCAAGATTCTGTAAATTCTGGAACCCCACAGCAGTGATCAAATAGTCCATGCTAGGAGCAAACTGTTTTTCCTTCTCAACAAGACTCAGATGGAAGCCCCTAAGAGACATAGTGTGGGAAAGTGGGCTGCCTTGGCTCAGGTAGGGGAGTGGCCCGTGGAGCTTGGCTTACTGATGGTTACCAATGTTCCCATCTTGGCCTAGCCAACTTTGAAGCATGGCCTCGAGGTTCTAGACTTCAGGGAAGGTGGGAAGAAACCATTAACTGCAAACCATCATCAGAGCTTTGACAAATGCCCAAGGTTCTGTCTCCTGGGCCCATTGGTGGATGTGCTACAGGATCAGCTGGGAATGGAAACCACTCAAAACATCCAAGGATTGTATCTGGGATGGAAACAAGAGAATGAAGGCGACAAAGGTGAGGTTCGGTCTTAGATCCCAGAGTCACCATTGGGCACATGGGAACATTAATAAAGAGTAAAGGATTTTAACAATTAGCATTAATTGAGCACTTATTATATACTAGGCATTCTGTGATGAAACCTCTGAGTAACCTTGCCTCATCCTCACAAAAATTTTATGAGGCTTTATTTCCTTCTCCCCATCCCCCATTTTATAGAAACAGAGAAATTCAGTAGCAACTGCATAGGGTACATATAGGAACAGGCTTCTGAAATGATTTTTATACAGTAGCTAGAAGGCTTCTGAGATGTCTTGGTGGGCAAAGGGGCTTGCTGCCAAGCCCGAGTTTGTTTACTGGAACCCAGATAGTGGAAACAGAGACTCAACTCCCCAAATCTGTCCTCTGACTCCTCCCCTGTGTGTGCCACAGAGCTATGTTCACACCTGCACGTGTGTGCACACATACACAAGCACACCCCAAACACATAAATAAGTAAACTAATTAAAATTATTTTTAATTAAAACTATCTTTAAAAACTTGGTTTGGATTAAGCAAACTTGGAAAAAGCATGCTAAAGATGTATTCTGCACACTTTGGCTACTGTCAGTGGCCTCCCTGCCTGCTGGCCAGCCTCCTTTCTCCCTTGGTAGCCGAGCCCCACCTTCATTCACGTATCTCGTGCCAAATTGCGTCAGACAAGCTTCTCTTCTTCTCTAGTCACAGTGGACAGAGTTAAGCTAGCAGAAATCCAACAGGATGGCTCCACCTTCTTGCCAGAAATGGACACACAAGATAATTCTGGCTATTGAGGCAGACTTTAGAACATATTACATACTCCTGTTAATAAGGAGATACGTGGGAGGAAATAGCATCTCTTCTGATGGCATAGAGCCGATTACACATGACACCTGGAGCTACATCAGCCTTATGAGCATGCGCAGAGTTGACGTTGAGAGGGCGAATGGAAAGGAGGCAAAGATTTTGTTGAGCTGCTGGTGGTTTTTTAATCATCCATTCATTCATTTCATTCATTCATTCACTTTCTTCTGAGATAAATATTTTGCTATGCAGTTTTGGCTGGCTTGAAAGTCACTATGTAGCCCAGTGTGGTCTCAAACACATGCCAACAGACTCCAGACTCCACAAGGCCTTGCTCTGAGCTACAGAATTACCAAATGCTGGTGTGTGTGTGTGTGTGTGTGTGTCTGTGTGTGCACATGCATGTGTGTGTGTGTCTGTGTGTGCACATGCATGTGTGTGTGTCTGTGTGTGCACATGCATGTGTGTGTGCGCGAATGCATGCTGTCACATGTGTATTTGTCTGTGTGAGGCCAGAGGTCAATGCCTGGTATCTTCCTCAATAGCTCTCTACCTTATTTTTTGAGACAGGGTCTCTCACAGAAATGGAAGATTGCTGATTGGGCTGGACTCTCTGGCCAGCAAGCTCCAGGTTCCTTCTGTTGTGCTGTCCCTCTTCCTCTTGCTCATGTTGCAGACAAGTACCCCTGAGCCCAGGTTTTATTGGGGCCTGGGAATCTGAACTCAGGTGCCCATGCTTGCTCATCAGACACTCCACCAACTGAGATAACTCCTCAGCTGTGCTGTCCTTCTTAAGGAACAATAAAGTTTTTATTGTTTATTAGAAACATTTTAGAATTTTTTTTAATATTCCAATGTTTTTATTCTAGAAGCATCTGCCTTGAAAAGATACTTGACAGAGGCTGTGTGTTCAGCCAGTCTCCATGCATCAGGACATTGCCCCTGTTGCTGTTTGCAGAGCTGTGTTAAAGGCTGCAGTAGCAAGCATCCCTCCTTCTGTCCACTATGCATAGTCTATTGTAGGTAGAGATTGTCTGCATGCATTCTGAGTGTTCCTTAGCTGTATTGTATCTCTTCCAGGGACTCATTTAAAAAAATCCACTTAATGATTTTAAAAAAGTAAGTTTCTATTTGGTGGCCATAATGGTACACTATAGTTAACTGCTGGGTTATGTCATTTATTTTCTATGCTAGGGGAAATAGAAAGTGCTTCAGATTAGATTGTGTATTTCAAAACACCTTGAAAACCCATTTCAATCTTTTTTGCACTTTTTTTTAGGGACCACCTAATCATCTTTTGTATGGTTTGAGGTCTCTTGGCTCATATTAAGAGGTCCTGAGCTGAATGTCAAGTCTACTTGACTTTGGAACACAATTATGGGCCACACTCTGTCCTAGCTTTAGAATTACTGCCCCCAGCTGTCACATAAGCTGCCCACGTGATACACATAAGGAGTGGGCAGGAAGACATCAGAGTCAGCACAGGCAGCTGGGCAAATTTCTAGACATGTTAACACCTTGTCTAAAGCGATAAAAAGAAAACCCTGGGCCCAGAATTGGTTTTCCCAGCAGATATAAAACCACAAAACATTCAGTTACCATGACTACTCAATCTTTTACTTGAGAGGCAACTTTTGGCACCTGTGCATACTCATGATGCCTCTGGCATGTCCGCTAGAGCCATGTGCCACCTGCCAGCCACAGATACACTGGCAGTTCCATAAGAACAGAGCTAAATGACTTCCATCACCTAGTGATGAGTAGCTACTGGGCAGTGCAATACACAGGTCATGTGACTGTGGTGGTGCCCGAAAAAGCCTGTTGTGCAGCTGGGCACAGAAGAGCTCAGTGGGCAAGTGTTTGCCTAGCGTGTGTAAGGATCTGGGTTTGATCCCGAGCAATGAAAAATACTACAGAAACATTAATAATAAATTATATATATATATAACATTTTATTTTTTGAGACAGGGTATCTAGGGCAGGCCAGACTCAAAATTTATGTGTAGCTGAGAGTGATCTTAAACTTCTGACCTTCCTGATGCAGCCTTGCCAGTGATGGGGTTACAGGTGTGTGCTATTGTGCCCAGACCATGTAGTAATGGGGATGGAATCCAGAGCCTTGTGTACATGAGGGCAAAATATATTCTTTTAAAGAAGGAGAACACATAGAACTGTGCACAGTACTCAATACTTGGTGATGATAATAAACACTATGTGACCACTCTGTGTATTTGTTATGTTATGCCTTTTATTTATCATACATGAGCATACTCATCAGAAAGTTTAGTGTCTAGCAGAATACCAATGTGATGCTCGCCGCTAGCAGCCTCCTTCATCTCCTGCTCTTGGGTTTGTATTAAGAGGTCAAATTGAAGAACTGACTAAAACCATGTAGGCCTGTGCATGCTATCTGATGTCCCCTCAGCAATGACACTTCCTAAAGACGAATTTGTCATAGCCTCTCCTCATTACTAGATGACAAATATCTGTCCTGTCTCACATGGCCTTGCTGGCTGCACAGGAGTGCGAATTAAAAGGACTGAGTTCTCAGTTCCTATCTCTTACAAGCTGGCTGTATTATTGATTGGTTCGTTGGTTGATTCATTTGAGATGGAGTCTCACTATGTAACCCTGACTGGCCCAGAACACCTTATGTAGATCAGCCCAGCCTTGAGCTCACAGAGATTTGCTTACTTCTGCCTCCCAAATGCTAGGATTAAAGGGGAGGACCACCACACCTGGGTGATTCTTAAAACCTATTCTTTAAAATAAATTTTGCAGTATAAAACTGTTTAATTTATTTTCATTTGACAGCAAAGATAATTCAAATAAACCTTTGAAGCCATTCAGTTTTTCAGCAGTGAAGGATATGAAGGAATTCATGGTCCTGGAATGGCTAATTTGCAGTGGATGATAGGAACATCATCTACCTGTGATTGATTTGTATCTCATTTGATGCCCAGTTCTCATTATACCACTGTACTGGTAGATACGTCCAGCATCTACTCTTGGCTTCTTCCCCCAAACTGCTTTCTCAACTGGATTCCATCAGCCTCTAATGGGTCCATTCTATCCAATATGAGACCCTTGACTTCTATGGCCACATTCCTGTCTTTGCCTTTTCCTGTGTCAGCTCTGGCTCTCTGAGCTTATGTATTGAAATCCCCTTTCTACTTTTTGTCCTATTTTCTTCTCTGCTCACGATGCTGGAGGCAGCTGAGTAATGGAAACAAATAGAAAAGAAAGGACAGTTTTAGCAGTCGGCAGATCACCTAGCTGACTGTGACCGCAGACACATTCTTCACGTGTCTGAACTGCCTATGGGACAGAGGAGTTGTCGGGACCCTGATGGGGGCTTCATGGGAATGGGAGTGTCCAGCAGCACAGTCAGTGCTCGGAAAGGCTGGTCTCTCTCCCCTTGCTCTGCCTCACACCCACACTGTTCTCAGTTCTCCAAGCCGAGGCTGGTCTTTCCAGTCTCCTCACTCCTCTGGGCTCTGCTTGGTTTGGGTCAGTCCCAACCCTGGGACAATACGGCTCTCCCACGGTTCACTCCTGTTCCCAGCTGCCAGAAGCATTATCTTGGCTACAAAGGTTCTGGGTGTTTGGTTTCAGAATATATCAGGTAAAAGAGGAGGAGAAGGAGGTCAGCAGAGGGAAAGGGGGGGGAAGTGTGGGGGGGATACCCCATGAGGTCCACTGTGATTTTTACATCTCACAGTGATAGATAGTTATCATAAATCAAAATTTTCACCTTTAAAAGGCTTCGTTAAGTTGAAACTTTATGATTTTTAAGAGATCCTAATAAACACTTCTAAGTTAGGTTTGGTGGTATCCGCCTGTAATCAGGAAACCAGGATAGTGAGTTCAGGGCAAAGTCAAACAAAACAAAAATGCCCAGACTGGAAACACATCCACTCAATTTACGAACATCAGCAAGGACTGTGTATGAGCATGCGTGCCAAGATTTCCCCTCATTACTAAATAAATGTGTGTTAGCATGTGTTGTCAGCTCATAGTGTCCTGCTCCCATTTACACAAACCCCCCTCCTCTGACTCAGGCAGCCCCTGACCCAGGACCTTTAGGACAGAGGAGACTAAAGAAGAGGAGCAGCTTGGCTAGCTGTGAAGGGTCTTCCTGTGGTGAAAACACCAGAGCTGGGCCTTCCCAGAAAAATCAAACTTTAAATTTCTCATGTAACTCTTACATGTTTTAAAGTATCTTTTTTATTGTTGAATCATGAAAGTTTTTTATATATTGAGGATAAAAAGTCTCTTACCAGATCATAATTTATAAATGTTTTTCTACTTTATAGGTTTTCTGTTCAGTTCTTGATGACATCTTGCTTGTGAGTGAGAGTGGGGGAGGGTCTCCTGTGGCTCTGCAGCTGAGAATGACCTTGAATTTCTAATCCCTTCCTCTATCTCTACCTTCTAGGTGCTGGGATTATAGGCATTTAGTGCTGGGAAATCTAGCCCAGATCTTCATGAATGCTAGGCAACTATGGAGCTACATCCCCAGCCCATGAGAATATTTTTTGAAACAAACTGTCTTTAATTTTGGGAAAGTCTAATTAAGCTATTTTCCTTTTCTATCTGTGGTTTTGGTGTCAACAACAACAACAAAAAAATCACCAAATATAAGGGCATGAAGATTTTGTTCTTCATCATCTTCTGAGTTTTACTGCTGATAGCATTAAATTCACCTTTTTACATGGTGATTTTGCATGTGGTGTGATGTATAATGGCTTTTAGTTCTCTTTCTTGTCATATCCTTATCCTCACAGATTCTTAGCTGTCCCATTTGCCGAGGATAATATCCCATCCTCATTCAACTGTTTTGGCATTCATACACATTCAATTGATAATAATGTTGAGGGCTCTGGAATCTTGAGTCTATTCCATTAATCTATGCATTAATCTGTATTAGTCACCTTCCATTGCTGTGATGAAACATTTGAGAGACAATGGAAAGGGGAAGGATTTACTTAGCTCATGGTTTCAGTCTGTGGCTACTTGTCTCTATGGCTTCTGGAAACTGGGTCTTATGTAGCCCAGGCTGCCTGTTTGAGGCAAGCTTGTTGCTAACTGGCTGTGACTTTGAATTTATAATCTTCTGCATCTACATCCTCATGCAGGGATTACAGGTGTGCAGGCTAGGAATCTAGCCTAGATCTTCATGAATGATAGATAGTACTCTATCACCTGGCTTACATCCCTAGCCCATTGCAACATCTTGAGGGGGGGAGGCGGAAAAATCATAGGGCACATTTGATAGAGCGGAGTGGCTCACCACATGCTGAGACTGGAGGTGGAGGGAGAGACAGCAGACCAGACAGGCGGTTGAACTTTATTTATGGGTGTGTTTATTATTATTGAGATTACTTGGGGGAAATTAGGTACTTAGTAGGATTGGGATGGAGACTAGTGTGATTAGGAATGATAGGAAGCATAGTTTAATTATTCCTTTTTGGTTACTGAGGATTGAATAACCCCAATAACCTACTTCCTCTAGCCAGGCCCCAGATCCTAACAGATCATTCAGCCATGAAGTCTCCAATGGGTTAATCTCTTGATGAGGTCAGTGCTCTCATGATCCAACCATCTCTTGGGGACCAACCCTTCAACCCTTCAACATAACCAGCCTGAGGGGACATTTTACCTCCAAACTATAGCACAATCTTTATGTCAACACCCGATGTCATGATTCCTGTATCCTTGTAGTATATTTTGAAATTGAAAAAACTGGGGTCTTCCAATTTTGTTTTCCTCCTTCTGAGGTGGTCTGTGGAGGCTTAGGTGGTACCTCTCAATGATGGAGCACTTGCCTTGTATGTGGAAGACCCTGGCTTTGACACTCAGCACTGAAAAAAGTTTTGGTCATTGTGATGCTTCAAATTTTGTCCTACATGTCAAGACCCTACTACCAATTTCCACAACAAAGGCAGCTGGATTCCGGCAGAGTGCACTGAATTTGCAGGTCAACTTGTGTTGCCAGCTTAACAACTTTCAAACTGTGAACATGGGACGCTGTCCCTGCTTGTTCTTTCTTCTTTCCTTTCCTTCCATGTCATTTGTGGTTTCCAATGTACAAGCTGGGCATTTCCTTCATTAAAATGTTCCTAGATAAGTTCTTCTTTTTGATATTACCACGCATGAAATTGTTAGGGGTCATTTGTTTCGGTTATTCGGTTTTCCATTTTCTAGTCTGGGCTACCTTGAATTCTCTGCGTATCCCAGACAGGCCTTTAACTCATGATGCGCTGCCTGAGTGTAAGGCTGTATGTGTGCACCACCGCTGCTGACTACATGAGACTGCTTCCTGTTTAATTTCATTGTTTCATTGAGAACTGTTCACTGTTAACATACAGCGTTGTTTTAAACATGGAAATTGTATTTTACAACCTTCCAGAACTTATTTTTTTGACAACTCTTTAATGGATTTCTTGGTGTTTTACACACAGAGACATAGACAGACAGAAGACAGATTCGTGTGCATGCATGTGCATGCGCATGTGCGCGCGCGCACACACACACAGCGTCATCTGCAGTTTTATCTCTTCTAATCCAGGTGCTTTCATTTTCTTTTTCTTCTTAACTAAAAGTTTAAAAATAAAAAACCATTTATGTGTATGCATTTTTGTGTGATGGGGTAAGGGGTCCTTATATATGAGTGTAGGCACCTGCAGAGGCCAGAGACATCGGGTCCTCCTGAATCTAGAGTTACAACAGCTGTAAGCTACCTGACATGGGTGCTGGGAACTGAAGTCAGGTCCTCTGCAATAAGCAACAGGTGCTATTAGCTGTCCAGCTTCTAACTGCTTTTTTTTTGTGTGTGTGTGTTTCTGTGTGTTACCATTTTATTTTGAGTTTAAATTTAGGAGCAGGAAACATAAATCACATAGAAATAGTTCTACTAGGGTATTATTTCCCTATTTATGGAATATTTGAGTCTTGAGCCTTTTCCAGAAAAGGGACAGAGTTTAAAAATTATCCAATGAGATTTGGGAACAAAGAGGGCTGCCAGAGCCCAGCATTGAAGTCGGTCTTTGGAAGTCTGAGCACATACATGGTTGTGACTCTTGCGCTCTCCTGGGTGGTGGCAGCTGCATTTTCTGTCTCATTAGGTATTCTTAACTTTATCACTCTCTTTGTTTAACAAATCAGAACATGGTGTGGCAAGCTGACAGAAAAGTTGAGGAGAATTCTCAGTGATGCTTATAATGAGCACAGAACACCTGTGCACATCTAGTTGGTTTCTTCATACTTCCAGCAAGTCAGTGGCCCCTCCAGCATGAGTTTAACCAGCGTTCATCTCGGAGAGGAGAGCCATGGTGTCCGCCTGAGTCTCTCTAACTGCTTTTTAAAATGTATGTGTGGATGCTGGAGAATGTGCTCGAGTGGTTAAGAGCATGTATTGCTCTCATTGGTGACCTGGGTTTGGTTCTCAGTACCTATGGAGTGGCTTGCAACCATCTATAACTCTAGTCCCAGAGAATCTGACACCTTCTTCTGACCTCCTTGGGCACTCATGTGGGACTCATGCGTAAAATAAATAAGTCTAAAAATTAAAAAAAACACAGAAATTAGAGTCAGAAAATGATCTATTTAAAAAATAAATGTGTGTTTGTGTGTGTGTGTGTGTGTGTGTGTGTGTAGTTCATCAGTGCACTTGTATCTGTAAGGAATGTCAATGTCATTTTCCTGCCTTGGATGTGTTTATACGAACAATACCAAAGTGATGTCATTTGTAGGCTAAACTGGGAAGCATTCTCTTCTATTTCCTAGAAGTGTTTGTCAAGTATTAACATTTGGTTATTTGTGTTTGAGTAAAATAAGCAGACAGCATAGCAGAGATGTATGAAAAAGTGTTTTTGTATCAGGTTAAGAGGCCTCAGTTCCTCTTCCAGGTTCTCTTCACTCTGAACCTTAGGGTTAAAAATCTTTGTATCTCCATGGATGTGATAAAGCAGATTTATGAAAGAAATCACAAATGTTAACAGTCCTGGGTTGTCCTAACAATTCAGAGAAGGCTAACATGAGCAGAGATTCCACATTCCAGGCAGCGTGTGTGCTGAGTTTCTCTTTTATCTGGAAGTCAGGAAGTAGGCAGGCAGTGCAGAGTTATGATGGAGGCTTTTGGAGCCTGGACTCCCTCCAGCTCACCATGCTATTTCAGGTATTGATTTTATCCTCCTGGACCCCAAAATGAATGCTTATGTTCCAGGAAAGAAGACAGAGAGTAGAGAAAGTAGCCAGACAGTGTGCTCAACTCTGCTTTAGCAAAAATTAGAGAAACTACCTCATGACACTTGGCTGCAGCCTGGATGCCTTCTCGGTTGTAACCAAATTCACGACGAAAACAACTTTAGGAGGTGAAGGTTTATTGTGGCTCACAGTTTGAAGACTGATTTCATTCCATGACAGTGGGAAAGACCAGAGTGTGTGACAGAAGCTTGTCATGTCTCTCAGGCCAGAAAGCAGAACACTCTGACTAAAACCAAAAGCAAGGACCACCAAAGGTCTATCCCCAGTGACTTCCACCAGGCAAACCCTACCTCCTAAAAGTTCTATGGCCCTCCAAAGCTTGGGTCAGAGTATTCAAAACACAAGTCCACTTAGGTTTCTTGAAGTTCAAACCAAAACATATGATCTTGTTTAACTGCAAGGGAAAGTGGGAAACATGGTCTCTGTTCTCAGCCAGCACGGCCCATTAACTTGGCAGGCATGACAAGACAACAGCAGCAATGGACACTGCCACACATTTGTCCCCCAGACTCCCAACTTTAATTCGCCGCGTTCTGTCCACTTCTGATTCCTGGTACAACTCTTATCATTCCTTACCAAAATTAGCACAGGTTTCTCCCCTCCCCCAGACTGGGAATGGAACCCAGGGCCTCGTACTCTTAGCAAGTGTTGTACTCCTGAGCTATCCCCAAGTAATTTCTTAAGTGGTTTTTAAACTCCAGTCTCTTCTGAGAGATTTCCTTTATAACTCTTCTAAAGTAAGATGGAGTCATCCAATCCTAAGATGATCTTAAAACTGCCCCCACCAACTAAACTCCTAAACTTGCTTGTCACCCCTAGATCGCATTTTTGCTTCCTCAAATCAATTTCTTTGACATCTTTGTAACTCTTGCAGATAGATTACCCATCCCAGTCTGCAATGTGACTTACTTCAGCTGAGTGATAAGATCTATTTCTTCACTCTGGCTGCTCTGGGACTTGCTTTGTCTAGTCAGGTACAGAGCTAACTGGGTATATAGGTTTTGAATCTGAGGCCTCATGTGACCCTGCTGGCTCTTAAACCACTGTCTCTGTCATTAGCACAAGCCAGAGCTGGTCCACGAGAAAGCTAGGGCTTCGCCTGAGTCAGCCCAGCCCAAACCAGCTCTGATCAGCCCTCAGCTGACTCACTTGCTGACCTCTACACTGTGAGCAAGCTTGCGTGAGATAGGCCTGGCCAGGCACAGATCATGGTTGGCCTGGCTGACAGGTGGACCCTTGAAACATAATAGATGATTGCTGGGGTAAGCCACAAAGCCAGCCAAGGCTTGTTAGGCAACATCATATTTTGTGTGTGTTCCTCCTTTGGCTTGAAGGCCCCGCCCCCTTTCTTCCATCTTTGTACATTCCTAAACTTCTCTATGAATCGAGACCCAGATCAAATTTGACAGTAACTAGGTAAGTTTCTTGTACAGGTCTAGCTAGCTTCGATGATCTTCATGTTTCTTTCTGAGCATGTGACCTCTGCTTTCTCACATGCAAAATCATCTCTCCTCAAGTCTGAGATGACTGAGGGCAAGGATCACCTCTCATAGGGTGTATACCAAAAGTACTTACATGAATTTAGAAAAAAACCCCCTCAAATTGTAGAGTGTAGAGCAAATTAAATGCTTTTTTCTTCAGAACTGAAGGCCATTCCCTGAACTGCAGGGTCCTTTCTGAGGTGTGGGGCCCCACCCTCATCTACATTAGGATGTACTGGCTGCTGGGTTTTTGTTTTCTTAATCCATTTTGTGCCTCCTTACTAGAACCCGCAGATCAGGTAGTTCATAATGAACAGAAACGTATTTGGTTTATGGATCTAGAGGTTGAGTTATCCTAAGGTCAAAGGGCTGCATCCTGTGAGGGCCTTCTGGATGCATCAGAGGAGAATGGAAGGCTCGAGAAAGGAAGATCAAGAGAGGTCAATTCTTGTTTTTATAAGAAACTTCTTCTGGAGAGAGAAGGGACAGATGACCACAGGAATGACAACAGTCTACCCACAAGAGCAGTGGGTAGATCCCTCTTTGTGGATGTCAAGGTGCTTCTACACCAGGTCAAGGTTCCAACATAGACTTTAGGAACCATGCTAGGCATCTTCCTGAGTGAGTTCCATGAGGGTACGCAATGTCACGTTGTTTTTGATTAGCAACTTCCTGTATTTGGTAGTCATGTGACTGAGATTTTCGGGCTCTTAAACATTTCTCATTGTTCCACTTACTTTTCAGTTCTGTTCCCTAAGGCAGCTGAAGGTTGCATATTTAAGCGTGAATATCTGCTTCGTGTAGAGTCAATTGTGGCCATTCTGTTTGATCTCTCAGCTTATTGAACTCACTAATTTTGTACTTCCCAAGTAAGGACACTGTTCTCACCATGGGCTTTGGAAGTCACGTGGAATTATGTATACTGTGGCTTTCAGTTATTGTTGTCCCATTAACCCAAGGCTCATTAGTCAGACCTAAGAGAGGCCCAGTGTGATCCTTTGGCTAGTCATTGAAGTATTCTAGAAGGAGACTGGGAGACACAGAAGCCCTCACTCCAGTAGCCAGCTGCCTGGCCTCTGCAATGTCATCCCTGTCCACTGCTCCCCAGTGTCCTTTGCATTGCGCATTTGATATTTGCCCTATGCATGTGATATTATGATAGTCTCAGAATATCTTAATGATAGTTACAGTTGCTCTTAGTCTCTACTGAGGGTGGGCTCTGGTCCTCTGAGAATGCTAAAGTCCAAGTATTTGTATATAATGTATGAGCATCCTCCTGTGTCTCATGTAATCTCCAGATGGGTATGATGCCTAAATGGTGAAAATGTTGAGGAAGTAGTTATTGTTGTTTGGGAATAATGACAAGAACAATAAATTGTTTTTACATGCTTAGTACAGGGGATATTATCCACTTGTGAGTGGTTATGTCAGTGGGTATGGAACCCTAAGCCGACTGAAATCATACCCTATGTCTCACTATACTTAGCTATGCTTCACGGCCTTTACAATGAACACAGGTTTGTAATTATCCTGGAGAAGGAGCTATAGTAACAAGAAGTGTATTGCAAACTTCTCTTTCATGGCAAAGCTTTTCTGTCTTTCAAGATGGCTGGTCCTGAAGTCTAAGTTAGCAATCATTTTACAGACTAAACGAAAGCGTTTATGGCCATCCATCAAGCCACTGTGCAGAGACTAATTAGTCACACTTCATGGTGTTCTACTGGGGCTCCGGCAACTGTGACGCCTGCCTTACAGATACTGAAACACAGGCAGGAGACGAGCGGCACTTGCCTTTGGGTCCAAAGGAAGATGTCACAATTGGGGTCATAAATCTCGTGTCCTGCCCACTAGATCTCTCAGGATAAACTTTTAAAACAGTAGCAACAGCTCATACAATGCAACAAAGAAATTCTGCGTATCAGCCATTGCATTCTGTATACTGCATGGAAATAAAAATCCCTAAGCATTAATTATTTAAGGAGAAAAACAGTTAATGAAAAGAATAAACATCCCAAGTGCCTGGCCATCATGCGCCATGGCCTAATTCTCCATAATAGGCTATGAATTTAATATGAATTCAGCTCTGGCCTCCTATATAGCATGCTGCCACGCTGGGCAAGCAAAGCTGAGTTCGAGAAGGCTTCTCTCTTAAGCACCAACTTTGGCCCTCTTACAAGGTTCATAGCGTCATGGTACAAGGTGTCTCAAAGTCAGGTCTGAAACCCAGGTCAGGGGACAGACAAGCCTTTCTGTACAGTTCTTTGCTGCTTGTAACTCTGGGTTCAATTCATGTTTTAAATAATTGGTTTTCTCTCCCCTCTAAACTCCGAAGAAGACTGCTTGTCTAGACCAACCCTTAGATTCTTACCACTCTTGCTGAAATAGCGCTAATGCTATTTCCTGTTGTCTCGGTGACATTCCATGGTGCAAATTCAAGACATGAATTTTACAAGTGCAAACTCTATGTTTCCCAGGGAGGGGGGATAATTTGTTAAAATTTCACTGATAGACTTCTAAAATGCTGTGGCTGAAAGTAAACAAAACATTCGCCTTGACGTGCATAGTGCCGCATTACTGTTGGGTCTGTGAGGTACAAAACCGAAACATCCACACTTGGCTGGTTAGTTTCCGTCTGCCTGACACACACTAGTGTCAGCTGGGAAGAGGGACACTTTAGTTGAGAAATTGGATCTACAAGATGAGTCGTGGGCCCGACTCTCATGGCACTTTCTAAACGAATTATCAATGTGGGAGGGCTTAGCCCATGGAGGGCGGGGCCACCCCTGGGCAGGTGATCCTGGGCTGTGTAAGAAAACAGCTGAGCAAGCCAAGAAGAGCTCTCCTCTGTGGCCTCGGCTTCTGTTCCCACCTCCAGGGTCCTGCCTGGAGTTCCTGCCTGGGCTTCCATCAGTGACTGTGAGGCCCTTTCTCCCCAAGTCTGTTTCGTCAGAGTGTTAATCACAGAATAGATAAGCAGACTAACACTACACTAGCCCTCTCTTTCAAGGATTTACTACCCATCCAACCACTCGTTCAAAGCTGCTTCATTCAAAATTTTCCTGTGAGATGCAAGAGAAGGAGGCCTTGACATTTATGAGGACACTAAGATATTTAAGCGTCTATGCTAACCATGTAACCACATCTACAAGCAAAGATTTTCACTTTGGCAAATGTCAGGGAAGGAAGTGCAGTATATCAGAGGCTATCATAGCTTCTTGTATGTGTGTGTGTGTACATGTGAATGTGTGTGTGTGCATGGTGCAATGGTGCATGTGACCATGTGTGAGAGAGAATGTACACACCAAGTGTCCTGCTCTCTCTCTCTCTCTCTCTCTCTCTCTCTCTCTCTCTC
>LOEQ01000900.1:63114-76286 GCA_001685075.1 Bramus lutescens | reverse complement strand
CCCCAGCACTAACAATCCCCAACACTAACAATCCCCAACACTAACAATCCCCCAAGCAGTACTTATTTCTTAATTTTGTGTAGATTTTGTCTCTGATTGTATAATAGAGACAATGTTCTCCATTTTTGCAATTGATAAATAAAATAATAACGTGAAAAGTGTTCATCATACTTCCTCTCCATTACAGCCCAGTGACATTTGAGTACTTGCGACTTGTGTCCTTGCTGTTTAGGGGATGAAGTGGCTATGTCATCATCAACACTGCAGGCTTCCAAGAACAGTAATTTCCCCCATTTTCATTGCTACTACAGCATAGGTTTGTGCGCGGGGAAGGGGGTGGGAGCTGAGTGTGAATACCCACCATAGGATCACGTGTTTGAGCACTTGGTGACCTGCTGGCGGCACTGTTTGGGAAGTTTCTGGAACATGCCAGGATAGGAGGAAGGCTGGCACAGGTGGGTCACTGGGTGGGTGTGGGCCTTCAGGGTTATAGCATAGCCTACCTCTGGTCAAAGCTCTGTGTTTCTCAGTCCCAACTGAGTATAAGACATTTTGCAAGCTTCTGCTGTCTTGGACCAAGCTGATTCCGCCACCATGCCTTCTTTACTATGAAACTGAGCTAAACTAACCTGTTCTCCCTTAAAGGTACTTCTGTCCAAGATTCGGTCACATCAATGACACCCACATCAGAGCCATCATATTGCCCTAAAGCCATTTCTCTAAGCAAACCTTACGGGGGGCATATTGTTTCCTTCTGGTCATCTAGACACAGGCCCAGAGTCCTTCCACTATGATCTGGTGTGAGTGCCAAAACGGAAAAGGGGAATTCTTACTAGAAACAATGGGTGTATGCTAATTTGGGATTGTGGCAGATTCTCAAAGAAGGTGACTTTTAAGTATGACCTGAAGCAGGTGTAGGAGCCCACCAGCTGTGAGGAGACAAGTGGTGGCATTTGGGGATATGCCTGAAGGCTCTTGGGTTTGTAAGAACCAAGTTGAGTAGATCAGGAATGCAAAGAAGGTGGCTGTGACCTGGGGACACAGGGGGAAGGAGCAGGCAGGTCTTCCAGGCCCCCAGCAGCTCATTTGTTCTAGGAGACTTGCCAGCTTTTCTATCTAGCCAGCTCTCACACTGGTTCATACTAGTTTTGGACACATTTCTGGGTTGTTTTTAGGATAGGGTCTCATGTAGCCCAGGATGCCTTTGAATTCACTACGTAGCCTAAGTGACCTCAACTCCTGCCTCTACCTCTCAAGGACTGGGATTACATGTATGTGCCATGCCTGGTTCATGGGGTGCTTGGGATGGACCCCCAGGTCTGTCAAGTACTGGGCAAGCACTGTACCACATGACTATGTACCCAGCCCCAGCTCTGTCTTCTCTTTATCTTACCCCTGTGCTTGTCTAGACTATTAGTAATAGGCTTTCCTGGCTCCAGTCTTTCCCTGTCCCCACTGACACCTCTTATCACGGGGTCTACAAACATCTACCTATGTTCCTTTTGGCACGTCATTCATGAGACTGTGAAGAAATCAAGCTTTCCTCGAGTGATGGCTAGACACTCCCTCTAAGGCCTTTGGTAGCAGCTCATGTAGAATCTCACCTGTGATCCCTACAGCTAGGAGGCAGAGGCAGGGTTACCATGAGTTCGAGGCTAGCTGGGGCTACACAGCAAGACCCTTTTAGAAAAAAACAAAACAGCCTCTTTGCGCCAAGACCCTACATGTCTTCCTGCCTTCAGGTTTTCAGTGTGATTAACGGGCATCCTTCTCCACAGTTCACCTCCTACCAGTGTTTCCCTCTTTCAAATTTCTGCATCTTCTACCCTGGCTCAGACAACCCAACATCTTCTCTCTGGACCAACTGCTACGACTTTGGAGAGAGCACATGAAATGACTCCAGTCTGCCTGATCAGTCATTCAAGACTCCTCAGATCCTTGGGAAGAGTTGTCCTCTACCCTGAAGGATGTTATGTCAGTGTGAAGCCTGGAGTTGCTACAGTCCTCTTGCCACCTTGAGGTTTAAGCTGAAGCTGGCACCGTGGCAAACAAAAAGAGAGAAACTGGATCTTCCCTCAGTAATGGGTATCGGGACTTAAAGCATCAGTGGCCAAGAAAATACTTTTATTGTTGGAGCTGGTTCAAGTGGGGTTTCATTTTCTTAAAATGTAACTGACTAAACCTGGGCTAGGCATGCTCTCGTTCATGAAGCTGTGCTCTCATCTCAGGGCTTGGAGGAGGCAGTTTACATATTGGAGATGTCTAGGAGGAAAAGGGAACAGAATGGGGGGAAAGGGTGTGACTTGGGAAAGGCTGTTTGGCTGGGCAGGCAGGGACTTGCTCAGGGGCTGACGTTCACTGACAAACAGGAGCTGAGACTGATGGGAGAGAACATTTGAGGAGTTGCAGCCATCACAGACCCTGGGAAGTCACTTGATAGATCCCAGGAACAGAAAGAAAGCTCCATGGTAGCCATACATCTTTTGACGATCTCCAGGCCTAATTTATGCCCCACTGCCTTTTGTGACATTCTCTGAACGTTCTCAGGGGCCACAGTGTTTCCAGGCTATCCCAGCTCTACTACAAACTTCATGTGGAAAGCAGTGTATCACCTATTGTTATATTTTCCCCATGATTTAATTTTTTAAATTTGTTTACTTTTTGTGTTTGTGTGTGTGTGCATGTGTGTGTGAGTGTACACTTGCCATGGCGTAGCATTCGAGGACAACTTTCAGGAGTCAGTACACTCATCTACCATGTGGGTCCTGAGGGCTGAAGTCAGCCTGTCAGTTTTGGAGGCAAGCACCCTTACCAACTGGACCATTTCGCTGCACCCATTGTCTTATTACTTTTGGGTCTTTGAGAGCATCTCATATTATTGGTTTGCTCACCACAAAATCTTTGTGTGTGTGATCCACACCAGGTTCACAGGTTCCCGACGCATTTGAATAAAGCAAATGGAGCTTCAATATGCTTTGTGTTCAAAGTCACTGGAAATCATGTAGCACTGTGGTGCCAGCCTCGCTGCTGGAAGTGTGGTGCCTTACACACACTGGACGTTTTTCCAGAAGGGTGCAATTCTCTCTCTTCAGGGGAATTCATGTAATCAAGGTCTTCATAGTAAGTGGATCCGGTCCATCTATGAAGGACCAACATGGTGTGCTTCCTCTTATTTGTCCACCCTGAACACCACAGACGCATAAAGTCATGTGTACACACATCATGAATATAGAAACAAACTGCTTAGGGAGAGAAGGAGCTTAGTCGGGGTAAAAAAGAGTAGCAGGGTGTGGGTGTGAGCATCAAAGTGCATTTCACATTTGTTTGTGCGAAAATGACCTTATGCGACCTCGTATAATACAGCTAGAAATAAGGACGAAAACTGCACACCAGCAAATTCCTGTGGTTTGATCCGTATTGTAGCATGACGATGTCACCACAGTCCACAGCTACCAATCTCTCAGCTCCAGAAGAACTCTCTGTGGAAAGGTTGCTCTATGATCAAGCTGTATTTCTTTGGTCACCTTAATTAGTTGTGGTCATTAAACAAAAGAACCACAAAGGAACATTCCAATACTATGCAATTTAGCATTCATTTTAATTTAGGTTTATGTCTATCCAATTTCTAGTGATATAGTTGGACAAAAGGTAGGGTTACTCGAGCCTGGATGACCTGGCCTTAGAACTATTAATTAATTAATTATAGACCGAGTCCCACTAAGTTGCTCAGGCTGGCCTTGAACTTGATCTGTAGCTCAGGCACACTTTGAATCTTGCATCCTCCTGCCTCAGCTTCTTGAGTAGATGGGATTAAAGACTTGTGCCCCTAGGCCTAGCTCTTGGACATTTTCACATTTTCTTTCTTTTTTGAGAGAGATCCCATGTAGCTCAGGCTGGCCCCAAACTCACTGTGTAGTTGAGTTTGGCCTTGGACTTCAGATCTTCCTGCCTCTACCTCCCAAGGGCTGGCTTACAGGCACGAGCCTCTTTGAGTCAAGTCTCGGCCGCATTTTCCCACATGGTAAGAAGCACCTGCTTCTCAAGGAGGCTTGGAATTCAGTGGTGGAATAGATTTTCAGTGAACAGCTAGAAGAAGGCAAACTAGTGCCCCACACAGACAGGCAGGCTGCCAAGAGGCTGCCTGGACCTCGCCCAGCTCCCCTCACATGATCTGCCAGGGCCGTACATCCCCTCATGTAATTGCCAGGATCTGTGTGATTACAGCCTCACCCCAGGCAAGGCGCTCTCCAAAATCCACTGGGTTCTCTGTGTGAAGCACACATTTCATCATTCACGTTTTCATTCAGGCCAAGGCACTCCGGCAACTCTTTGGACATGAGTTTTCTCACCTGCAAAATGAGGGCTGACCCTCACAGACTTCTCAGGTCATTTTCATAAAAAGCCAAGGAGCTGACCAATACACACACGCACCCCTGACACACGTGCGCACAAACAAACACACACGTACACACAAACATACACATGAACACACAAACACACATGTACACACAAACACACGTGCGCACACACAAACACAAGTGCGCACACACAAACACCATGTGCACACGCAAACACTCATGCACACACATACAGCCCCTTGTCATGGATATGATTTTTGCATAATTATCCATGGATCATTTTTATGCTGTTGCTTTTAAAAAGTGGAAATGAATCTCAATCCAAACAACATACATTTGGGAAACAACTTCATTACGGTTCAATGGAATTTCTTTATAAGTGCCAAAGGCACCAAGAAAGGCAACTTTAAAGTTCTTATGAAATCACTTTGCTTTGAGTTTTTTTTTAAAGTAAAAAAGTATCTGAGTGATTTCTTAAGTGGTGAAATTTCCCCTCTTTGCCCTTTTACTAGAATTTTTAAAATAGCCTAAATGAAATCTTACTCAATGCTCTAAAAGAAAATATACCTTTAGGCTAAGAAGCAGCATGAATTTCATCCTAAAGAATTATTTGGGGGGGGGTTGGGTGAAGTTACAGGTGCCTAGAGATAGAGGCTTCTAATTAAATTGCCCTCTCGGCCAGAACTGCAGAACGTGCACTCCAGTCACCACAGCTGGCTTTAAATCTGGGGCAGAATGATAATTTTGTGAGTTCAGAGTGGGTTTTTTTTTTTTTAAAGTGTGGCTCATAACGGCAGGAGAGTTTCTGATGACTTTTCAAGCTTTGCAAAGTGTGTGTATTAGCTGAGGGACCAGGAGACTTTGAGTGACTGAATAAATAAGATTTGACAGTCTCAGGAAGTCTGAGGCTGTCCCAGATGAACAGGAAGAGCGGAGGTTGTCTTTCTGGCTCACAGATGATGAGAAGCCCAAGGCAAAGTGTGAGGAAGGAAGTGTGGGACAGTTTCCATAAGTCGATGGGTTTGCCCTTAGTCACCTCCACCCCACTTCGTTGGCAACAAAAGCTGCAGGAATGAAAGATGGAGGGAAGGGGGGGTTTATCATGGTTGATCTTTATTTATTTAAACACTCTTTAATATGTTTACGTATATCTGTGGTGGGTGTGGGCACGTGCAGGAGTCATGATGGGTGTAGAAGTCAAGGGACAACGTTCTCAGGAGTCCATTCTCTCTCCTTCCACAATGTGGATCCCAGGGGTCAACCTTATGTCATCAGGTTTTACAGCAAGTGCCTTTACCTACTGAACTATCTGGCCAGCCCGTTTTTCTTTTTGAGACATGGTCTGATGTAGCCCAGGCTCGTCTGGAACTTCCTATATAGCCAAGAAAGACACTGGAGTCCTGTATCCTCCCGTGGCTCTAAACTTGGGATTACAGGTGCGCCACTATAAGCGGTGCAGTGGTGAATGTTGGCAGTCGACAGGATTGGATGGACAATGGTCTACTGGGGAATGAAATGCATCTCTCCTGTCTATATGGCACTCTTCCAGAGACAGTTGGCTCCTGAAGACTTGACCTGAGAAAGACTTGGGGTGATGTGAAACTGTGGAAGGGGGTTCGGACTGAGGGAAGGAGTTTCTCTTGGGTTGTGCCCTGGGGCCTCTATCTGACATCCTCCTGTTCCTTCTCCACTCTGCCTCCTGTCTGGCGTGATGGTGAAAGTCTCTGCCAGCCTACCACTTCAGCTCCCCATCACTCATCACTAATGGAAACGTCCGGAGCTGGTGGGAGTAAGATTTCCTCATGTCATGTTCATGTCAGGGGTTTAATCAAGCAACAGGACGAGTGCCTACAGCACAGTACAGCCCATGATACCACCTCAGCACAGTAGCTACCAAGCGGAGGGAGCCGGTCCCAGGCATAAAGGCCTTTCACTCATTGATTTATTCAATAACATCCACGAAGGGCACTATGCTCAGCCATGTGCTGAGTGAGGGGGTATGAGGCAGAAGAGAGGGCTGTGGTCAGATCTTCTTCGAGAAGCAAATATCAGTGGATAAACATCCAAGTACTATGTAATTCAAGGTTCAGTAAAAGCTGTGGTGACGTTGAGGTTTACTGGGGGTCCAGTGTACAGTGGCAACTCTGACTGTGAAAGAGAAGTTTGAACTGGAACCTTAAGGATGAGAGGGAACTTTCCAGGAAAGAACACACTGTAGGAGAGATCCCGTTGAGGAACCAGTCTGTGCTGGTCCCGAGGTCAGAATGACATTGACTTTTTCAAAGGGCAAAAGAGAAAACCATTTGTCCAGAACAATGGTTCCCAAAGTGTAACCCACAGGGTGGCCGAAACCTACACAAAATGATTTCAAGCTTTCAAGGGATAAGAGATGTTTAAAATCAGCACAAAAATCCTGGAAAGAAATAGCAAAGAAGGGAATTGCCTCCGCAGACCCCAGAGCACAGTCTAACAATGACAAGAAATAAGGGTTATGTGAGCATGGGAAGAAAAATGGTCAATAGAAAAGATAACCTAGGAACAGTCTTCTATGTGAAAATTTAACATACATTGTACATCAAATGAGCAGTTCTGCTTAGTGGGAAGACAAATTGTGCACAGAACGATATCAGGGTAACTGGCTGTCCAGCTAAAATAAAATAACCTTCTGCAAAACACATCCCCCAGAGATTACAGTATTAAGTGTGAACAAAACAAATTATTACAGCAATATTGAGAAGAGTTCACAGATAACACAGAGATCGAGAAAATTGTTTAAGACTGGAAAACACAGAGGCCATACACAGATAAAGATGGCATATTTATAGGATCCCACAATATATACAACTATTATTTGAAAATTATGATAAAAAATTTAAAATCTATACCCCATCTGTAATAAATGGTATTATAAACAAATTCAAGTCACATGATAGATTTGGGGTCAAAAAAAGTTATAATTAAAATAACAAATAAATTATATAACATAGGAAGTGGCTTTAGAAAACTGGTGACACAACAGAAGAATAAAGAAAAAGGGATAGAGCCATAAATCCAGACAAATGTACAAAAAGATGCTAGAATTTGCCATAGTCGTGTAAAGTAAGGACACATAACACCAGATCCACCAAGTCTGCCCAAATAAAAACTTCCTACAATACATGCTGTGGTCAAAAATGAGGTGTTTATGGCATTTGGGTTACGATCTAGGCAGTATCTATTAAAATAGATATGTTTATGTAAAATAGACGTTGAAAATAAGCTGTGGCATATGAGTACGATGGAATACCACTCAGCAATGACCAGAACTATTTTACACACAGCAGTGTGATTGCTAATCTTCACTGTTAACTTGAACATCTGTGCGATCAACTAGGAAGCTGTTCTCCTGCAATGTCAATGGAGTTGGCTTTATTAGGTAGACTGAGGCAAGAAGACCCTCACACTGTGGGTGGCACCATTCCCTGGGCTTGGATTGTGGGTCGGATAATAAGGAGAAAATGATCTGTGCACACTTACCACTGTCTGCTTCTTCACTGAGGATGCCACGTGATCAGTTGCCTGAAGCTCCTATGCCATGACTTCTCTGCCTTGATGGGTGGCCACCTCAAACTGTCAGCCAAAAGAAACTCTTTCTTCCTTACTTTGCTGCCTTTGTCAGGGTGTTTGATCCCAGGAATGGAAAAAAGAACCAAGACAAGCATCGTGGTTCAATCTAAAACAATGTTACACTGACAAAATAATCCAGTCATAGCGGAGTCCTGGCTGTGTGGGATTCCATTTACATCATGTCCTAGAGCTAGGCGAATGAATCTATAGCATCAGAACCTTCAATCAGTATCAGCGACTGCAGCTTTATTGTTAGAAGTGGGGTCAAGCGCAGCCTTGTCCACAGAGAAAAGGAGGTTGAGTTGTGTTGAGGGCCAGTGTACTGCCACTGACAGACAGGGATGGAGTGGCTGGAATTTCTAGGTTCATCAGTAGAATTCAGAATAGTCTCTATGACATCATCCTGTTCTATGCAACACAAGTCCCTGGCCTTCATGTCCAAGTGTGTATATTGTTATACACACTAGTATGTCATGTCTATATCTTGCTATGGAAATAGAGAGAACTATAAAAACATACATATTGGGTTTTCAGCTTTTTTAGTGCAATTTTTCAAATTTCTTGATTAAGAATTTTGTCATACAGCCTAGGTTAGCCTTCATGTTCAGAGTCTTTTGCTTTGGCACCCCATCAGTGGAATTACAGGCATGTGCCACGTCCAGTTTGGGAATGTCAGCATGGGTTCCAAGACACGGGGATGAAAGCAGAAGAGGAGGAACGGAGCATCCCACCGAGAGAAAAGGCTGGACCAAAGCCAACAGAGTGATGCGGTGTGTTTGTGATTCACAGAATTAGAATTTAAGTTTAAAAGTGATTTCTGAAAAAACAAAACAACAAAAATCTGCTGTCCATCATCCTGCCATGCTTTAGCCTTGGTCCTGGGAGTAACAAGAACAGCAGAGCTCTGCCCTCCGACGGCAGTGTTGTGTTCACTGGCCCCCTAAGGTGAACCTCGTTCCTCTCAGTGTTCCAGAGGAGCAGGAGCTGTGGACTGTGGCTTCCCCAGGAGAACACGATGAGGACGTATGCACCCCAGGATTTAAAGCCTGGCAGTACAACTCTGCAAGCACACACCCAACACCCTCTGAGAGCTGCAGCAGAGATGGCAGTGGTAACATTTAAGATGGGTTCAAAAAACTCAGGAAGCAAGAGGGAGAATCTGAAAACTATACAAATATTATCTGTAGTGGCATTTTATTTGTATTTTAATAAATAAAGCTTGCCTGAAGATCAGAGAGGAAAACAGCCCCACTGGTCAGCATTATAAATCAGGCAGTGGTAACACCTTCAATCCCAGTAGCCACACTAGTTGCCATAGAAACCGGGCAGTGAATGCTTTTAATCCCAGTGGTGCACACCTTTAATCCCAGCTCTAGAGAGCATTATAAAACAGGAGGAGACAGCCCTCAGTCTCAGTCTCATTCTGAGATTCCTGGAGGCAGGATCACCATTTCAGACAGAGGTAGAAGTAAGAGCCAGTGACTGGCTGCTTTGCTTTTCAAATCTCCAGGTTGAACCTCAATTTCTTTCTCTGAGCTTCTATTAATCCTTCAATTATTATGTTTTATATCTATGCTGAGCTGCAGAGATGGCTCAGCAGTTAAGAGCACTGGCTGTTTTTGTAGAGAGGTTCAGGATTTGGTTCCCAGCACCCATAGTGGCTCACAGTGGGCTTTGATTCTAGTTCTAGGGGATCTGACATACTTCCGGCCTCCATGGGCACTGCATGAATGTGCAATGTGATGTGTATACATACATGCAGGCACTCACACATACACATAAAAATAAAGTGATTTTTTAAAATCTAGGTTTACTAGAAACCCTATTAATAAAGAAAGAATCCTAGGAATTAGGGGCATTGCTCACTTGGTAGACTGCTTGCCTACTATGCCCGAGGCCCTGGTTCCATCTCCAGCACTGCAGGAAACTGCCCGTGGTGGTGCACACCTATAATCCCAGCACTCCGGAGGTGGAGGCAGGGGGATCAGAAATCCAAAATCATCTTTGACTACAAGTGGCTTTGAGTTCGGGCTGAACTACATGAGACCTGACTCAAAACAACACAGAAGAGAATCCTCTACTTCTCTTGCCTCACCCCTTCCTCCAATTCCAGCTACCTTAGAACCTATCTTTATCGATTATTTTCATATTTTGTTCCCCATAGCTTCTGTGCATTAATTTTGGTTCCCAAAGCATTGCATTAAATGATTGCTTATCTTCAGCAGGATAGAGTGGTGCCTTCCTGTAGTCCCAGCTATCAGGGAGGCTGAGGCGAGAATGGGTCTAGAGGCCTCACAGGACCTCGCCTCCAAGTTAAATGAGGAAAGGGCTGGATGTAGCTCAGCGGCAGCGTTCTTACCTAGCCTGTGTGAGACTCTGGGTTCAAACCCACCCCCATACTGATAAAAACATTTAGTTCTTATCGCAGTTTCTGGGGATTTTATTTTAAGACTGGAAACTTTGTCCCTGGTGGTTAGTATATATCACTTGTTTCGTGCTGATCTCTGACCCATTTATCCCTATACAGTAATGTCCTCAGGAAACCAAACAGAACCTGACATCTCTATACAGTGACATCTTCAGGAAACTGAACAGACCCTGACATCTCTGAGGCTCAGTTTTCTCATCCACGGAATGAGAACAACAATAAACTCTGTGCTGCTTCACAGGGCTGGGGTAAGAAACTATGAAGATATGGATATGAAATTGCCTCTGCCATTTCTTTGTTCTTGATGTTGGAACTGCTCTTGAACGGTAGTCTCGCTTGTGTGTGTAAGGTCACCTAGCCTTGTACACACTCCTAGAGCATCTTTGGCTTCCCTACACCAACTTCTGGGAAATCCCCAAGAATCTGGTCTTTGTTTGGATGGCAGCAATTTCTTTAATCATGCCCTCCACCCCAGCCTGAGCAGAGACAGGAGGTGAGGTCTCTTGTGCCACAGCAGTACTTCCTTGAACAGAAGAGAAATTCCTCCCCCGATACCCAGGCATCCACAATCTTGTTACAAAGCTACTCTGGGGGATGGTGAAGTGGCTTGGTTAAGAACACCTGGGCTTGGCTCCTAGCACCTACATGGGAGCTCAAAACTTTTTGTATTTCCAGTTCCAGGGGGTCTGATTTCCTCTTCTTACCTCTGAGGGCACCAGGAATACTTGCGGTGCTCATACAAGCAGGCAAAACACTCACACACATATAATAAAACTTAAAAATCAATCAAAAATCTAAAACTCAAAACAAAAGCTCACTGGGAGCTGAGAATGTGGATCAGTAGTTTGAGTGTTTGTCCTCCATGTATGAAGCCCCAGGTCCAGTCCCCTGTACTGCACAAACTGGGCACGGCGGCCCACACCGATAGCCCCCAAATTGGCAGGTACTCTTGCTACATGATACTTGAGGCCAGTTTGGGGACACATTGGAGCCTGTTTCAAAAATAAATAAATAAATAAATAAATAAATAAGTAAATAAATACAACAAAAGACACAAAACCAAACTCCTCAATGTTAGAGCGTGTGCTTAGTGAGCAAGAGTCTGGGATGGGACAGAAAAGTCTGCATTCCCAACAAGCTCCAGGAATGTCTTAGCTATGTGTCCCCAGGCCTCACTGGCTTTGAGTAATGAAAAGTTACCAAAGTGGCAGGTGGCAAGTAGATTAAAAAGACCCCAGATATCCCCAACACCAGCGGCACTCTACATACCAGGCTTAACATCGTTACAGTAGCCCTGCTGATATCCACCAGCCACAGACTACTGAGAGCACACTTCTTATGAAGTAGATTTACTTACCTGTCACAGTAGGCGAGAATGTAGAAGAAGAAAGTTTGGGGGCAGGGGTTGGGAGGATTTATGGGGTATGTCTGTGGGGGGTGTCTCAGCACAGTGAAGGAAAATGGAAGCTAGTATTGGACTGGGGAAATGCAAAACCACAGTCAACTGGACGGTAGAGAGCATCTTTTTAAAATGTGTGTATGTATGTGTATGTTTCTGTGTGTGTAGGTACATGTGTACATATGTACTCGTAAATATGAAAGGTAGACATAGCTGTTGTTCTTCATGCCTATGTGATTGGACACATTGCAGGAAGGCCTGGCGAGTTCTCTATCCCCACCATCCACAGTACAGTATTTCTTTTGCAGTACTGTGGGGCATTGAGGTGGCAATGGTACCACAACAACCATTTTGAGTGACTCAAATTGCTTATGATGGGGGCTGGGAGGGGTACTCATTTGTAAAATGTTTCCCCAAGATGTTGAGCACCTTAACTTTGAGGCAGAGTTTCCCACTGGCTTGATACTTACAAAATGGCCTAGGCTGGCTAAGTGAGCCCCAGGGCTGGGTGTTTGTCTGGGAGTGTGGAAGCCACACTGATACAGAAGCATGAGTGTAGCTGGCCACAGGAAGGACATCTTTGTTTGTGGTTGCAGCATTCTTCTCTCCTGAGCTACCCATTTCTGTCAGTGGAGTTTGTTCTCACGTCGCCATGGAGTGACCTTGTCTGGTGGCTGTTTTGATTCTGAGAATGAAACCTATGTTCCTTGAGGAAGGCTACAGCCAGTATTATCCTTTGATCTGGATAAGTCAGGCGCCTCAGACTGGAACCACTTCCTTGGACTTTTCTAAGTCCTTTCTCAGCACCAGTATGGGCTGATGGTGTAACATACCCATATATCCAAACCCCAAATGGAACTCACACAGAGATCCAGGCCCTGTTCGCCCTTCAGAGACTGAGCACATGGATGATCAAAGCCCTGTGGAGGACTCATGCTCACATGGCTGTCCTGGGCCCTGTGCCGGAACATTGTAGGACAGCCTAGCAACCAGATTGTTCCCGCTATTCACCCATACAGGACTGTGGGAAATTGAGTTGGTGGAAGGGTCCCGGCTTGACAGTTTGGAGTGACGCAAATTGTTTATATAGCAGTTAAGGAGAGGGCTCATTTGGTAAAGTGCTAACTGCATAAACATGGACACCTGAGTTCACCCCAACAATGCACATTACAAAACCAGGGGTGGTGGCATGTGCTGTAATTTCAGGACTGAGGGGGCAGATCCATGGCGCTTGCTGGCCAGCCAGACTAGATGGCATAACAATCTCCAGTGAGTGACCCTGCTTCACAACAAGGTGGGCAGTGCCTGAGGAATGGTACCTGAGCGTGTTCGTTACTCGAATCCTCAAGCTTGCACTCTCTCTCTCTCTCTCTCTCTCTCT
>LOEQ01000900.1:53000-63079 GCA_001685075.1 Bramus lutescens | reverse complement strand
TCTCTCTCTCTCTCTCTCTCTCTCACACACACACACACACACACACACACTTTGTAACAAATGGGAAATTCTTTGCCTGGGACACCCACACCCAGGCTTGGACCCATCACAGCCTCCCAGGCAGGTGCTACTGTCCACATTCATGATGACCTCTCCAATGATGAAGAAGAGTTCACCAGGGTTCACAGAGGTCAGCATTTCCCTGGTGTGTAAATCACTGAGCTGGCCCTCCTCTCTTTTCTTGCCCAGTATCTGGAAGCCTGCACTTATCTCTCTGACAACTCCTGTTCCTTCCATCTCCCTAGCTCTACTTCCTGTTGGGGTTGGGGTGGGGGGTCTTACGTGCTCCATCTGAGCTTCCTCCTCCCCTCAGTCCACTTTGTTTCAGGATGACAGTGACACTTTAGCGCTTCCACCCTGGCTCTGTGGGCCCCAAGCCTCCGAAAAGGGAGGCAGCTCTCTGACAGGCCGCAGCAGGCTGCCTAGCCAGATTGCTGGGGGTGGTGCTGAGGTTAGCTGTGAGGAGGAGGTGGTGAGCATGTGGGTAGGGCTGTGAAATGTGCTAAGTCTTCTATTATGGGGTCAGCCCACTTAGTGTGGTCACCTTCCACTCTACCAGTTCCAGGAACCGGAGACAGAAGTTGAGCTCTGATTTAATTCCATTCATTCTCTCATCATCTTTTCAGCAGACAAGGCAAACAGTGTACCTCTCTGGAGAGGAATCTAGAACACAAAAGCATTAGGATGCTGTTGTGAAATACTATTTTAACTCGGCAAAGATGTGTTACATTTGTTTCTGCTGCTTCTGTTAACAATGTAAAGAGGTGTTATGTTTGTTTATGTTGCATTTGTTTAATTATGTAAAGAGTTTAATTATGTAAAGAGTTGCTGTTTCACCTTGCCTGCCTAAAGCACCTGATTTGTCTAATAAAAAGCAGAGTGGCCAAGAGCTAGGTAGGCGAGGGACAGTTAGGGCTGGTGGACAGAGAAAGTAAGTAGGAGAATCTAGGCATGAGAGGAGGGAAGAAAGGAGGGAGAGAATGAGGGAGAAAAAGAGAGAGACGCCCAAGGCCAGCCAGGCAGCCACCCGTCAACAGACACAGGGTGGGACACACACATGCACCACCAGTCAACAGACACAGGGTGGGGCATGCAGAAGTAAAAAGCCATGAGGCAAAATGAAGAGAAGCAGGTTAATTTAAGTTAAAGGGAAAAAAAAGCTAGCCATAAATGGGCTTTTTAAAGCTAAAGCTGAGCATGTCTAACCAATAATGTCTCCATGTCTTGATTTGGGAGCTGGTTGGTGACCCAGAAAAGCCGGAAGCTGCTGTGTGAGAGCAGTGGCCAGCCCATCCTAGATGCAATATCCATGTGTCAGTCAATACTGACTGTCAAAAGAGACAAGCCTGGGGATGTGTTGCTGAAGAAGTGTCCAGGTTAGGTAAACGGAGGTGAAAAGACCCACCCAACATGTAGACAGCACCCGTCCGAGGGCTGGGGTCCTGGACTGAATAACAAATGAACTGGGACTAACATTCACCTCTCTCTGTCGATGCAATGTGACCAGTGGCCTCACACTCCTCCATGCCCTCCCTGTACCCTCAAGCAGAGCCCAGGTAAACCTTTCATCCCTTGCTTTTGTCAGGTGTTTTGTTACAGCAGCAGGAAATAATCTAGTCCACTAGCCCAGCTTTGGAGTCCACTGATTGACATCTCAGCTCCGCTGTGGTCTAAGCTGAGCGATCCTATGAGAATGACATAAAAATACAGCTCTCTGTGCTTCTGTTTCCTTATAGGAAGGGTGGGATAACAACCCTTAAGTAGCTGTCGTGGACAGCGAAGGACATGATGCTGATACCAGGCCCAGTACAAGGTCTTGCAGGCTGCTGCCATCACTACGTTTTTCTTAGAAAGTTGAACTAAGGACAGTTTGAGTTAATGGACCACAGGCCCCTAGCGTCATTTCAGGAAGTGTCTCTCATACATATCATATTTTGAAATACTGGTTGTAGATAATTTGCCCACTAATAACACCCAAAATTTCTGTATCCACTGCATACCTTCATCTCCCAAGTTCAAAGTCTTTCCATCCCTTATGTAATAGAGCCTCCTTTGATTAAGCCTCAGTCCCTATTCTCCATAGGTAATAGCAAACTGCTCCAAATTCATTCTAATTACACCACAAGGTCCTGCTGCGCTAATTACTTTTCAGTGCTATGATAAAACACCACAACCAAGGCAACTTATTACAGAAGAAGATGTTGATTTGGGATTGTGGTTCCAGAGGGTCGGAATATGTGATATGGGAGAACAGAGGCAGCAGGAGCAGGGAGCTGAGTGCTCACATCTTGAACCGTGTCTTAGTTAGGGTCCCCATGGCTGTGAAGAGACACCATGACCATGGCAACTGTTACAAAGGGAAACATTTGATTGGGGTAGCTTACAGTTCCAGATGTGTTGCCCACTGTCATCATGGTAGGTAGGACATGGAGGCATGCAGGCAGACAAGATGCTGGAGAAAGAACTGAGAGTTCTACATCTTGAAGGCAACAGGAAGTGAACTAAGATACTGGCTTGAGCATATATGAGACCTCAAATANAGGCAGCAGGAGCAGGGAGCTGAGTGCTCACATCTTGAACCGTGTCTTAGTTAGGGTCCCCATGGCTGTGAAGAGACACCATGACCATGGCAACTGTTACAAAGGGAAACATTTGATTGGGGTAGCTTACAGTTCCAGATGTGTTGCCCACTGTCATCATGGTAGGTAGGACATGGAGGCATGCAGGCAGACAAGATGCTGGAGAAAGAACTGAGAGTTCTACATCTTGAAGGCAACAGGAAGTGAACTAAGATACTGGCTTGAGCATATATGAGACCTCAAATACATCCTCCATAGTGACACACTTCCTCCAACAAGGCCACACCCACTCCAACAAAGTCACGCCTCCTAATAGTGCCATTCCCTTTGAAGGCCATTTTCTTTTAAACTGCCACAAACCCCAAGACAAAGCTACAAGTCTTTAAACTCTCCATGGTATGCTTCCTGTAGTGAGGCCATGCCCCCTAAGCCTCCCCAAGCACTACCACCAACTGGAGACCGAGTATTCAAATATGTAAGAGTAGAGGGGTCATTTCTTGTTTAAATCACCACACCTGGACAGTTCACGATCTTCTAGCCTCATAAATACTTTATCTGATTCCAAGGTTTTTCTGATAACTCTGGAGAGATTCCCTTTTTGTGACTTGATTGTGTGGCTCTGGAGTTCTAAAACATGAACTTGGAGCATGACAATGGCATGCCACCATAGCAAATGGCTGTTTCTGCACAAAGCTCCATGTGTCTCTGCAGCACCACTGCCAACTACCTCCTCGCAATATATGCTCCTGTTAAAGTCAGCCCTAGTAAGCAAAGGTTCTCCAACCAGCATGGACAGAAAGTCTGGGACTATCGCACGGTAACAAGTTTGCACAGACATTTCCCCCTTAATGCCTTCCCCTAAATGAGACAACACAGCATCACACTCAGTGTTAGAAGAAACTTGGACAGGAGACGCGTGAAGGCTACAGGAAGGCACCATGTTATTTCCTATATGGGAAATAGACTTGGTATCAGCAAAAATCCTGGTGCCTGAATCCAAGGATAACTATACTACTGACCCATTCTTCTAGAAAGTCCCATTCGTCAGGATGTCCTTGTAGTCAAAAAGATCTTTTCCAATTGTCTCCTTGTCAGTTAGTGATGCACTTAGGAACCTATCTTCCCTTCCCTTTGCCTCTGTTCCCCATCTCGGGTCCTCTTCAAACATCAGAGAAGTTTGACAGAAATGGGGAGATGCTAACACAATTGCAACTTAAACTCTCCTTCTAGGGCAGCACCTGAGACCTGAGCTTGAAGCTCTCAGAGCTTGAGGGAGCAAGCATCTGGAATCTGTCCTAAAGCTGAAAGAGATAAGGGTCCCTGAGGACAAAGGATACTATAAAGAGAAGATGGCAGTAGGACACAGCAGTTTGGGACAAGGAATCTAGAGAGGCCTTAACCTGGCATATAAGTGGGGTGGTGGGAGGGATCCCCAGTAAATCGGGCCAAGTCCAGTGGATGTATGGATCCTAGGTCAGGCCCAGGCTTTCCTGTCATGTCCAGTAGGCTATGGGAGTTTCTGGAATATTTTAAAGCAAGGCTAGAATGTCAAAGACAAGAGCAGTTTGACGGCTGGGAAACGATCTCACAGTTATTGTCAGGTGCAGTGGTGCAAGCCTGTGCAACCCGGGGGGTTGAAATAGCTATCTAGTGTGTGTGTCAGTGAACACCACATGCATTCCTGCATTGCACATCTGTCTTCATGTGTAACTCTGAGTACAGGGGGTAATAGAGGAAGAAAGAAAGCCACAAGGATTCTACACTGGGAACGTGGCCGAATGGTAAGGCCACTGCAGGAGAGGCACAGAGAGCAGGAAGGTTGTGGGCTCACCTGGAGATGCCACAGAAGTGTCTGTCTGCCAAGTGAAGGTGTACCCTAGGCAGATGGAGACACGCAGATGAAAATAGTTCTTATGCGAGTCAAAGGACACGACACTCCCTGAGATGGAGACATCTTCCGAGGAAATCCAGGGAAACCAGAGAAGACAAGAACTGTAAGTTGGACAAATTGGTGGGCTCTAGATCCTAGGAAGGAGCCAACAGCATCTCAGAACCCACATTCCTTGCCTATCTCTGTCAAAGCCACACTTTTCTTTGATCTACTTCTTTTATCTGCTTCACTGTCCCAGCTGTGTGCGCCCTGTGTGCAGCTGTGTGCATCCCGTGTGCAGCTGTGTGCATCCAGCGTGCAGCTGTGTGCATCCTGTGTGTAGCTGCATGCATCCTGTGTGCAGCTGCGTGCATCCTGTGTGCATCTCGTGTGCAGCTCTTGTGCTGCTGTGTGCATCCCGTGTGCAGCTGTGTGCATCCTGTATGCAGCTGTGTGCATGCTGTGTGCAGCTGTGTACATCTCGTGTGCAGCTATGTACATCCTGTGTGCAGCTGTGTGCATCCCGTGTCCAGCTGTGTACACCTCGTGTGCAGCTGTGTGTATTCCGTGTGCATCCTGTGTGCAGCTGTGTACATCTCATGTGCAGCTGTGTGCATCCCGTGTGCAGCTGTGTGCATCCCGTGTGCATCCTGTATGCAGCTGTGTGCATCCCATGTGCAGCTGTGTACATCTCGTGTGCAGCTGTGTGAATCTCTAAGCTCTCGTAGGTCCTTGCTCCCACCGGTGAGCTGTGGACCTTGCTGGGCTTCTGCCACACTATGGGAGGTCATCACCCTCTTCAGTTCCCATCTACTCTCTTCCCCCAAGACCCTAAGCCTGGAGAACTGGGACCATTCTCCCAGCCCAGCAGTGCCAGGTAACAGGCCGCTAATGCATCAGTTGCTTGTAACTGACAGCATATGTAATACCCACTTGTACAGTTTGCATTTTTAAAAATACACCCACACTCTTCACCAGAAGCTCCTCTGCCCTTTTTAGCTTAGTCACAGCTTTGAGAATTCTTCCCACGACAGACCCTCTTCCTGTCAGGCTGGCATTTGGTAACTCGGACAGCCACAGATGAACCTCCTTTTCTGCTCACTTTGCTTTTTGAAAAATTCTTCTACTGGTCTCTGTCACCGTGATTTGCCCCAAGTCTCCTTACCCTGAGTTGTGAGAATCCTTCTCCCCAGAACTCATGGTGCACTGGACTCTCCATAGGAGCTCATCACCATCACAATGGCCAGGGCTTTCTGTTGCTCAGTGCCCCATTTAGGTACGAAATGCTGTGGCTTTCTACCATCAACTCCAATAGGAGGTGTAGCTCATGTTACAGTTATCACAACTCCATCCTGTGCTCCTTCAACAACTGGGCTGTGCATGTAGCTCAGCTGTAAGAGCACTTGCTTAACATGAGGTCCTGCGTTTCATCCATGGCACCACATAAGCTGGGTATAGTGACTCACACTCATAACCCTAGCCGAGAGGATCAGAAGTTCAAGGTTATCCTCTGCTGTGGGGACTGAATACACAAAACCAAACCAAACCAAACTAACAAACAAATAAAACCAGACCAGCAGGTTCTATTTAGAAGCAGAAAGTCCAGACTGATGGTACACACCTGTGATCTCAATGCTTGGAAGACAGAGACAGGATTACCACAACAGAGGCTAGCCTGGGCTACATAGTAGACAGGCAAAAGCACCTCACTCATGTACCTGTGCATATGTGCACCTGAGTGTGTATGCAGATGTGACAAGTACCTCACAGAGGTTGGGGTGACATCGCTGCAGCTGTCTGAGCCCTGACCATGGGTCAGGGACAGCGTGCTCTCTGTCGTTTCACTTCCCTTGCCCTGCAGGTGCTTTTCCTGTGCTCGGAACCTGGGCCCTGCCTTGATTCATTGTGGATGGCATGGAAAGGGTTTCCTGTGGGGGTGCTGGGGGCTGAGGACCAGCATGGAAGCTAGAAGTCACCATGGCAACAGAAGCCAATGTTCTACAGTCTCATCTCTACCTATGATCACATCTCCCATAGACAGTGGCCAGAATTTGACTGTCACAAACCTGTGACTTGGGGAAGTAATGACATTTATCCTCAAGATTAAAGGGCCTTGCAGACTTGTGGTGTGACGATATTCCATTAAATAAACATGGTTAGGATTCTAATTTCATATATAAGTCTTGATGTTTAACACATATAACACACAGGAAGGGGAGAGAGAGGAGAGAGAAATAGACAGAGAGAGAGACAGAGAGAGAGAGAGAGAGACAGAGAGCTCACAGTGGAGTCTAGAAGGGAACATTTCCTTAAATCATCTTCCCAAGTTTGATTCCAAACTTGCATTTCTGCTTCAATTGGAACGAGGCAGATGACCGATGCTACCACCTATGTGGAATACTAAGAAATTCAGTGATAGTTCACCATTTTTATAAATCACTTGGGGAAAAAACCATTCAGCTAAAGAAAAAGACAGTACTATATCAGGAACTAGGCTGAGATTTGGTGACAAGCAGAGACCAAAGTTAAGTAGCATGGGATACTGGAAGGCAGCAGAGGTTTCTACTCGAAGGGAAGTTAGAGAAAGCCCTGTGGAACATCTGCAGATCCGTGTTTGGGATCCTGTTGTGCTCGGCCTTGCTACCACTATACATGAGGAAAGGAAATGATTTGGAAAGAAGAGTCAGGAGTGAGGGGAAGCTGAGTGTGTGTGTGTATGTGTACACGCGTGTGCAAGTGCTCACACATGTCTTGCTTTTAAGAGTGTGTATTTTATTCAGCTTTGATTCTATAATACACTTTCAGACCAGTTGGCTTTAAACAAATTTATTTCTCATGATTCTGGAGGCCAGAAATTCCAAGATCAAGGTGCTGGCCACCTCAAGAGCTGGCAAGGGTTTTGTTCTGGTGCACAGACAGCCACCTGCTTGCTGTGTACTCGGCAGCCTCTGGTGGGTATGCGTTACTGACTGAAGACTCCTGGGTGTATCCGGGGGGTTAACTGAGGTGGGAAGACCCACCCTGCATGTGGGTATTGCACATTTGACAGTTGAGGTCTCAGAGTGAAAAGAGGTGGAGCCAGCACACAGTGCTGACCTCCCTGACTGCAGGTGAAACGAGACCACTGTTCACCCTCCGGCCCGTGTAGAACAGGACAGGTTCGCTACCACGCCTGTTCTACCATGGTGAACTCCACCTCCTTGAGCTGCCATAAACCTCTCTTACCTTAAGTTGCTTTCATTGGGTATTCGTAAGAGCGATGTCCAAAGTAACTAATGCCATCTCTTGATGCAAAAATAGAGAAGATGTCACAGCTAACCTGACCAGGTAACGACTCTAGGCCCTTATGACTCTATTTACCTTAACTATATGCCTAGAGGCCAGCTCTCCAAATACAGGCACACTAGAGCTTAAAGATAAAAGATTTGAGGGTTGGGAGGACACAGACATGTGCATGGCCTAGCAGTTGTTAGCCAGGGTCAAGGGCACTGAAGAGAAGAAGGGAATTTTGATATCAGAACCTCCCGATGAAGAATGAGGTAAGACAGTAAGAGAGTCTGCCAAGCACAGCCATAACAAGGGACACGCTATTCCCAGTGACAGTGACACCATCCAGACCGGTTCTAATTGTTACACAGCACTTAATTGCTCCCACTTAGCCTCTTTGTCCTTGCATGTTCGTGTGTGTGTGTGTGTGTGTGTGTGTGTGAGAGCCAGTGGTCATCCTTCACTGTCTTCCTTAGTCACCTTGCTTCTGAGACAGGGTCTCTTACTAGCCTGGAACTCTCCTAGTAGGCTAGGCCAGTGAGTTCTAGACATGGGACAACAGTGTATACCGTCGGGGTTGGCTGATAATGTGGTTCCCTCTCACCTCCCTGTCACTGGGACACCAGTGTGTACCATCGAGGTTGATTGTTAATGTGGTTCCTGGGGACCAGACTCAGTTCCTTATGCTTGCATGGCAAGCGCGTTACTGACTGAGCCATCCCCTAGCCTTTGATTAACTTCTTATCCTCTCACCCCAAGAATGAACATGAACACCTGGATCATTGCCTTGTTCCTCATTGTTTTGAAAGATTAAGGATAGCATCTGGCATAGACAAGACAAAAAAGAATCCACAAAAAAGCATATAAATCCTGTCTAAATGAATAAATGATTTTAAAACATGTTTAAAACTACATTTATGTGTCGATTATGAGTACTTGGGTGAACATGCCATAGCACATATGCAGAGGTCTGAGGACAACTTACAGAAGTGAATTCCTGCTTCCTACTGAGGAACTGTCCCAGGGATTGAACTCAGATTCTTGGGCTTGGTACCAAGTTCCTTTACTCATGGACCCATTTTGTCAACCAGGAGCAGATAATTTTTTTAATGGCACCAATTAGGAGAATTATATGATGAACTGCCATCATCACTCATGTCCCTAGGATGAAAAGGAAACCTTAAAAAGCCAAGAAGGACCAAGAGATCCAGGCAATGAAGGAATAAAGGGCAGGGCTGTTGACTAACAACAGGACGGTAGCAGTGAGGTGCAGAAGCAAAAGCCAGGCTAACTAATGTGGAGCGCACTCTGTAGCCAAGGATGACCCCAGAGCTTGCTTCTACCACCAAATCCCTGGACTGCAGGCAGTGTCAGCAGGGTGTACTTTATGCATTTCTACAGTTTGAACCCAGGGCTTCCTGAATATTAGGCGAGCACTCTACCAACTGAGCCAAACCCCAGCCCTGGAACACAGAACATTTGTAAACCCCACTATTAGCTCTTGAAGAGCCACAAACAGATCCTACGTGTGGGCAGCCATACACACAAATCCATAATCCGGGGTTAGGAACTATTGTGTGCGAAAGGCTTTGTCCCCCAGTCAGCCGAGAAGCACTGTGCCTTTTCCATAAGGACACTGAGTTAATGCCGAAACTTAGCAGAATGTAGCTTTTGTTTCAGTTGTTAAAAAATGTATCTGTCTTATTCCTTAGTGGGGTAATTTAGAAATGTTCTTCCCAGGCATTTATAGTTTGCAGAAGAACTGTCAAAAATAACTGAAGTACACGAATATTGCAATTGTACAACGAAAGGAAAAGAAAAGAAATCTAGGAGCACATTTTCAAAAGCAAAATCTGAATCTATGTCTGAAGTCTGAAATGCATTTAAATTGAATTATGCTTTATTTACTCGTGTCTTTAGGTGTGTGTGCACTCATGTTTGCATGTGGGCAGTTCCTAAAGTTCAGAAAACAACTTGAGGGAGTTGATTCTTTCCAACCACAAGGTTCAGCCTGGCTGAATGCAGGCTATCAGGCTTGATAATGGCAGGCACCTGTACCCCATGCACCATTTCTCTGGGCCCTAAAATATATTTTGACTAACACAGTATTTAAGGTGGAGGGATGACCATGGAAGACTCCTTAAATAATTATGCAGAATGAACCAGTTCAGCTTCCTTCCTTCCTCCTTCTCTCTGTGTCTGTGTCTGTCTCTGTCTCCCTCTGTCTCTCTGTCTGTGTCTCTGCGTCTATCTATCTATCTATCTATCTATCTATCTATCTATCTATCTATCTATCTATCTAT
>LOEQ01000900.1:10808-23201 GCA_001685075.1 Bramus lutescens | reverse complement strand
ACACACAGACAGAATATTGTATGCATAATAAATAAATAAATATTAAAAAAGAATGCAAAGAATAGCTAGGAAGCAGGCAATCTAGAGCATTCCCCAGTGAGCCTCCTCATGCCTCCGCTGCCTTAAAGTTCCACATTTTTCCAAAAAGCGCCATTAGCCGGGGACAAAGAGTTCAGACACATGAGCCTATGTGGGACTTACTCAACCCTGGCAAGGACCCAATTGCCCTCTGCAGGTCTCACCCTCCATCTCCTTCAGCTCTACAGGACTCTGCAGATTCCTCCCTCCATTGGTAGTATCCACAGGCACTGTGTTAGTGAGAGCCTTTATAAGTCATCCATCCCTGTGGGTGGAGATATGGCTCAGTGATTAAGTGTACCTGCTGCTCTTGTGGAGGACTTGGGTGTGGTTCCTGGTGCTCATATCACGCAGGTCACAATCGCCTGTGATTCCAGTTTCAGGTCACAATCACACGAACGCACACACACACATACACACACTAAAAGGAAGGAAGAAAAGAGGAAGGAAGGAAGGAAGGAAGGAAGGGAGGGAGGAAGGAAGGAAAAGGAAGAAAGAAAGCATCCATCCATCATTGTCCTTGGCCACCTCTAGTGGGCTTTACAAGTAAAGCCCCAGGAAACTCTGTCATTCTAATCCCTATGATTTAACAATTTCAGGGCTGAGCATGTAGTTTAGTGGTAGAGTGCTTGCCTAGCATGTGCAAAGCTGTTAGTTTGATCTCCAAAGGTGCAAATAAAGCAGAAGCAACAGAAACGCCCATCATTTATTACTCAGTAAAGAGGCATTTTCATTAAAGACTTTATTTCAGTTTCTTTGGGCATTTGGTTGAAACCCAGTGACTTAGATAAAATTCATTTGGAGTTATTTTCACCTTTGAGATGCATGCAGCTTGGACTGGTCTTCAGAGTACTTGTCCTTGGGTAACAAAAGCCACAGGTAGTGCTCTGCAGGGATTTTCTCTCCCTCCCTTGTCCATCCTGCCTCCCTCCCCCCTTTCTCTCTTCTCTCCTTGGAAGGGGCTGTGTCTCTATTATCCCCAGGCTTTCTTTCTCTTCTTCCTAGCTGGCCCTCCCCAACTCAGCATTCAGACTGTGTTTAGCTATTTTCAGATGTTTGTATGGATGGATCATGCAATGGATTTCACGATGACATTCCATTCATGTGTACGGTGCATTTGATCACATACCCACATTGCCCACTCCCGTTCTCCTCTCCCTCGTGATGATCCCCTTCTCTTTCCCAGTATGTTATCCTTCCACATCTGTGTCTTTTTATGCCACTGGCTACACCACAGAAGAAAAAGTCTTTGTTTCTCCCAGCAAATTAACTGCCTATAGGTTCTCGGGGAAGGGCAGGACTTGTGAGCCCTTCTCCTAGTCTATGATGAAATGTTGATGGGCTTCATCTTCTGTAGCTCTTAAGCAGGTAATTAGAGCTGCTGAGCATTCCAGAGTGCGGTAGTCATGACATACCTGGAGGGCAGTGTTCCACAACAGTCCACCCCTTCTTCCCACTCTAACATTCTTTCCACCTCCTCTTCCAGTGTTTTGTGAGACTCGGATGGAGTGGTATCCATGTTCCCTTTAGTAGTGAATATTTAGCTGTTACTTTTTGGTGTGTATACTTCCTCCTCTCTTGACTCTGGTCCATTTCACCTCATTCAGAGAAAGAACCATTTCTTCTTTCCAGGTGTGTTCCTCACTCTTTTCCATTCTGGAAGACACTCAACAACAAAGCAGCCTTAAGGTTTCTTGCCATCCTAGCATCTACTCAAACTCTCTCTCTCTCTCTCTCTCTCTCTCTCTCTCTCCAGGATTTTGCTGGAATTCTTAGGACCAGAGAATGTTCTGGAAATTTCGAGCTTACTATTTGAACTACAGTAGTTGTGAACATGGCCTTGTATCTACAACCTAAAGTTACTTATTTCCAGAACACCCAACTCTGAACATTCTCCTCCAAAGTTGCCCTGTCCTAGCCTTTAGAGGTTTGAGAATATGGTTTCTATCTCATTTAGTCATTCATTACTCATTCTTGCAGTTGCTTCTTCAACTATCTGGAAAGGGCCCAAGTAAGGCTGTTAAAGTAAGAATTAGGAGAAGGCTGGCAATGTGGCTTAGTGGTAGAACACTTGATTAACGTGTGTGAGCCCTTCCGTTTCATTCCCCAGAGTTAAAAATGAAAGTTGAGTGATAAATGGTTTCAAGTTTGCAGCACAGGGTCACCACAGCTCTTGGGAAAGGGTCAGGGTTATATATACTTCTCTATGGTCAAAGAATACCGACTCTGTTTACTTTTCTCTTGGTAAGCTCAATCCTGTACTAACCTGGGCTCAAGTTTTAGCAGAGATGTCAGAAGAAAGAATCATTTAGGACTTCCCTATGTGTGAAATGTTTCTAAGAAGGAGTCCCCGTCTGATGCCCAGAACCTCTCTCGATTAGTTTGCTCGTGTGGCTGTAAGGCAGAGAAGTTGGGCCAGACTTTGCCCTGTGACAACAGGTTCAGAGAAGCTGCACACTCACTTTTGGGGTGAAAAGGGAGACAAACTGTTGTGGGGGTTGCCTTTTTGATTCAAAATACACATGAACCAACTTGTCCATCGTGGCTTCTGCCCACTACATGGGTGTACGGTGGACTACTCTGGTCTCACTGGAAGCCTCTTCTCAGCTGTGAAGTGAGCAAGAGTGTCTGGGAATGTATTTAGGGGCCAGAGATTGTCCTTGTGGACCTGGTAATAGAGTAGGATCCAAGACGTCATCAGTCCTAAGACATGACAGTATTTTATTTCTGTCAGCTTTCCATCACTGTGACACAACACATGCCTGAGATATTCATCTTAGCATGGTTATTTTGGTTTATGGTTTTAGCCCATGGTCACTCAGCCCCATGTCTTTGGGTCTGTGGTGAAGCAGTGTGGCATGATGGGAAATGGGTTGTGGAGGAGTATTGTGAAGACATCTCTACCAGGTATAACATGATCCCCAGTATATATATATATATANGTGTGTGTGTGTGTGTGTGTGTGTGTGTGTGATTTATTTTATGGTTGTAAGTTTGCCTGCATGATCAACTGTGCACCACTTGTGTGCCAGGTGCCAGCAGAGGCCAGAAGTGGGTACTGGGTCCTTTGGAACTGGAATTACAGATGGTTGCTAGTTTCCATGTGGGTGCTGGGAATTGAACCTGGGTCTTTTGGAGGAACAGCCTGGGTTTTTAACTGTTGAACCATTTCTCCAGTCCCCCATTTAGATTTTTAAATTAGAAAAAGTAGGTGCTGAAAATTCAATCCATTAGATACTCATTGAAAAACATTCTTTAGTTTGTTTTGGCATTGGTTTCTCTCATTTATATTGCATGCATACACAAAATATAAATCAATTGGCAACCGTACTCTGAGCTTGACTCTTATCATTCTCCCACTTGGTGTTGTCAAGTCCAAATGTGCCTGCTAGATTTTAGAAATATCAGTGTGTGGATAGACCCACAGCTCTGTCTGCTAGGCACACATAATTGGCCTTGGGCCCCTGGCCCTGGGTTGGGTGTTTCACAATGCTGGGTTTAATCTAGCTTCTCAGTACCTCTATTCTATTCTATTCTATTCTATTCTATTCTATTCTATTCTATTCTATTCTAGTAGTCTATTCTATTCTATTCTATTCTATTCTATTCTATTCTATTCTATTCTATTCTATTCGTGTTTTGTCTGCATGTATATCTATGTGAGGGTGTTGGATCCTGGAGTTACAGTTATGAGCTGTCATATGGGTGCTGGGAATTGAACCCTGGGTCCTTTGGGAAAGTAGTCAGCACTTTTAACCACTGAGCTATCTCTCCAGCTCCAAGCACCCCAGTTCCAACATCTCTCATGCTCCCACCTACCCCTCTTACAAGACAGTTGAAAGCCTTGTTCAATGTCAGCAAAACTCAGGGATTCAGGACGCCCGTGAAGCACACAGTCTGAAAGATTGAGCCAAAGATGTTCTGCCAGCTATGAGTGTACCTGTTTTCCAATTCATTCCATGGAGACTAAAGTGACAAGGAAAATCGCAAAGCCTCCTGGCTGTGGGGGCTCTTAGGAAGAGACTGTGCTGAACTTCCTTCAATGAGTCTCTAGTTTTAGTATTCATAACACATCATGTGGCTGGGATGGATAGAAGATTGCCATAGTCTGATGTGGTTAAAAGGTTCCTGTTGGTGGCATGTAACAGCTCATTCCTTTGTTGGTGGCCTGTAACAGCTCACTCCTGTGTTGGTGGCATGTAATGGCTCACTCCTGTGTTGGTGGCATGTAATGGCTCACTCCTGTGTTGGTGACGTGTAATGGCTCACTCCTGTAATTCCTTTACTATGAGGCCAAGACAGGAAGATTATCATGAGTTGGTCCATAGTGAATTCCAGGTCACTCAGAAAGAGTGTAACATTGTTCAGAAAACCATACAAAACAAAGGAAATGGCTCAGCAAGGATATGTACTTGCCAGAGAAAGCCTGGCAACCCTAGCTCTCTCCCTGGATGCATCTAAGAAGCTGGATGGTATGATCTGTATTCCTATGGAGAAGAGGGAGGCAGAGGTAGGAGCAGCTAAAGGTCACTATTCAGCAAGCCTGGAGTACCAGTGCCAGGACAGAGAGACCCAGCCCCAATGAGGGGAAAGCAGAGCTGACTTCCACTCTCACACATGCACACAATTACACTGTATACACACACACACACACACACACACACACACACACACATTGAAGGCTTTTTGTTGTTTAGGGTTTTATTTCTTTTGTTTTCTAACCAATTGCATGTGTGTGTTTGTGCGTGTGTGTGTGTTGGCACCTGTTCCCATGTGGGCAGGCACATGTTGGTATATGTAGGTACAAATACACCTGTGTACGCACACATGTGGAGGCCAGTAGATAACTTTGGCTGCTGTCCTCCAGTGTTGTCTCTCATTGGCCTGGAGGCTAATTTGCCTGGCCTGGAAGCCCAGAAATCCACCTGTGTCTGAGTCCCCAGCAGCAGGATTAAAAGCATTCACCGCTATGCTCAGCTTTTTCACTGGGGGGTCAGGTATAGAACACATCGTGCTTGTAACACAAGCATTTTACAGATTCAGCTCCTCCCAGCCCTCACATCTCAATTTCAGAATTCCAGCTGAAGGACAGGTACCCCCTTCATAGTCCACAGGACAGCCCCACCTGCCAGTGCACCATGCCTGAAAATAGGTCTGTGTACTTTCCATTACCCCATTTCTGGTTTTCTTTGAGCACTGGATTGTTTATTTATTTTCTATTTTGGTTGCTAGGGACCAAGCTATTTGTCTTCTATTTGTTTCTCTAACTCTTTTTACAGTTTAACAAGTCAAATACAAAACTCAAGAGAGCTGATGAGCCTCACTCTGGTCTTGTGCACAGCATCATATGTATTGATCGGCTATACTGCAATGGAATGCCTGGAAAAACCCCCAAACCAAAAATCTCAGATGCCTGAAGCTTTGAGTTTTCCAATTAGAATGAAGGGTTCCCCTGATATCCAGTAATGTCAGAGCTCTTAATATTGTTTAGCTCTTCCGGCTAACAGCAGCGCTCTCTGGTTTTGAAGCCCAGCGGATCACTAGATGTCAGCCAGGTGGCACATTGAAAGCCCTTGCACACTTCCTGATAAAATATTCTACCTAGAAAAACAAAAACTCTGGTTAAGCAGAAAGTGGTCATAATTGGGAACAAATGCTTCTTGCCCTTCTTGGAGGCTGTCTTCTCTTGGGCAGCCTATCTTGCATCCAATGATACATCTGAAAGTAGAAATCCCTTGGAGCAAAATATTCTAAGCTAGCAGGAGAACTTGGAGCAGCACAGCCGCCTGGAGCAGTGTTTTTATGAGGACGTCACTTTCTATTTCGAAGCTTGAGCATGCACCCTTGCTTTCTTATTGCTGAGAGCCATGCCACATCAACTCGCCTCCCTCTCAGCTTTTAATGCTTTTTTTTTTTAATGGAGTCCAGTTTTCCGCCTAAGTTATGGTTAGCTTTCTGACAAACCATCAGATACCTAAGTAACCATAATGGAGGAATCCAGACGTGACAAGGGAAGGCGGCATGATGAACTGTTATGCCTTTCAACACAACCATATTCGAAGCATTCTCTCTCTTTTTCTCTCTCTCTCATCTTCCTTTTTTTTAAATTTTGAGGTAAAAGTTTNTCTCTCTCTCTCTCTCTCTCTCTCTCTCTCTCCCTTCCTTCCTTTTCACCCAACCTTTGAGTTTGCCACAAAGGTGAAAGAGGCCTTAAGAAAACATTTTTAAAATGAATAAATGATACTAAGACTTTTCTTGTAAACCATGAACTAAACCGATCATTTCTGTATCTGCCTACGCAGCATTGCATTGGCAACTGCGATTGCATGTTTCAAGGCTAGAATTGCTCACATGGCAGTGGGGTTGGCTATCTAATGAAAAAAAAAACTGAACACTCTTTGGCAGGTTGTTAAGCAGAATTTAAGAAAACAACAGTAAATTAAAACAAATGGTGAGCTATTGAAGATTCGGACTCACCAGGGACTTTCTTCTGATAAACGGAGGGCTGTGCACTCTTGAAGGTCAGCACTTTAAACAGCTTTATCTCTACAATTTGGAAGACATTTGCAGAACATCCCATAATTAAATAAAGTCCTCAGCTGAGCTGTGATGCCTGGGGTGGTCCTGCTGGTACGTGAAAGAAGAATGCTGTGTGGAGATTAATATTTCTGCTTGGATTGTATTCTTGTGTGTATGTGTGTGTGTATGAGAGAGAGAGAGAGAGAAAGAGGGAGGGAGGGAGAAAGGAGAGAGAGAGGAAGGGAGGAGAGAGGGAGGGAGGGAGGAGAGAGAGAAAGATGGAAGGAGGAGAGAGGGAGGGAAGGAGGGAGGGAGGGAAGAGAGAGAGAGAGGTTCAATAATCTATGCAGTGATTTGAGTCAATCAACATTAGGAAATGATTAGTTTCAAATTCAACATCTCCACCTCCCCAGTGAGAACTTCCCATCCCCCACCCAGTCCCCTTCTTTCACTAACCACTGCTGAGATAGTTGTCTTTATCTGTTGGCTGCCTTACCAAACGTCTGCCTATAGAAAATGACCTTGAGGGCTCGGCTGTGTCCCAGCTTGGGGAGTGCTGGTCTAGCCTGAATGAAGCCCTGGGTTCAGTTCACAGTAGCAGGATGTAAAGCTGATATGGTGGTACGTGCCTTTAATCTCAGACTTTTGGGAAGTAGAGGCAGGAGGATGGGGAGTTCAGGATTCCATGACTACACAGTGAGCTGGATGCCAGCCTCGACTATGTGAGACAAATGTTTCAAAATTTAAAAAAAATAAAAATAAGAAAATAGAAGAACTGCATGTGAGTGGAGGCTCATCCTTACCTCCTTCAGCTTTGAGGTCCAGTGCCAGACCCAAGCAAGCACAGGGGATGAGGAGAAAGAGTGAAGGAATGGCTACGGTGCTGTTGATGACAACTTTGCTTCACGCGCGGAATGTTGGATGACTCAGTGTAGCCCATGTCTTCCAGGAGCTAGAGGAAGGGGAGCAGTCAGGTGTGGTGGTGGTGGAGATCTCAGGGATAATCTCACTGAGAGGGTTGACAGAGCCACCTTCTAGGAGCTGACAATCCTATCATCTTGAAATGCCCCTAAGAAAGTCATTGTTCCTATGAAAATGGGGGGGGAGCTGCATGAAAATATTTTTTAATAATTAGTATTTTGATTAGCATTTTGTCTGTTTTCTGTCAAGCCAACCTTGCCATCTTATGCGGTAAAAATTTGTTCTTACCAACCAAGCAGTTTGATTGATGGTCTGAGATTTATTGCACAGATTACTGCCTTAAACAGAAATAGATACTTCTCCGAGTTCATGAATTTTAAGGAAAGGCCAGATTCGCTGCTTCCAGCTTAAGGCTTTATCCAAACCGCTCTGAAGAGGCATTTTTTTTTTATCAGATGCAATCTTATTCCTATCTTCTAAAATGGGAAAATGGGAATTTTCTTTCCTTTTTCTTCCCTCTCTCCCTCCTTTCTTTCCTCCCTTCCTCCCCCACTCCCTCCTTCCTTCCCTCCTTCCTTCCTCAGAAGGGTAGGAGTACTGTGGAACACAGCTTTATTCAGTCCCAGAACAGTCAGTTGACTCACACACAGCCAAGGGCACAGTTGGTCTCGGGTGCACAGTTTAGCCTGAGGCTGTTGTGGGTGCCTGTGTTTTACGTGAGAACTTGTGATTAGTGTCTCATGTAGATAGTATGTGTTCATCTATGACGTCTCAGGTCTTTAATTCACATTGTTCCTGGCTGTTTTCCCTTCATTGCCTGAATAAAGACAGTCATGTGATGGCAGATTGGCCTGGAGAATCCCCCTGCAAGTGCAGATTTCTCAATAAAACTATAATTATAATTACAGGCAAATCAAATTTAAGGTTTATATTTTATGTATATTCTGAAGTAGAAAGAGAAAAGAAGGAATCAAAGTGTTCCTATAGATTCTGTTTAGTGCTTCTGTTCAATGGCTTACCGAGGGAAGTCCATCTGAAGGATAAATATGCACACACCACATAACACACACACACACACATACACCTCACCCTCACAGTCACACAGCACGCACAGACACCACACCACACACATACACATACACACACACACACACTCTTTTCTGGGGCTAGGCACAGAACTCATCTATGTTGCATGCTAGACTGGCTGTACTACTGAGACACACCCCAGACTACTGCACGTTTTAATAAGTGTGGAGCTGAAAAGGACACACTAATGCGGTGTGCTCTTTAGGTGGGGCTCATTAACATGATGAGATCTGGTCAGGTTCAAAACCTCTTAAACAATGAGTTTAGGGCCCAGGCACACTTCTGCAGTCCCAGAGCTGAGTGTTTCTTGTGTCTTATGTGCTTCAGTGAGTCTGAGGGGTTATGATGTCTGCACGACTGCATCATGAACTATGTATGAAAAGCCACAATGAAGTGCTTAAATGCAATAAAGTCACAGTCCAACCCTATGATGTCAGTGTGGTGAATGAGAGCTTGCCAGGCTCCAGTTACTGACAGAAAATAAAATAGAATAAAAACAATAATATAAACCAACTAAATTTTAGGAAGGGACACATAGACTAATCAAATTTTTTGGTTCAAAAAAAAAAAAAACCCTGCAAATTCCCTATTGTTGGATTCAAGTAGTCTGAAATTTTTTTTTAAAATGTGTAGAAAATGAAGCTATTGTATAGAAGTTGGTGGAGCCCATGTCTGAGGGTTCATGAGAGTCTTCTGGAGCTTGTCATAGGGTGGCGGAACATCTCAGTGGAGTAGGTGGAAAAGGAAGGGCGGTAAGCCACGGACCGGAACCTGGGCGCACCACTGAGCCTCCTCTGTAAACTTGGAGCTGAGATTCCCGAAGAGTTCGCATGTGGTATTTCCCTGGTGCAATCATAGAACATCTTGACTCAATAAAGACAGCAGCTAAAGGAAAGGAAGAAAAGAAACCCGCGGCAAGACAATAAAACGCTTCCTCCTCTCCGTCTGCAGCCTCGGGGCTTTTTCCTTTGAGTTTCAGAGACTCATCAATTTTTGCTTTTATGCTGGAAATGCCTGAAAACATTTAAAGCTCCATAGCTGCCCCTTGGGGTAGAAGATTTCCCAATGCTGCTGTGCCTCACAGCGTGTCCCCAGAGACAGCCAGGGGCCACAAGGCCAGGAGCGAAGGACTCTCTCCATTCTGAGGCTGGGGCCATGGGTCTCTCTCTAGTCAGCCGACCTGGAAACAAAGGCCAAAACCTCAAAGCTTGGGTCCCAACTCCTGACCGCAGGCCAAAGGCAAAATATTTTATCTCTAGGTCCTAGTGACAGCAGATCCTCCGGCCCTACAATTGTGGTTCTGATGTGACCAGAAACCCTTGGTGGTGGTCCTACTGCCCTCTACTTCTCTGCCTGGCCATTTATTATTGTGTATCTTTTTGAGAGCTGTGGGAAACTTTCATAACCAGAGCCTAAGCCAGGCGAAAACTTGTTCTATTTGGAATTTGTAATGAAGGCAAAACAGGGCCTGGCTTCTCTGAAAGCCTCCTTTGCGGCCTGCAGAGCCCCAGGGCACAATCAGACCCGGGTGGAGGAGGCCTGGGAGCAGATTGGTTACCAAGAATAGGAGGGAACAATATTTGCCTCCCAAACACTAGGGCTGTTGTTTACCTTCCCAGCTGCAAGGAGGAGAGATAAATGCATAGTTCACATAGAACGTAAATGCCAATTTTTTTTCATTTCTAATTTTCAGGATTTCCCCCCTTTTTGTTAAACTCCCCCTACACAAAAGGTTAAGGAGAAGGTTTAGCATATTTGATTTCCTGCCCCGAGGGAAAAAATTCTTTATTTTGAACTTTTGACCCCAAATACTGCTGTTACTTTTGCGGAGATGAAAGTGTTAGGAGGAGAAAGTGGGGGAGTAAAAGTGTGGGTACATTTTAAGGTGACTAGGTTGTGAAAAACCCATTGGTGGACATTGATGTAAGGGGGTGGCTGTGGAAGACTAACTTCCGCTGTTTAGATAGAGACCTTTACATCCTTTTGAGAAGTTCTCACAAATGATTGACTGGCTCAAACATCCTGGCTTAAGAGGAAGTCAGACCTCTCCACCCCAGAAGCCGTATGATATAGTTCTTAATTTTTATTTAAGTCAAAGGTTAATGGTGGGAAGGGGCTGATCCCTCACCATTTCAGGAATTTCCTAAGGCTCTCATTTCACTGCTGACAGGAAGGTAGGAGAACTCAGACTTCGTGCCCCAGGGCTTGAATAAAGGAAAAAAAAATTACAACAACACTCACATCTGTTTAACCAGCTCAGTTCTCAGAGTCTTCTCACAGTTAGACGGAAAAAACTGTATCGTTAGGAAAAACAAAGCTATTCTAGGAGATAGTTGCCAAAAACACAATTCAGAGAAAGGTAATTATTGTCAGAAATGACCTAGGAATTTAAGGCCGACGTGATTGAAAACCAAACTTAGAGAGGGTCTTTGTGCTGCTTCTGCCCCTGCCCGGGTATCAGTGAGCAGCTGAAGGTGGCTGAAGAGCCAATTTCATGCGTCTACTGTACGAGGAAATGAACTCAGCCAAGGGCAAAAATAAAATTATACAAATGTTATTATAGACTAGCCTGCTTCTGTCCTAGTTCAATTCAGATTTTAGTGCTGCAGGCCTTGCTCCGGGAAGTAGCCTTTCTGAATAAATCAACATTTGCTTACATCTAAATTATTAGGGGAGCATGTGACTTTGTTTATTGTATAAATTATACGCAAGGTTAAAGCATTAACTGCACAACTGGCTTTGTTCAGCCACCTCACCAGCTCTCCCCCAGATTACCTCTCCCCCAACTAGGAAATAAAGCAATCTCAAACAACTAATTTTGTTTTTCCAGACAAACCAAATAACAAAAGCTGGAAAGCATTAGGGTCTGAGGTTGTGGACAACAGCATTGTTTGAGGGAGGATGGAGAGAATCTGGAGAGTCAGAGAAAAAAATAGCCAGGGTCCCAGAAGTCACTCCCATGTACTGGATATGGTGCCTGCATGGAGGGAAGAAGTGAGCTAGTAAATTATCCATTGTTTAAGGCAAGCAACCAAATGAGACAATGTAATACAAAACCAAAGAAAGTCTTTTGGCTAGGATTTCAGTAGGTAAGGAATCCAAACAATAGTGCAATGTTGGGACCCAAACTTCTTAGTGGCATTATTGGTCAAAGACTTAGATGTAGAGCTTGGGAAATGTACCTGGAAAATGACTGGTTTATTTTAAAGAAAAAAAGATTCTATTTATTTATTTAGGTCTCTGCACATCACTGTGAATGACTTCTCAGAGCCCATCCATCCACATGTTTAGAAAATAAGGTGGGATTTGGCAACTAGACAATGGACCTTCACAGTATTGAGACAAACTAGGTGTCAGGTATGTCTCATTAAGAGAAAAATCTAATTTAAGTAAACATCAGTGTTTGCTTAATAGATAGAGGTTATTGATGTCATCATCACCATCACTACCACCACCACCATCATCACCAGCACCACCACCACTGTTAAGCAAAAATAATAAGAAGGGCAGCTCCACCAGCACAAGAAATCCAATTAGGTTAAATCAAACTAAATCAACATGTCTATCGTTTTATTAAGAATGATGCTCTTCGGATGGTCAAGCGCATGGCAGGGAGACAGGACAGCAGGGAGTCCATGAAGACCTGAAAACCACGTGTTTCTCCTCTGGGAGCTCACTTAAATACCCTGTGGGAGTGGTCCTGACCCCCCACCACCCCCCACACTGCCCGGAGGTGTCAGGACCTGGCATGCTGGGATTTGGAGTCCAGAGCAATGCAACTCCCAGGCC
>LOEQ01000899.1:321820-335772 GCA_001685075.1 Bramus lutescens | reverse complement strand
GGAGGGGAGAGGCAGGGAGGGGAGCAGAGAAAAAATGTAGAGCTCAATAAAAAATCAATAAAATACTAATAAAAATAAAAATTTTAGAAGAAAAAATTCACATCCTATCAATTTTTTTTGCCCATGTGGAAATAACTTTGGCATTATTATTATACAATATGCTGGCTGGTTAGATAAAAAATGGTAATAAAGAAACATGTTTCTGATCTTTCATGGTTTTTTTGTTTTTAATACCTATCAGGTTCAGTTTGTGTACTCATGTGTTCTTAGATATGTGGCCTTCCATTGAAGTGCGGTTGATTACCAGGGGCTATACTCTTAAACTGACTTTCTTTCCCGGCAGCTGTTAATTGGCAGTAGTTTCTTTGGTCAGGGTTGGCACTGTGTGTCCCTCTCTCCATGATAGGATTTGGTATGGTTTGACCTTACACAGGTTTTATACATGTCACAATTGTGCATTCACATGTGAAGCTGACCTGTTGTGTCTGGAAGAACCATTTCCCTGTAGTTATTCACCACCTTTGATTCTTACATTCTTTCCATCCCCTATTCTATGATGATCCTCAGCCTTGGGAGAAGGGGGTTTGATAGAGAGATTTATGTGACCCTTAGAGCTGAAAATTCCACACTCAGCGCCATAACCACTTGTGGGTCCTGTGCTTATCACCATCTTCCAATAGAAGCTTCTCTGAGACGGGTTGAGAAGCACTGATCTATGGGTATAGCAGTGAGTCATTAGAGTCAGTTTCATACTGTTCGTGTCTAGTAGGATTATAGTGGTAGGTTCTCCTCAGGGGCTGTGACTTGTCTAGTCACAGGGCCTTGGCCCAACAGTGGTGCCAGGTATGGGTTCCGTATTGTGGAGTGGTCTTAAACCCAGGCAGAAAGTATTTAGTTACTCCCGTACAGTTGTGCCACTCTTGTACCAGTGGGCATTTCTTGCCAGGCTGGTCATCACTGTAGCTCCCACAGTTCATAGCTGGGTAAGGCTAATGATTGCTTTTCTCTTCTGATAGTGTGTGTGCACCTCCAAACACTGCAGAAGCTAGCCAACATAAATGAAGCTTCCAAGTCGGGACCAGCTTGATAGTCCCATGTTCTGTGACTCAAGTATATGGTGTCTTCAGCAGTGGGGTATCGCTGTCAGTTTCTGGATCACAGCCAAGAGCACTGGCATAGACCCCCAAATATTACAAGCTATTACTGGTGCAGTTGACTACCCTGTCTTTAATAGAAGTATGATGTGTTCTCCTGAGTCTAGTAATAGCTTTTGCTCAATATACTGTACATGTTTTTAGTATATTGGTTAACTGCAGAAAAACTTAGAGGTCTGGAAAGTATTTGATTTACTTTAGTGTCCATTTTTATAATTAAAATACTACTGAATACAAGTATTTCAATAATTGTTGTCAGTCATGAATAATTTTTTTCTAATTGAAATTTGTTTCTCTGAAATGAATCGTCTTCCTTGATTTTAAGAAGCTACTTGGTTATTATTTATGCTTGCTTTAAAATAGACCAGTGTCTCTGTTTTCCTTGTTCAGTCACTGGGTTTAGTATCATTTAAAGAGTTAAGATGCTGTCCTTAACTCTTGTCTACAGTTTTTAAAGCATGGGTGTTGCCATTTTCTTTCCTCTGGAGACTGCTGAGTCTGATGTTTTATATGCTGTCTTTCTTCACAGCTTTCTAACGTTTTGTGCAGTGATTATTTTTAATTTTGAAATTTATCTTCATAGACTATTATAGAAAATATTTTTTTCTTAATTCTGTATCTGTGGTAGTGAATTTTTTTGTTCCTAGTTTTTTCCTTACATTTTCTTTATTATTCTATTCTAGCTAATGTTTTGTTCATTTTAATGTTTATATCAAAAGAGCTGTCTTTATTTTTAAATGTTTTTCTAGTTAAGTTTCTACTTTATCATCAGTATAAGCTCCTCTTCATGAGAATTACTGATAATTCAAGTGGTTTTTCTTGTTTGGTTTGTTACTTTCAGTAAAGGCAATAAAGTGAGAAGTGAAAGGTTGCTTACCTGTGATGCAGCCTTCCTATGTGTTTAAAGTTGCAACAGACACACAACAGGTAGTTGCTTAAGTAGGAATTGCCTTTCCCTTATGTGCTTTATTGGGCAGTTGCAGGCCATAGCTTTCCCCTCCTTCCCATTGTGGCTTTGATGAAAGGATACTTTGAAAGAATTAGCCATGTGCAGAGTCTTGTTAAAAGAAAAATGTCCTATTTAGAATTCTTTCAGCATCCTTGGCTAGTGCCTTTTACTGACTTAAATCTGTGATATCATCACCACATTTGTTAAGAGGTCATATTTTCTATGCAGGAACATTAATAGTTTCCGGTAAAATAAGTGATGTATGGGTTTTAAATCTGATAATTTTTAGGATATTAAATATTAAAACATAAAATAAACTGTATTTAATCACCATTGATCAGCCAACACATTTCTATTTATTAAAATGTTCATTTTGTGTTAGTATCATATGTAGTCAACTAAAAAATTTTGTTGCTTAAAACTAAATGTAAGCTTGTCTTTCCTTGTAGGTATAAGCGAGTCTTTTCAGTTGGAACCCATGCAGTTACTACATATAATCCCAATACCTTAGAAGTAACAAATCAGGTAATTAATGTTAGAAGCTGTTTAAAGGTTTATATGAACTTTTAAAAGCCAAGATTGCAGCCCGTTTTACGTGTTGAAGTCAGTACTTCAGGAGAGAAATGTCAGTCTGTAAATATGTGTTTGCATGTGCTTTGTGCGTGTGTGTACACACTATTTAGGCTCTCAAAGGAATGACTATTTTATGTTACTGCTGTTTCTAGTCTCTAGCAATCTCGTTTATAAAATTAGTCCATTTCTAAAGTTGTTACTATTATTTAAGCATATTAGTTATGTCACAAATTTAGTTGTTCATAGACTTACTGGAGAATTAGAATGGCTTGTTTGTAAAGGCAAGACGAATTGAAAATGGATAAGTAAACATGCTTAAAGATAATCCGGCTTCTTTTAATCTAAATTAGGCATGTTTTATATGTCCTTCTTAATGAGTACAATCATGAAATAATATTCCCTATTTCTTTTAACTTAAATTGTTTTATATTAATAGCATTAAAATAATAATACAGGTTTTTCTTGTTGTCTCTGATAGTTAAAAACCTTTAAGAGAACTTGAGTTGTGGAATTGCTATAAACGCTGCTCCTCCCTCTTCAACCTCCAGTATTTGTAAAATGTTGTTCCTTTAAGCAGTGGATATGGAATGAAAGAAATGAAAACAAACTTTACATCTGATTATTTCAGAGCAAAAGTTAAAGGCTTCCTTTCTTTTTGCCAGTGGCCTTATGGAGACATTTGCAGCATCAGCCCTGTTGGAAAAGGACAAGGAACAGAGTTCAACCTCACATTTCGTAAAGGAAGTGGGAAAAAGTCAGAAACGTTGAAGTTTTCTACAGAGCACAGAACAGAGCTACTTACGGAAGCTTTGGTGAGACGACCCATGTGTTTAAAGTTGCAGGTCTCTCTGCTTCTAGAAGTGAAGTGGTTACATTGAGTCCTGAGTTCTGACCCTGTGCCACTCTGCACTCTGACCCTGTGCCCTCTCTGCACTCTGACCCTGTGCCTGCTCTGGTTTCTGACTCTGTGTCCGCTCTGCTCTCTGACCCTGTACCCGCTCTGCACTCTGACCCTGTGCCTGCTCTGCTCTCTGACCCTGTGCCCGCTCTGCTCTCTGACCCTGTGCCCTCTCTGCACTCTGACCCTGTGCCTGCTCTGCTCTCTGACCCTGTGCCCGCTCTGCTCTCTGACCCTGTGCCCTCTCTGCACTCTGACCCTGTGCCCACTCTGCCCTCTGACCCTGTGCCCACTCTGCTCTCTGACCCTGTGCCCGCTCTGCTCTCTGATCTTGTGCCCATTCCTCTGCTCTTTATTAACCTTTAACTTGACAATGAAACTTCGTCTTTCCCATTAAAACAAATAAAACAAAATTTGGAAGTTCTTTATATTTAATAGTGTGCTAGTCTTTTGAAATGTACATATAAGACAAAGCATTATATGTTTAATCTATTTTGCTCATCAGTAAAACCCCACAATTTTTTTTGTTTCTAAGACAATCTTTTATTTTACATACCAATCTGAGTTCCCTCTCCCTCCTCTCTTCCTGCTCCACCCACCTTCCTCCCACTCCTTCCCCTATCCACTCCTCAGACAGTGTAAGGCTTCCCATGGGGAGTCAACAAAGTCTCTCACATCACTTGAAGCAGGACTAAGGCCCTTCCCCTGTATCTAGGCTGAGCAAGGTATCCTTCCATAGGGAATGAAGTCCCACAATCTTTATTAACTATCCTTAAACTATAAATTTCATAACATAGTTTAGCATCATACTTACCAAATTGTGGCTTTTACCTGATTGGGGTATAAAAGGCTGACTCATGAGCCTTCCTTACCTGTGTTTTCTCTTTCAGAGATTTAGAACTGACTTTGCAGAGGGAAAAATCACAGGAAGGGTAAGATTTGACATTTATCAATGTGCGTTCTTACATGATTAAATGTTGTCCTCATTGTAGAAATCATTCCACAACCTGTGTGTTCCTATTACAGTAAAGTCCAAGGGAAATAAAATTTTAATGCCTCTTAACATGAAAAATAGATGAATTGTAATTTAACAGGAAACTCAAATATAAGGGAAAAGGTTTCAGACTTATTTTTGTCAGATAAGAAAAAAATCATCCACTCAAAAACCAGAGCATTAAAAATGGGACTAGAGAGCTGGCTCAGCAGTTGAGAGTGTCTGTTGCTCTCACAGAGGACCTAGATTTGGTTCCTAGCACCCACATAGCAGCTTGCAACCAGCAAATGACAGCAGGACTCATGACCAAATTCAACTTATGTAATCACTGCTTATATAAGCCCAGCAGTTGAAATGCAGCCCCCACCTTATTCCGGGGAGGTACAGATGTCACATTCTCTACTAATACTGTCCTACCTCTAAGTTTGACAGGTAACAAGTGAATAGATCTAAAAGGGGAGGTTATAGACCAGTTTCAGGTGTATCTGTTATCCAAAGAGACACACAGAACATTCACCTGAGATATTTAAGATAAGCATACCAAGTTGTGATTCATACAAATCCAACTCCTCGGTGACAATAAACAGTGGCTCATCAGCTGACATGAAACTATTTAAAATGGCTCCTGGGTAACCAGCCAAGGGCTAGCACTGGAATACACGAGGCTCTGGAAGATTAAGCCAACAGAAAAATGCCCACAGGAAGAACTGGAGTTTAAAAGGAGAGGGCCGATTCTGCAGCACATGAGAATCTACTTCTAACTTCAGCAGAGATAGTGGTTCCCACCAGTGCCAGAATGGAAGGCTTTATTTTCCCCATTGGAAAAGTAGAAACAGCCAGACAGTCTGCAATCCTCATTACCTGGAAGGCTGAGACCAGAGATTGTCTGCCTGGCCTACTGAGGAAGTTCAAGGCCACCTGGGAGCAACTTAATTAGACCCTGTCTCAAATTTTAAAAACTGAGGACTGCAGACAGAGTTCAGTGTGGAGAAGGCCTTAGGTTTAATCTCTAGTACCAGGAAAAGTGCAAATAAACATAAAACCCATTCATGGTTAAGAAATTTAATATTTCATGAGAAAAACCAAAACTCCTCATCCCTTCTCCCCGAAGTCTCTAGTTTAAGCTTTGCAGTGACACACTAAAGAGGTTCAGCTGGGAAAGTCAGGACAGTGCTAAGCAAATGATTTTTCCCAAAGCTGCTAGCACCATGCTAGCACCATGCTTGGCTTCAGTGTAAGCCAGACCCAATACGGGAACATTCAGAAAGACAGAACCAAACCTCTCAGACCTCAAATCTTCAATAAACCAAACTGCTACCAGTTCTAACAGCACTGCCTGCTGCAGTGTGGTGAGGACTAGTGTCACTGTCTGGAGCACTGTAAGAAGCACCGAACACTGCTTAGAGATTTATTTTATGTGTACAAAAATGTCTTGCTTGCATGTGAGCCTTTGCACCATGTGTACACCTATTATAGGCAGAGGTCAGAATCTGGTTATTGGATCCCTTGGAACTTGGAATTGGAGTTGCAACACTAAATTATGGACTTCTAAAGTCCTTTAGGCTTGGCCTCAACAATAGATCTTAAGAGATAATGATATATTTCCATTAGCAGCTGCTGTCAGTTGAGAGAAATGGAGAATATCCTGTAGAGTGAGTTTGGGTGTGTTAGCAAGCCTAGTAGGAAAGCACCACTGAACAGAACAAAGGCTATTCTCCTGCTAACATCTGATGCCCTGCTACTCCAATTTGCAAGGGATCTCAGCATCCCCAGGACACTTTCTTACTGCTGTCATCAGAACTCAGAGGTAACCTTTCAGTGGTGTGTTTAAGAAATCCTAGAAGTCATACCACTGGTAAAATTTTGACTTCAGAAATTTTTTTGGATATAGATACATTGTATGTTAATATAACTGGGCTAACACGGTGTTTAAATGTAATACTGTGACTTGCCCAGAAATTCAACCTAATCAAAAGTCAAAATCTTTTTTCCTTAACTCAGAATATATTTCACTTTATGTTTAGGGTCTCCTTTGATGGCGTGACTGTATATTGTGTGTGATTTTAGGGTCCGCTTTTGAGGTGTGGCTGTGTGTTGTGTGTGATTTTAGGGTTTGCTTTTGGTGTGGGCTTTATGCCGTATGTGGTTTGAAGGGGTTGTTTTTTATTTATTTATTTTTTTTACTGCTTTGTTTGATTTTTGAAACAGGATCTGGTGTGTTGCTTCTGCTGCCCTGGAATTCCTGGGCACAAGCAATCTCCTGCCTCGTCCTTTGAGTGGCTGGGACTCTAGGCACATCCATTTGCCAGCTTCATTTCCTCCTGTTTCCTCTTTCCACTTAAGAGCTATATAAGGGAGTTTAAAAATCTTTCACAGCATAGTGTAAACGTTAGTCTTGGCTAATAAAGGAAGAATATGTCTTCAGTTTGTATGAACATTCTGATGAAATAAACATCCTCTTTCCCTTCTCCCTAGCTAAAATTAACAACCTTACAGTTGAGTTGGGACAGTAGCTATTAAAGCTTAGAGTTTGGCTTACATTTGACCTTGAAGGTAATGCTGTGCTTCTCTCTAGAGATATAACTGCTATAAGCACCACTGGAGTGATACAAGGAAGCCTGTGATTCTGGAAGTAACTCCTGGAGGCTTTGACCAAATAAATCCTGAAACCAACAGATTACTTTGTTCCTATGACTATAGGAATATTGAAGGCTTCGTAGATCTTTCTAATTATCAAGGAGGATTTTGTATACTTTATGGAGGATTTAGTAGATTGGTAAGTAGTATTTTTGAAAAGACATTTTCAAAGGGAGTCTGGGACGATGGCTCAGTTGATGAAGTACTTGAGGACCTGAGATGGATCCACAGAGAACAGTTTAATAATAATAACTGGGAATGGCAGTATATCTGTCCTAGCATTGGAGAGACAGACAGACTGTATGTTGGTAGTTAATCATTCTATACTACTTGGTAAATTCCTGGAGGGGGTGGGAGAGGTGGGCAGTCCTCGAGGAACAACACCTGAGGCTGTCCTCTGGCCTCCACACACACTTGACTATATAACTAGGCAGAAGTGTGATACCAAGAGTCTGGCAGACTGTAGTGTCAGAGATACCTAAGATTGAATCTGTTTTCTGTCTCTAAAATGAGGAGAATAACACGTAGACATTGTGTTTGTGTGTGTGTGCACACACTCATACACATTGCTTTTAGTAGCATTCCATAAATGGTGCTGTAGTTTTTATCAGCATCATGTCATACCCAAAAGTTTCTAAGCGTTCTTTGAAAAATGTAATTCAGGAGGAATTCCTTAGTTACAGGGAATTTTGTCCTCTGTTGAGCCATTTGTAAGAAGAAACATGAGTGTGTCTGGGGCCTGCAGCATGGTTTTCTCTTGTCATTTTGAGTTACTAAGAGACATCAGAGACTGGGAGACACCAGATACTGCTTGCAGTGCTGAAATCCTATTAGTAATGGAAGCTGTTCTGTTGGGATAGAACCATCTTTGCAGAATCTTGCCTTTAATAAAACTTAAGCCTTTGACCTCATATGTAAGCACTAGTGTCTAAATTGGAGAGGTCTAACTGCACATTTCCTTAATAGTCCTAGTTCCTGTAGCTGCCTTAGTGGCCAAGGAACACTGTCCCAAAATTTAGTGTTCTTTGGGTAAAATATCATCCCCAAGGTAGCAGAGCAAAGGCAGTACCAGATCACTGAGATACATAAGAGGGTAGATGGTAGCAAAAGGAAAGCAAGCAGAATAATGGACATGCAAATAACATGATTTATAACATGTGTTGTGCTATCAGCCCTTTTCTGTCTCAGGCTTTTTGTTCGATAGATACAATCCTGGTTTCACTAGTCTAGGAACAGGGTAGATATTTTGTTATATCTGAGTATAGAAAAAAAATGAAAGTCCAAAGGAAAAAGAATGTTTCCCCTCATTTTAAAGTAATAAAGTCTCCTGCCCAAAGGCTGCCTCTCCCCTAGAGTACAGACATTTGCTATGATTGACTTCTTGACAGGAAATGTGCCTAATACAGTCATGTAACAACCTAACTGTCACAGTTACTCAGCTAGGCCATATTGTGGAGCAATAAGGTGAAACTGTTGGGACATTCCTTTTATTGCCTTGACAGTTGGTCTGTAGCAACAATGCCCAATAATGATAAACACTAAAATATTTAACATAATTTTGCAAGAAAATTACCATCTAAAATAGTTCAACCCAGAGCTGCCTTGACTGAATGAAACAGGGACTCCTACTCCACAGTCCCTACCAACTTCCATAGGCTTGGGCTCTTCCTTGGAAACTAGCATGCTGTTTGGTACCAGTGGTGATAACCAGACTTTGAGAAGCTATAATGTAATTTCTATTGGCTGAATTGGTTTAAGGCTTCCTATTGGGACTATGTGTTTTAATTTGTGTTTGTTTTTAACTATAATACACTGCTTACTTACCCCAATAAGTTCTGTTGCTTTTTTCTTAGAATTGTCACATTAATCTTTTTCATGTGTGTTGAGTAAATATGGTCCCGTTTTAGTTTTTTGAATCCTGACTTAGAAATTTCAATATCTATACAGCATTTATTTGCATCAGAGCAAAGAGAAGAGATTATTAAAAGTGCAATAGAACATGCTGGCAACTACATAGGGATCTCACTGCGGATCAGGAAAGAACCTTTAGAATTTGAGCAATATTTGAATCTTCGCTTTGGAAAATACAGCACTGATGAGTCTATCACATCTTTGGCAGAGTTTGTGGTCCAAAAAATATCTCCTAGACATTCGGTAAGATCTGTGTGTTGAACATAAAAATGTGTTCTGGAGTTTTGACAGCTTTCTTTAATAACTTTTAAATATATTTCCATTTTACTGTTCGAAGGAACCTGTGAAGAGAGTTCTAGCAGTCACAGAAACATGTTTAGTAGAACGAGATCCAGCAACCTATAATATTGCAACCTTGAAGCCCTTGGGAGAAGTGAGTAAGCTTTTTTTGCTTAAATGGGCCAGCTTCCTACAGATAAAGTTGATTAAACTTCTGTCTTAATATACTTATTCATTCCTAAGAAATGAGAAACAGGCTGGTGTGATGGCTCACTTAGGAGATTGAGAGCACTAGGAAGGCTGAAGCAGGGGGGCGGATCAGGAGTTCAAGGCCAGCTTCAGCTACATAGCAAGTTCATGGCTAGCCTGGTCTACATGAGCTCAGAAATCAACAACAACAAAAGTGAATGGGAAACAAGCATAATCTGTATTTAATTATTAACCTTTATATTTATTAGTTTTAGGGCAATGGAGATCATAAACATTACCTTCCAGATCTACAAAGAATGGAATTTTTATTTCCATAGTTGCATATAAAATGTGAATAAAACTTTTTAAATAATTCTTAAATTCTGACATTAAAGCAGGTTACTTTTTTAAATTGATTTTATAAGATACCTAGTTTTTACAATGAAATACTCTAGAGCTAAATGTTTAGGGATTTTGGTAAACTTTTTGCTTGTATTTTTTTTCCTTAGGTGTTTGCATTGGTTTGTGACTCGGAAAACCCACAACTTTTTACCATTGAATTTATAAAAGGGCAGGTTCGGAAATACTCTTCAACAGAAAGGTAGAGTTTGTGTGTGCATGCATATCTACTTTTCTGTTCATCATTTCAAGATTATAGTATGTGCAGGGCAAAGGAATTGGTCAGCAAGGGATAAAAAACAAAGGTTATAATTTAGAGCTTAGAAATTATCTAGTTTGGGAGATGATATTGTTTCATGTGTTTTTTTTATTTCAATAAATCTTTATTAAAATTAGAGCCAGTTACTAATAAAAAGTATTTTGAAGTTATTCATGCAAGTAAAATTAAAATGTTTTTTTTAAAAAGAAAGCAAAATATCTTTTTTCATTTTACATACCAATCCCAGTTCCCGTTCACTCCCCTCCTCCCATTCCCTTCACCTTAGACCTCCACCCTACCTGCCACCCACTCCTCAGAGAGGGTAAGGCACATTGCTTTGGGGAACGTCCAAGGCCCTCCCTACTATATCGAGGCTGAGCAAGGTATCCATCCAAAGAGAATAGGTTCCCAAAAAAACCCAGTACAAACAGTAGGGATAAATCCTGGTGCCACTGCCAGTGGCCCTGCAGTCTGCCCCCAGCCATATGTCTGTCACCCACATTCAGAGGATTCAGTTTGGTCCCATACTGGTTCCTTCCCTGTCCAGCTGAAGCTAGTGATCTCCCATTAGCTTAGATAAGCTGTTTCAGTGGGTGTCCCCATCATGGTCTTGACCTCTTTGCTCGTATTCTCACTCCTCCCACTCTTCAACTGGACTTGGGAGCTCAGCCCAGTGCTCCTCTGCGGGTCTCTGCCTTTGCTTCCATCAGTTGCTGGATGAAAGTTCTATGGTGACATGTAAGATATTCATCAATCTGACTACAGGGCAAGGCCTGTTCAGGCATCCCCTCTACTACCTCTACTATTGCTTAGGGTCTTGGGGGTTATCCTTGTGGGTTCCTGGGAATTTCTCTAGTGCCAGGTTTCTTGCTAGCCCTACAATGTCTCCCTCAATCAAAATAACTCTTTCCTTGCTCTCATATCTGTCTTTTCTTCATCTTGACTATCCCATTCCCTCAAGTTCTCCTCCTCCCTCCCCTTTTTCCCTCCTTTTCCCTTTCTGACCTCCCTTCTCCTCCCACCCAGCTGCATATTTTAAATGACCTCAGTTAACCTGATCTGTGTTCATGTGCGTATCCAGAAGCTAACCTAATCCTGATGAGGCTTGTCTTGTTAGTGATTCTGTCACACACAGCCAAGAAGTGCTTATATTCATGATAACGTTTTAGAATTGCCAAAAACTAAAAACCGCTTGTATCATGAACTGAGTCAGTACCCAGAGTGTCGTGTATCCACACAGTGGATGACGGCTCTTAAGCAGTGTAGACACTGTCCGTGAGCAGCTAGGGTGATTCCTGAAAACAGGTGATGAACAATATAAGCAAGACACGAGAGACTACATGTTTTGTGGTTCTGCTTTGTTGACTGTTCTTTAGAAATTGGAAGTAGATGCAGCCCATCTGTGATCAGGTCTGTACAAATAGACACTAAGAAACTTTTTGTGGTAGTCAAACGAATAAAAACTGGATCATGATGATCATCCAACTATTTTAATTTATACAAAATTATGAAAGATTTTTGTGGAGTGAATTTTGTGATTTGTATGTCAGACCCAAGGAAAGATGGTAAAGATAGATAATCTTTAGACACCAAAAACCAAGAAACATGCAAACCAGAGTGCTGTCTGCCTGATACCAGGTCATAGAGTAGCAGGATGGTGAAGGACTGCTATGACTGTGCAGTCTGTGCTGGAACTCTGATGTTCTTGCTGCCCACTGAACCTAGTACATCCCCTAGCATGTTACCTGCAGAAAAGCCTGTGCTGCATTCTTGACCCAGAGTCCCCTTAAGTATCAAACCTAAAGCTTTTTACTTTTTAACTTTGCTTAGAGATTCCTTGTTAGCAAGTTTGCTGGATGGAGTAAGAGCCTCTGGTAACAGAGATGTTTGTGTTAAGATGACACCGACCCACAAAGGTCAGCGATGGGGGTTACTCAGCATGCCTATAGATGAGGAAGTTGAGAGTCTTCACCTCAGATTTCTAGCCACACCTCCTAGTAAGTACTTGTTTAATGCAATTGCATTTCCACCCACCAACATGACAATAGTTTAAAAACTAGGAATGCAAAGCTTTAAATCTCTTGAACTTTTTCATCTCTTTGTAGATGGCAACTTCGCTGATGCTGTATTCAGGTTCAACGCTAACATTTCCTATAGCGGAGTTCTGCATGCAGTAACGCAGGATGTAAGATACATTGTGTTGTACTCTTGCTCATTGTAATTGACTTTGGTATGGAAACTCTACCCAATTACTTTCTCTTTCTTTACTTAGGGTCTCTTCTCAGAAAACAAGGAAAAGCTAATCAATAATGCCATAACAGCATTGTTGTCCCAAGAAGGAGATGTTGTTGCTTCAAATGCAGAACTTGAGAGCCAGTTCCAAGCTGTGAGGAGGCTTGTAGCCTCCAAAGCTGGTTTTCTGGCCTTCACTCAGCTTCCAAAGTAAGTTGAGTGAGAGGACTTGCTACTTCAATGCCAGGGCCTGGATTTGGTCTCTATGACTATAAAAAATAATTCATGTTGTGTTTTGGACCTAACTTTATGTAAAGATTTTGAACATCTTAAGATAGAAAATACTTTGTAATTTATTTCTTTTTTCCTTTTTAAAACAATCTTATTTTACATACAATTCCAGGTCCCTCTCCCTCCAGTCCTCCTGCTCACCTCATCTTCTTCCCATCCTACCCCCTCCCATCCACTCCTCAGAGAGGGTGAGGCCTCCCATGAGGAGTCAACAAAGTCTATCACATCACCTGAGGCAGGACTAGGGCCCTCCTCCCTATATTTAGGCTGAACAAGATATCTCTCCATAGGGAATGGGCTCCAGAGAGCCAGTTTGTGCACTAGGAATAAATACTGGTTCCTCTGCTAGTGGCCCCACAAACTGCCCAAACCACACAATCACCCATCTTCAGAGGGCCTAGTTTGGTCTTATGCAAGTTCCCCAGTTGTCAGTCCCACTAGCTCAGGTCAGCTGTTTCTGTGGTTTTCCTATTATGGTCTTGGCCCCTTTGCTTGTAATATTACTCCTCCCTGTCTATGGCTGGACTCCAGGAGTTTGTCCCAGTGCTTAGCCATGGATCTCTGCTTCTGCTTCCATCAGTTACTGGATGAAGGTTCTATGATAACAATTAAGGTAGTCACCAATCTGATTATGGGGGAAAGGCAGTTTAGGTGCCCTCTTCGCTATTGCTTACATCCTTGTGGATTCCTGGGAATTTCCCTAGTGCCTGGTTTCATGCTAACCCCATAATGGCTCCCTCTTTCAAGGTATCTCTTTCCTTGCTCTCCCTCTCTGTTCTTCACCCAACTTGATCTTCCCAATCCCTCATGTACTCCTCCTCGCACCCCTTCTCCCTCCCCACTTCCCTACCACCCTCCCCTGTCTGTCCCTCTGCAATAACACATTGCTGAAGAGATCTTGTCTACTTCCTCTTCCCAGCAGAATCCATGTATCTCTCTTAGGGTTCTCCTTGTTTCTTGTCTTCTCTGGGGTTGTGGACTATAATAGGCTGGTTAATCTTTGCTTTATGTCTAATATCCACTTATGAGTGAGTACATATCATGTTTGTTTTTCTGTGTCTGGGTTACCTCACTCAGTATTTTTTTTTCTAGTTCCATCCATTTGCCCACAAATTTCAAGATGTCATTGTTTATTACCACTGAGTAGTATTCCATTGTGTAAATGTACCACATTTTCTTTATCCATT
>LOEQ01000899.1:291673-306855 GCA_001685075.1 Bramus lutescens | reverse complement strand
CCTACAAACCACAATCCCAGAGAACTTAGACAATAATGCGGACACTAAGAGAGACTTACATAGATCTAATCTACATGGGAAGTAGAAAGTAGACAAAGACAAGAGCTCCTGAGTAAATTGGGAGCATGGGGACCTTGAAGGAGGGAAGAGGCAGGGAGGGGAGCAGAGAAAAATGTAGAGCTCAATAAAAATCAATTAAAAAAAAAAGAGGTGAATGATGATAGCCCAAGAAGATTGGTAAGAAATGAGTGTCTGTTCTACTGGGCCTTCCACACACTGATCCTGTCACCTTCTCCCGGTGGACACACATTAGAGAAGTACATTCAGGAAGACAGTTGCATGGTTTTTGAAAGTTCCTTAGGGTTACTCAGGGAGCTCAGTCTGGAGATGATGTATTGATTTTTATCTTGACTCACTAAAGAAAAATATTTGGTTTGAAAACATCCTACATTAAGGTTAGGGTTAGGGTTAGACATTGCATACCATCATACCATTTCAGGTATAGGATATCCTTAAGTATATGCTTTGGATTTCTTCCTCAGGAATCCTCAGTTGTATTTTTCCCTGAAGCTACCCTTGAAACTCTGAAGTGGCACTTGCTAAAAGGCTGCTGACTAATAAACAACAGAAGTAAAATCCATTCACCACAGCTTAGGTTTTGTCCACATTTGTTGTAATTATTTTTCCTGCAGTCCTACAGAAACTCATTGGGTCATCTGTGAGGGCCACAGGTTGCCCTGAAATGGGATAACTGATGAGATTATTTTCTAATTTAAATTTTTATTAGCTACAAATAACTGAAACTGAAATATAATAGTATAAATTTCCAAAATAAAAGAATTATATAGTGAATGCCTATGTGTTTATTACAAGGTTCTACTATTGACATTTTACTGATTGCTTAACACAGAGTTTTGGGTTTTTTTTTTCTTGGTAAAGTTTAATAATCTCGTGATTTTCTTATTATAAGATGTAATAAGGGCTGTTGATAGATCTTGAGAGATGCTTATTTCTTACTATTTCCTGATTGCTTATGTGTCTAGGTTTAGTCAAGACCATGCTAGATCGAACCTCATTTGGAATTTTAAAACACGAGAAGAGCTGAAAGATGCCCTTGAGTCTGAAATGAGAACGTTCAACATTGACAGAGAGCTTGGCAGTGCCAGTGTCATCTCCTGGAACCACCATGAATTTGAGGTACAGCTTTGTTTTCAGAAAACATTCATCTCAAAAAATAAAAGCATCTTTGGAGATTTAAAAATATTTATTTAACTGTGTCCTTAATATAACATAAAATATTGGAGAATTCTAATCTTTGCTTGAGACAAAAATAAAAAATGAATTTTGATCAGTAACTTAACATTATACCTGAGAATTATGCATGACTTTTAGTAATAACTTTGACTTATGCATTCAAATCTGATCTTTGCATATTGTTGTGCCCCCATTTCTGGGACTTTAGTTGTTTTCTTTCTTGAAATGTAGATTTTTAAATTATTATTTTATTCTGGTCAAAACTATATTTTGCTACTTTGTTAAAGTAATTGATGTAAAGAGTGAAGAAAAACACACATGGTAGATAATTTGATGTTTGAATATTTAAGTATATGAGTATGATGTATGATATTTATAATGATGTGCTATGTGATGCTGTTTTGCTTATTCATGGAAGATCATATTGGCCAGTGACATTATAACCATTTTATTTGCTATTAAGCATGCTTTGAACTGTTTCCAAAAAAGCAGAATAATCCAGCAACATGCCTATCAGAGTGTATCCCCATTGCTAAGTGATATATGATTGTATATAATTGAAACCAATGTATCCGACCATGCTCATAATCCTGCTGGCTTTGATCTTTAGCCTAATTAAATGTACTCAGCACCTCCTTGGTTTAAGGCGCCTGTAGTCTCCTGGGTTTCCTTTTCTGTGCATTCTTTTTCAGCCTTCTTTACTCCTCTCTCATCACCATGACCACAAGTTGGCCTGGTGTCTTAGGGTTTCTATTGCTACAAGGAAACACCATGACCAAAAAGCAAGTTTGGGAGAAAAGGGTTATTTGGTTTAACAGTTACACATCATAATCCACCATTGAAGGAAGTCAGAACAGAAACTCAAGATTGGAACTTGGAGACAGAAGTTGATGGCAGAGGCCATGAAGAGGTGCTCCTTACTGGCTTGCACCTCATGGCTTGTGTAGCCTGCTTTCTTATAGAACCCAGGACCGCCAACCAAGGAGTAGTACCACCCACAATGGGCTGAGCCCTCCCCATCAATCACTAATTAAGAAAATGCCCTATGGACTTGCCTACAGTCCAATTTTATGGAGGCATTTTCTTAATTGAGGTTTCCCTCCTCTCAGATGCCTTCCGCTTATACCAAGTTTACATAAAACTAGCCAGCTTACCCAGGGATATGTTCTTGGGCCTCTTTTTATTTATATTCATTGCCTTGATGATCTCATCATCTTATGGTTTTGATTTTTTTTTCAAAAAGTTCATTAGTTTTTGTCTCCTGCTTAGGCTTTCTTTCCTAGAAAATGTACATACGTTCATCCTCAAATTGGACATATAGTGGTCTTTCTTAAGACTTGTGCTGTTTGTCCTTCCTTCTTCTCTTGTAGTCTCTTTTGACCTTAGATAACAGATACTTGTAGTCAAAGGCATTGAAACCATCTGTATACTACAAGCCTGGTTTTGCAAGCAAATCCTGTCATATAGCCTTCAGAAATTATCCAGAACTCCCCTTTCTGTTGGACTGTATCACCATCAGCCTTGCCTCCCTGAACTCTTGCCAACACAGTAGTGCCAAGGTCGCCTGATTCATAAGCAGTCAGTGTTGGAGGTAGAGCTCAGTGCTGAAGTGCTTGTCAGTATTGCAATGAAACACAGAAGTGAGTGGATTGTATAAATTCTCTGCTCAGTCCTTGGTGTGCCTGTGGCTTGTCACTTCATATACTGTTAGATTAGGTTCTTGATATGACTGCAGGGCCTGTGTCCCCCTCAAAATGTTTTCACTTTGACCTTATCTCATCCTTCTCCCCCACTCTGACTTTGTTCCATTTACACTGACCTCTTGGATACCACGTATTAGTACCTCAGGGTCTTTCTGCTTGATGTTAGCCTCTGCCTCTTAAGAAATCTTTTTGGAAAGCCTTTTAATTTGTTTTCTCATCTCCCTCTTCGATGCTGTCGTCTGATGGGCCTTCCCGGTCTATGCTGTTAAAGCTTAGTCCCCTTTGTACGTAGGCATGTGTTCCTTTGCATTCCCTTTCCTTTCCACTCTCCTGCTTCACTCTTTAGCTCTTACTATCCCCCATTCAATTTTTCAGAGATACCTAAGATGCATTTTTATTTATTCTTTCAGAACTTTATGCATGCATACAATATTTTTGGATCCTATTCATTACACTTCCTCCTCCAACTCCTCCCAGATGTGCTTCCACATCCCCCTTACAACTTCCTATCCTCTTTACTTATTTTTTTAAAAACCAGCTGAGTCCAGTTAGTGCTGCCCGTCTATGCATAGGTGTAGGTTTATCCACTGGAGCATGGTCAGTCTTCCGGAGGCCACACTACTAGAGAAGCTGATTTTCCCTCTCCTGGCAGCCATCAACTGTCAATAGCAGTTCATTTAGGTAGGGCTCGTGCACCTCCCTGATCATGCTGTATGGTGACTGGCTTGTCTTGTGCAGCAGCGACAGCCATGGTGAGTGTGTGGGTATAGTGGTCCTGTCGGGTTCAGAGGTCACAGTTTTGTTTTGGTCCTCCCCAACCTCTGGCTCTCACCATCGTTCTCCTTCCTTTTACTCAATGTTCAGATCCCACAGCTCTCTGGACAGCCAGCCTAGACAAGATGGCAAATTCATAAAGATGGAAAGCTGCAGGGGTACACCCAGTGTTGACCTCTAGCCTTCACATACGCATGCATGTGTGCACACACACGCAAGCACCAAAAAAAAAATAGTGTATTACCTGGTATTTTAAGGAATGATAAACTCAGCCAGGGATGGTGGCGCATGCCTTTAGTCCTGCACATGGAAGACAGAGGCAGGCGGATCTCTGTGAGTGCAACGCCCGCCTGGTCTACAGAGTGAGTTCCAGGACAACCAGGGCTACACAGAGAAACTTTGTTTCAGAAAGCAAACAAAAAGAAAAGTTAATTTCTAAATAAGAAAAAAAATCTATTATATACTAAAATTGTGTTTATATTTGTTAATAAAGGTTAAGTATGAGTGCCTGGCAGAGGAAATCAAAATAGGAGATTATTACTTAAGATTGCTGTTGGAAGAAGATGAGAATGAAGAAAGCGGATCGATAAAGAGATCGTGAGTCTCTTTAAATCTCTTTATATTTGTTGTCATTATTTGTTTCTTGGTTATTTCTACTGAACCTCTTTTTAAATCTAGGTATGAATTTTTCAATGAGCTCTATCATCGCTTCCTGCTCACCCCAAAAGTAAACATGAAGTGTTTATGTTTACAAGCCCTTGCGATTGTTTATGGCAGATGCCATGAAGAAATAGGGCCCTTCACAGATACAAGATACATCATTGGGATGTTAGAAAGGGTAAGGACACCATAAGGGAAGACCATTGTGTTTAGTGTCAAAACTAATTTGATCCTATCATAGTGACTTTCTGCATGAGTTTTTCTTTAGTTGCTGTTATACCTGCTTAAGTTGAAGAAGAAGGCATATACATATAGCAGATGAATTTAAATTTGCCCATGCCAGTTTGTTTCATGCCCATTTGTTTTTCCAGCTTTTGATTTTGAGCAGCTTTGATGGCTAACTCACTGTCTTGAAGTATGGTGAGCTCATCATGTATATACAAGAAATAATAACTTGTAGACTTATGTGTATCCTTGGGTTTTCATTTTTTAAAAAAACCATAAATGCTTCTGACTTGTTGAATTTTAAAGTGTGAAGATAGTGAAGTTTCTTAGAAGACCCATGATTTTAAACAGGAAATAAGTTAGCATGCATTTTATTTTATGCAATTTGCATTGGCACTTGAGCATGGGGTGTTAATTTGCTTGCTAGGCAGTGGATTTGACAGTGATCTATTTGATGCAGAGTTTGTCCTTCACTCTTGAATTAGTCTTTATGCTCCTATATTTTAACCATTTAAATATTAATAAGTTGAATTGAAGAGAACCATTTTACCAGTTTTCAGAATGCCCATCCATGCTTATTCCAGTTGTCAACTCTGAGCCATTGCTTTTGGGAAAGTTTATGCAGCAAGCAGCACAGCCAGAATGAAACTCTGTTGCTTGCTGTTAACCAAGCAGCAGCATTGAGTCCTTTGATATTTTTTATTTGGAGGTAGAGCAGGGAGTGTTAGGATTTTTCTAAGTGGCCTAGGCTGCCTACAAACTCAGTGTTTAGCTCTGGCTGGCTTTGAACTTGCGATCCTTTTATCTCAGTTTCCCAAATGCTAGGATTGGAGCATGTACCACCATGCCTGCTTTACTGTAGAGTCCTAAGTGCTCTTCCAAAGAACTAGAGAACTTAGAACACACTGTTTGTGTTTTAATAAGCACGTATGTTTTTTTCTTCTCTCTTGTGTTCATTTTAATGAAACACCAAACTTTTCCAAGTCAAAGGGTTTCACTTACTTTACTTTTCATGTCTTTTTAAAGCTATTATATTAGTCTGTATGACTCAATAATATCTTCCATTTTAGGAAATTAAATAAGTTCTATAAAATTGCACAAAATGTAGGAATTGCAATAATTGGTAGGCAGACACTTGACTCTTAATGTTTCAAAGATGACTTTTTTTTATGAGTTGTCAGTTGATCTTGTGAAACTGTCTAATGAATATTTTTTTCACTGTTGACTGAATTGTCGTTTATTTCATTAGTGCACTGATAAACTTGAACGGGATAGGCTGATCCTCTTCCTGAACAAGCTGATCCTTAATAAGGTACAGTATTCTGTATAAATACACTGTTGTTTCCAAGTCATGTGTCCAAGCGCAGCTAACCTGTCAGTCAAGTCATCCAGAGACAGTTCTTTTCTTCTTTAGATGAGAAAACTGAGTGCTTTGGGTTTATAGTGGGGAAAGGTGGTTGTTGTTTTTTGTTTTGTTTTGGTTTGTTTTTTTTTTTGCCAGTTTTCCTGAGTAGCCTGCCCTGGTGTTCTGGGTGCTAAATGAAACCCCTTCCTTTACATTACAGAAACAGATAGAGGTGCTGGAGGGTGGCTCAGAGGTAGAGCACTTGCAGAGTGTGTGTGTAGCACCACATTAATGGGAACATTAAAAATTTTAATGTAATAATTTATTTTTGTTATTGGACAGCCTGTTTATTGATTAGCAGGATAATTATAGGATTAGAGTTTATCATGCTGCTTTGTTTTTCTTGGGGGAGAGGGGTGCTTAACTCAGACCATATTTAAGTGAAAATTCTAAATGATCTTTTTATAGTATAATTTTGTGCTTTTTTTTTTAGCCCTACCAAGTAAGTATAGTTGCAAGCCAGTCATTTCTAAAGAAATTCCATATGTGCTAGCACTAGAGAGTGTGCTGGGTTACAACACTGTTGAAGAAAAAGGCTTTCAATTATGCAAAAATATTTTCTTATTTTAGAAAAACGTTAAAGATCTCATGGACTCAAATGGCATTAGAATTCTTGTGGACTTGCTTACCCTTGCACATCTTCACGTGAGCCGGGCGACAGTTCCCCTGCAAGTATGTTTGCTTTCTAGCTCCTGCAAGCTTTGTGTTCTTTGGATACAATTTTAGAATCTCAGGGGTCACTGAAATCTGCATATGGGTTCATGTACATGGCTGGCAAAATATTTCTCTAATAATTACAATAGTGCCAATGCAGGGAGATTAATGTATGCCAAAAAGGAATCATTACCACCAGAATCAGTTTTATTTCCTGATGCCATTTGTCTTTTATGGTCAAGGAATTGTATCTCTACTGTGGCTTGTTTTTGATGCAGTGTGACCGTTCAGTTAATTTCATTGAGTATGTAACTAGAACATTCAGCGTTGACAAGCACCAAGAATATGTTTTGCCCTAAGGCCACCGCGGGTATTATTCAAATCATCACATAACAAGACAAAGCCACCAGGCCTTCCCTGGTGCTTGATTCAAAGAGAGATCTGTATTTTAGCTTATTTGATGTTTTGAGTTTTTAGATACAATTTAATTTTTTTCTGGCTCAAGATGTTTTAATTATGACAAAAAGCCTTTTAAATATTTTAGAATGGTCATTTTCTGACTTTAGATCTGAATAATAATAATCACAGTGCTTATAAAATACCATGGCTGTACACCAGGCACTGTTCTGAGTGGCCTGTGTGGTGATTTTCATCATTTCCCCACTTGTAGCACAGAGGAGCAGAGGGACTGGGTTCATGCCCCTGTCACCTGTAAGCTCAAGCTCAGACCAGAATTAGCTGTAGGAAGCCTGGTGCTCTTAGCCATTCTGCTGTATTTACAGTTTGACTCTAACTGAAAGCTGATCATTACAGGGGTATTTAGAAACCATGATACACCAAAACTTAATAACATAAAACTCTTATCTTTCAAAAACATTGATTAAGAAAACTATAAGAACTGTCTGTGTTGATAAAAGAGAAAATTATTACAAATCTAATTTTTCTAATCTTAGTTAGCTTTGTCTGTGATTCTGGAAGTTGGCGGCAACAGTCTGAGCCCAAAATAGTTGATGTTGCTCTGCCCCATTGGGCATCTTATATTCATAGTCAAAGAAGGAAGTGGCATATAGAAGACAGAGTAGGTGAGGTACGAGGAGTTGGTTGCTGCCCACTTGTGCCCTACCTGAACATGTTTGAGCAGTTGGCTGCCTGTGGCTGGCTAAAGCTAAGCCTCGGCTGTTGGTTACAGAAGTAGATTAGGGAACGGTTCGTTTGCTAGGTTACGACTCAGAGGTTTCAGGCAGAACCTAAGTGTGTGCAACAGCAGCAGCAGCTCATGACCAGACCTCACTCATTTTTACATCATGAGGAAGGACAGAAAATCTTTAACCTGCTGAAACCTATGCTGGCATTTTGACTCTGATCTAACTGCTTACTGAAGTACAGTTTCCCTCCCCCAAAACCTAATATGTTGAGCATTATGACTTCAGATTAATAATATTTGTTTATTATATAATTGTTTAGAGTAATTTTTGCTACTGAAACTTTAGTGCCATAAGAATTTATTAATGGCCACAGGGAATACAGGTGTTCTTAAATTTAGACAGATGAGTGAATTTAGGAAAAAAACTTAGATATATTAACAACGAAATATCTTTCTTTGGCTGTTCCTTAGGCATTTAATCCTATTTCTGAAAGAATTTAAAAGAAAAAGTTTCAGACCAAAATTGGATACTGAATAAATTGCTTATGGCACCTGCCCCTAAGATTCCTGTCTTGGAAATAACCGAAATCTCTTTTAACATAGAGCAATGTGATTGAAGCTTCTCCAGATATGAAGAGAGAGAGTGAGAAGGAATGGTATTTTGGCAATGCAGACAAAGAAAGGAGTGGTCCGTATGGATTTCACGAGGTGTGTGCTGTGTAGGAACTTCCTGTCATCTCTGCTTTGTTGATGTTTCTTTGTGGAAAGAGTCTTCCTGATTTTACCATGTAGCCTGGACTGACAGATGCTGACAGCACAGGTGTGCAGCATCATGCCTGGCAGGTCTTTGCCTTCTTATGCCCTCTTTTTTAGTATTCATTTAAATGTTCAGTATTTCCTTCTAGATACAATTTTATGTGTGCATGTGTGTATGTCTGTAAATGTCTGCCACATGTGTGCAAGTGCCCAAACAGACCTGAATAGGGCATCAAATCCCCCAAAGCTGGAAGGACATGTGGCCATGAGCCACCTAACATGGGTGCTGGGAACTGAATTCAGGTCCTCTGGCCGGGCAGGAAGTACTCTTTTCTTCAGAGCCAGCCCAAGAAGTTTAGTATCATTAAACTGATTGCTGTGTTTAGCACCTAAATCATACAGCTCCGTTTCCTTCTAAAGTATTAGGTGACTTGAAGTTCCAGAGATGTACTTATGTGTACAAAATTACGGTTCAAATCTTTCAAGGCTGTTGTTACAGGAGTATCACTCAGACAATAGCATTGATTTTTTTTCAATGAATTTTTATGCAGAAACTATTACTATCTTAACTATATATCATATAATGCTTCACATGGTATGAGCATTGAATAGTACATGCTCATTCTGGAAGCCAAGAGTATCCCCCTTCACCACAATATTTGGTGCTATCCTCCTATCCCCAAGCCTTCTTGTACACAATTTAGTTTCTGGCCACTTTGCTTATCATTTGTGCACTTTACCATGTTCTGCATACTTTTCTTTTGTCCAGATAGATGGTTATGCTTACCTTGTTAGTCAGATTTGGGTTCCTGAAATGCTGTTGGCAAGATTTTACGTATTCGTGGTATATTTGCCATACTGGCACATCACTGTCTCATAGTGGATTGTTTTTTATGTATTGTACTGATGTAGAAAACATTAGCAAACATTTTATTTGATTTTGTGTTTGTAATAATGATGCTTTCAATCAATTAAGATGCAAGAATTATGGGCCAAAGGAATGTTGAATGCAAAAACCAGATGTTGGGCTCAAGGCATGGATGGATGGCGACCTCTCCAGGCGATACCTCAGCTTAAGTGGTGCCTATTAGCCAGTGGGCAGGCTGTTCTGAATGAAACTGACCTTGCTACCTTAATACTGAACATGTTGATCACAATGTGTGGATATTTTCCGAGCAGGTACAATGTCATTAATGTTTTCATGACTAGTAGGGACTATCAGATATCCTGATTTCTCCATTGTGTGGATATGTCCTCTGTAATGTTATAGGATTACTCTGGCAATTTAAAACAAGGGTGTCCTATATGTGGCTTGGAATAGTGCTTCCTTGACCTTTAAACTTTTTGAAAGCAGTTATAAAGAAATAATTTGCAAGTTATATTGATGTGGTAACTGAAAACAACTTTTTCTGGGGGATATCAAATAATTTTACATAAATTGATATCAGCTGAACTCTAGCAGTGGTAACAACCATAATATTTACATGGATTAGATAGGAATGTTTGGAAATAGATATCTATAGCCCATGTCCGTATTGAGTGCCAGCTCTTGATCTGCCTGGCTATCCAGGCCTGCTGTTAAAGATGGGATAATTGACAGCTCAACCCACAGGACACGAGGATTTGCTTCCTGTAACAATCACATGTGTAACCTTTACCTGGAATATTTCAGTCTCCATGAAATGTTTGCACACACATTGTTTTGGTTTTGTGCTTTTCTAAAGATAGATAGCCTGATAGAAATGACTAAAAATCACATATCTCAACACTGTGTTTATCTCATAGTTCTCTTAAAAAATCAGGTTAGACTCAAAACCATACAATTAGCATTTAGAAATGGTAATGCATTAATTAAAGCTGTATTTGAAAAGTACTGACCATTGTTAAACTAAAGTTCAAGTTTATTTGACAGAGCTTGGTATAGGGCCTTTGTGGGGGGACTATCCACAGACAGTGTGTTAGACAACAGAAAGTTTAATCAATTAAATAATAAATAAGAGTCTTTGGCTCTTCTAGGGTACTGTTTTTCAAGGAAATCTTATGGAAGGAAATGAAGTCATATTAAACAGCCAGTAGATTTAAACCAAATACCTAATCATGTTCCCAGCTGTATGAGAGCTTAGTCTTCATTTACAAAAGAGGAAGGTAACTTGTTTCATGCCTAGTAGAATGCCATATGCTCTGAACATACAAATTCCAATCGATATATTAAATGTTGACCTTGGAAAATATTTTCTAGGGATCAGGACAATGCCATCATTCGTCCTTTGCCCAGAGTGAAGCGACTGCTGTCAGACAGCACCTGCCTTCCCCATTTCATCCAGGTGGGTCACTCTGGTTACCAAACTAGACACTGTTTTAAAGATTGTCTTATCTTACTTTGTGTTTATTTCATTTTAACCCATTTCATTTTCATAAAGATGAACCCTAAATTACATTTACTTGATATATCCTTTTTTAAAAAATTTAATTTTTTTTTTACATATGGTGTTTTGCCTTAATGTATGTTTGTATTCCATGTACATGCCTAGTTCCCCTAGAGGCCAGAAGAGGGTATCAGGACCTCTGGAATTGGAGTTTCAGCTGGTTGTGAGCTGCCTCGTAGGTTTTAGAAACCAAATCTAGGTCCCCTACAAGAGCATTCAGTGCTCTTAAGTGCTGAACTTATCTCTAGCCATAGCTCTGCATTCTAAATTGAGTTGTTAATCTGGGTATACTGGGAAAGGTATATCCAGGAACCTAAATGTGTGATATCCTCAGATTCTAGAATAATTCAAAAGGGATTTTATTTATTATCCATTCTTAAAAATCCCATCACTTTGGGAACGGCAAGGGTGCACTCCTTTGTGCTAGAGATTGATGTGGGCCTATAGGCGTGAACTAGCAGCTCACAGATAGGGGCACACTCACTAGCATTCTCCTCGGATTTTGACTGTTTTCAGTTGAGGGTTTTTATGGATAATGACCACTTCAAAGCATAGAGTTGGATAAGTAGGTTATACTAAAATTTCTCTTCTTTTTCTGTATTATGCTGGGTTTTTTTTGGAATTTATAATATCTACAATTGAGACTAGCAATAAACCCAAATAAGTAGATTCCAGAGATTTTAGGTAAACTTCTTCCTATCTATTTATTATTCTATCCTCCTAACTGTATTCATTTTTCCATTAACTATACATATGCCTTATGATCTGTGGCGATGATTTTTGTCATTTTAATTCAGAGTGACAGTTTATGTTTTAACATGTGTTGCTATCTAATACCCATGGAAATCACTGATAGTACAAAGATTGCTGAATTGTCTTAAGAATTTTGGGGGTGGTATAGTGCACAGTGAATAGATGTTCTAGGTTTTCTCATACTGTGACAACTTGAAATTCTCTTATTGTTTGATTGATAATGTGAGATAAAACTCAAGATCTGCTATTTCCCAATACCTAATCTCAAGCTATAGCTGCCCTTAACATTTGAGAAGATCCTACATGACTGTTCTTGATTTTTTTTTTCCTTCCTAAAACTTGCCATAGCATGCAGCAGTGTCAATGCCTTGTTGAACAGATAGGACATGAAGCAGAAGAAATTTGAGACACCAGTTTCAATGATTAACAATTCTTGTTTGTCACGCCTAAATCTAGGTTATTGGCTTGTCACAAAAACTCTGTTCATCTTATACCTGAGTCTCTTGGCCTATCATATGGAGATAATGCTTACAGCCTGCTCTGCAAGTATTTAAAGAAAATTGTAGTACCACCTTTATTATGTAAGCAATAAGTAAAACTTACTAAATTGGCTTTGTACACATTTGTTCAGAGCAGGCTCTGCTCGGGTCTTTATTAGCTTAGATGCAATCAGTGAGTTGAGGTGTCCCCTCAGTGTTTTAGAGCCTTTGGTCTCTCAGTGCTTTGTGGTCATCCCAGCCTCAGAGTTGCACTTGTAGCCCTGCTTTTCAGTGCCATTCACTAGGGGCTGGTTTGTGTTCTACTCCTCAAGTATGCTTCAGGGTATTGTTCGTATCAGCTTAACTGAAACTAATGCATACACATGCACTCTTATATGTGTGTGCATCAGAGACACTCTGAAACAAACTTTACCTGTAACAGCGTAACAAAACTAGCTTTGTACACATTGAGGCCTTTTCTGATCTCAATTTTATCAGTTCTCAACAGTGTTTTACCTTCTGCATTAAATGTAGAATGGATCCTTTTAAAGTTGGTTTTGCATCTGATACAACTTCATTGAATCCCATGGATGTAATAAATGATAACCTCAGAATAACTCACCAAACACAATATTTTGTTTACTTTTTCAGCTGCTGCTGACCTTTGACCCTATCCTTGTTGAGAAGGTTGCTATCTTATTACACCACATTATGCAAGATAATCCACAGTTACCTCGCCTTTATCTCAGTGGAGTGTTTTTCTTCATCATGATGTACACAGGTTCCAACGTGCTTCCTGTTGCTCGGTAAGAACATGAAAACACTCTGTCTTAAACTACCTGTTACATGTGGCACACCTGACAGGAACTTTTGCATCACTGATTTTTTTCATTATAACAGTTATCTAATTAGATGTCTAAAAATTTGGAAAGTAAAAGAGAACGTGGGGACTCAGAATTGTACCAGTTTACCAGAACTAGTATTTGAAATTTATTTTATTGTATGTATACATATATTTAATAGAAATGCATTTATCTATGCACACAGTTTGTATTTTGCCGTCTTAATGAATATCTCTATATTACTATGCACCCTTAATATAACTGTACTTCAAAATCATTATAGAACATTTCAGGTCTTTCCTTAATCAAATTAAGGAAATATGGATTGATGAGTTGACCTTTTAACTTCTTTTTTAACCTTTTTAAAATGCATTAATGATCCAGTCTTTAAATACATAAAGTCACCAAAATCTAATCAGTTTCCCTATCTAAAAGACACTTCATTTTTATTTCTAGGTTTTTGAAATATACACATACCAAGCAGGCTTTCAAGTCCGAGGAGGTAAGCACATTAACTGCCTTCACACAGACACTCAGTGATCTGTCTCCACACTCTCAGTTAGTTTTCAGAGTGTGTGGTTACTTGGCTGTAAGGACTTGAGAGTAGGCATCACATAGTAATTCGTTCACGTTCTTTGTAGTGCCTACACATAAAAAGGCTAAGCAGATTTTGTAAATGAAAGTGTTGCCCATTATGTCTACATTGAAATCGCAACTATGATTCATCCCTTGATAGATTTTAGTATGTTACCCTCTTCATGTAGGAGTCAGATTAATAGTTTTTGTAGAGCTGATATTGTAATCTGATAACTCTTAGGATTCATTAAGACTAGAACTTCCTTCTGTTCAAATCCCAAGGCAGAGGGGATGGCAGGTTTCCTTTTTGAAGCTATACTGTCTTCACGTGCTGTCATAATGTTCCTGCCCCTACATTCAGGAAAACTTGATGCTGACAAAAGATGACATTTAGGAAATTCATCAACCTGAAATTTTATTACCTATCAATTATTTTACAGAGAGACTTTGTTGTCACAAAGTTTGCAGCAGGTGTTTCGAATTTTTTACGCTTTTGCTAGAACATTTAATTTTTTATTTTGCCCAAAGCAGACCACTGCTTAAGACCCTGAAGAGTATTACACCACTTTGACATTAGAAACTAGACAGTAATGAAGGCTTAACAGAATAGCCACCTGAAGCCCTAAGCATAGCGAGTTTGACTGGCACATTTACGTGAACCGGGTGGTGCTAGCATTTTACAGGGTTTATAAGTAGAAAAGGAGAGGATAAAAAGCAATGTCTCTAGTGATGCTTAATACAATATTAGTCTATTGGGACATCCTTTCTCCTTTACTTCTGTGCATCAATATGTAGGTAATTTCTTTAACAAAACAAAACTGGGCAAGGGGGTTTTGTGTGTGTGATTTCCTGTGTACCTATAAGAAAGCCAGAGGTCAACTTGAGATGTCTATCTAACCTCTCACTGAACTGAAATCCAATGTTTTACCTGGGCTGGCTGATCAGTGAGCTCTGGGATCTTCAGATCTGTCTTAGTGTCATCTCTCTCCCATCCGTGCACTGGAGTTACAGCTCCTGCTGTCTGCTCAGCTTTTATGTGGGGTCTGTGGATCTAATTAGACCTTCATGTTTGTGCAAGAAGCACTTTACAGTCTGAGAAAGCTCCACAGACCTTGGAAACTTCTATTTTAGAAATTATTTGCCCTAAGTATTTTGAAAAATTGCAGCAGAATTCTATATGTAGGAAGTCCCAAATAATAGAATTCTAGGAAGCTGAACAGCAGATTTTTCACCCAGCAGTTTAACAAATAAATTTATCACTGTTGTTGGCAAAAAAAAGTCTGAAAATTCTCATTTTGAATATGCTTCTTTTCCATCTGTAGTGCTGTCCTAGAGAAGCAAAACATATTAACTTACCTAGATGGGAGGAAGAGAAGCATTTGCATTCATTAGGATCAGATTTCAATCTGAAGAGAAATGAGTTTTTAAATGTAGCTTCTTTTTTTTAGATATTTATTTATTGTGTAAATAATAGTAGTCTGCCTACATTCATGCTTGCAGGCCAGAAGAGGGCACCAGATCTCATTACAGA
>LOEQ01000899.1:268204-286046 GCA_001685075.1 Bramus lutescens | reverse complement strand
CTTATGTAAACTATCATATCATCAACAAATAGTGAGAGTTTGACTTCTTCTTTTGCGATTTGTATCCCCTTGATCCCCTTTTGTTGTCTTATTGCTCTAGCTAGGACATCAAGAACTATATTGAATAGATATGGAGAGAGTGGACAGTCTTCTCTTTTTCCTGATTTCAGTGGGATCGCTGTGAGTTTCTCTCCATTTAGTTTGATGTTGGCTGTTGGCTTGCTTAAACCAGCCATCTTAAAGGTTTTATTTTATTATAGTTACTTATTTATTTATTCATTCATTCAGTTTGCCTATTTATTGATATACAAGACCCATGAGAATAATCTGAAACTCTAGTCACTGACTCTGACCTGTTTCTGATTTACTAACCAGATACATTCTTCTGATCTTATTGGTAGCCATTGCGTTTTATCAGTTGAACTGTTGTGTGCAGTGTGCCTAGCCATCGTCTAGCACATGGTGCTCCTGCACATTCTTGATTCCTGCTTCCTCCTCCATTGTATGCTGTGCTTGGGGAAAGTCTGTGGACAGTGAGTGCCCAGGGCACTGCATGTGGATTAGCAGCATCCCTGGGGAGTCTGTAGTGACTACACATGATGGCAGAGGAAAATGCCTTCAAAGGCATTCTTTTAGAGTACAGAATGTTTGCTAAGTTTTCTTAATACTGATAGAGAGTAACTTAAAATACACAGTTTGCGGTGGCATTTTAGACATTTTGACTAATTGTTGGATTTTAAAACATACTTCTTATTTTATCAATCCCAAATACAATTTTGTAATTTTTTAAAATAGATAATAATAAAACTATATTGTAAGCAATTAAATTTTATAATATAAGTTTAACCTTACTTAGGGAACTTTTAGTTTTTACTTCACCTATAAAGATAACATAAAAATATAATCTTACTTAAATTTTATTGGATTTAATTGGACACCTAATATATGATCAATTCCAAATATGGGATCAATACTACAATTTTGCTATATAGATGTAGCATATTACAGCATCATGTTCGATTATTGTGTAAGTATTTTTTCATGTACCTTACTGTATTCACAAACAATTTTCCTCCTTCCAGGCATGATGAAAGCAAGATTAGAAAAGCTTACTTCAGACTCGCACAGAAGTACCATCCCGATAAGAATCCAGAAGGACGGGTATGTGCCACCTTTGGAATGGGCTTCACTTGATTTTGTTCTGGTTGCCTCATCCTTTGTTCCTAATGTATGAACAGGCTTCTAGCCACACCACAGCCTGTGCTTTCTCTGTGGGTAGTCTTCTCTCAGTCAGCTGGAAGGGGTTGCTCCTGTGACGAGTATGTTTAGGACAAATTTATTCTCTAGTCTTACCCATTCCTGTTTGACAGTTAACTCTCATTGTCAGTCATAAGAATAGATAAACTGTATTTAAGGTATATCATTATCATTCAGATTATGTAATGTTTGTATTTTTTTTCAAATGGCTCCCAAAATTCTTATCCTAAGCAAAGAAGTAGGAAATGGGAAATATAAGTATTTCTGACAAGGAAGACTTGGTTGAAAAGATGCCATTTATGTGAATGTAAATGCTTTTAAAGTTAAAGGCCTCGTTGGCTTTTTGTTTTTGTTTCATTTTGATTCATTTTTAGTTTAAAGGGAGATGTTTAATGAGTTTTTGTTGTTGCTTTGTTTGACTTAGCAATTCAAATTCAATTCAATTCATACTCATAAGTAAAATCTTATAAAATAGCAAGTTTGATATTACTTGTCAACGTTTAACATTTTAGATTATTAAAATACTGTATAAAACTATCATAGTGAAACTGGCAAGAGTCTGGCCCTCACATAAGGCTTTATGCTGCTGCTGACTGACATTTCGTTTTTAGTAAGTCATTTACTGTCTCCGAGTTGCAGGATCCTCATGAAGACAATAGTGGTACACACTGAAATAACTATTCTGCAGATTAAATAATAGAATTTAACACAGAACTTGGCGTAGTGCTCAGTAAACAGTAGCACTTAGACTCAGTCAGATGAATCAGCAAGTGAAAGTGCTTGTCATCAAACCCAGAACTCAGAATGAATAAAAGGGAGAGCTGACTCCCACAAGTTGTCCTCTCATTTCCACAGGTGAGGTGGCAGGTGTGCACCCCTGTCTTCTCCCACATAGATGAAAATGTAATTAAACAAAGTGTTTAAAGAATAAAATATACAGTAGTTCTTATCAGTAGTCTTCCTACATTGAGTCAGTCTTTGGTATAGATGAGGAATTTAGGGATTTTTGTTTTGGGGTTTTTTTGTTTGTTTGTTTTGTTTTGAGACAGGATCTCATGTATCCCAGACTGTTCTCTTAACTGTCATATGGCCAGGGATGACCTTAAGCTGTTACTCCTGTCTTCTGGGGTCACAAAAACATACCACTATGCCCAGTTTCTTTGGTGCTGAGCTTCAAACCCAGGACTTCATGTATGGGAGACAAACACCTTGCCAACTGAACTAGACTCCCAGGCCCTTTAATATATATGTGTTAACATATACTTATGGCATATTTAAATTTTTATGCAAATATTTTCCTTGCACAAAATTGAAATCCTTGGATACTTAGTCAAGAAAAACAAATGTAGTTCCCTCTTAGTATTACAACTAGATGGCAGTTGGAATGCATTCCTTAATGTGAAGGTAAAAGTTAAAGGAATTGGTAAATTATAATAATGAAATACCAGTGATGTCTTGTTTTAAGTTTAATTAGAAAATTTCCAATTAAATCCTAATTGTCTGTGGTTACATACAGGACATGTTTGAAAAAGTAAATAAAGCGTATGAATTTTTATGTACCAAGTCAACAAAAATAGTGGATGGGCCAGATCCAGAGAATATAATTTTAATTCTGAAAACACAGAGCATCCTTTTCAACAGACATAAAGAAGGTAAATCCTCTGTTGTAACAGATCGTGGATTATTTTACAACTAATCTCACTGAATTACTTGTTTGGTAGTATATTCTAAAGGATTTGGAATTGGTATTGAAAGGGACTTCTGGAAAGCAGCTGTCTTCCAAAGGAAGGTCTCAAGCGGTTGCTTGCTGTGTGCCCTCTCTTCTGCCTGTGGTTTTCAGTATTTTGCATTGCTAACAAGGTTATTATTCCTTCCGAAATGGTGTTACTGTTTTGTGGTGCTGTTTGATTAGTTCTATGTTTAGCCATATAATAGCAGACACATTAAATGATCTATAAGCTAGTAAATGGAATCAGGAATTTAAAGATTATTTAATTATCTTCAGTGGACACACATGTAAAAAACTACCTGACTTGGCTCCAGCGGCCCCAGAAAGCAGAGCACACCAAGTATGTATGGGTTTAAGATGAAGAAGAAACTTGAAAAGATTGTCTCTCTCATATCTGCTATTTCATACTGTCTCTCTCAAGACCCTCTGTCCTTTGGGATAGTTAGAAAAACACTGGATTCTGTGAAATAAGTGCCATTTCAGGGTTCAGGGTTGTCCAAATGTTTTCAGGGCCATTGTAGTAAATAGTCCTAGCAGTTAACAGCCCAGAATGTCTAAGGCTATGTTGAACATGTTTCATTCTTCATTGATATGATATGAGGTATATATGTGCTATATATATCAGATAATTGTATTGATGTGGGAACAATGTAAGGTGGTGGTGTGGAGAGAGAAGGAAGAGTGTAAGAAGTAGGATTCAAGAACAGCATTGATTGTCTGGGGAACTTGAGAAGAGAGGGGGTTGCAGTTGGAATTTGAAGGGGGCAGCTGAGACATTAGCAAGTGAATCATTGAGGAGAGCTGTGATCAGCATACTTGTATGTGACTTGAAGAGAACATGTACATAAACATCTTAGTTAAACGGCTTCCAGAACTAAGAATGAGGGTACAAGTGTATCTCAACACCCCCCACATACATACATACATACATACATACATACATACATACATACATGCGTATATACACGGTTGCTTTTTTTCTTCTTAAGCCATCTTAAAACAGTATAATTTAGAGCAGATAATTTTTGATTAGCTTCAAAATACAAAAATACTTTATTCTTATTTCAAGTGAAATTACAGAGTACTTAAGAATATCATGGCCAAGGGGGCAGGGAAGCGGCTCAGTGGCTAAGAGCACTGACTACACTTCCACCCGCAAGACCTAGGTTCAGTTGTCAGCACCCACATGGCAGCTCACAGCTGTCCATAACTCTAGCTCCAAGTGATCCAGTGCCCTCTTCTGGCCTCCAAGGGCATCAGACATGTACAAGTGATATAGAAATACAGACAAAAACCTCATAAACATAAAAAATTAAATATATATCATAACTGATTATTTGTATATCTTTGCCTTACTTAATAGTTTTTTTAAAAAACAAACTGGATTTTAAAATTCTTACTGTGTACCTGTAGATGACAGCTTTTACCTCTGAGTGTAATTATTAAAACAACTAGGTAAATAGGTAATACATTTTTTTTATATTTCTGCTAGCAATTTATATTTCAGGATTTGTAAATGTTTAAAACAAATAGTAAAATAGAGCAAGGAGCCTGTTCTTAGAAGCTGATCACACAGTTCTTATTTATACTCCTTAAGAGAAATGTGTTCTGTGTGCCATTGTGATTACAGGAGCACTTGCTGTGTCTTGCTGAATGTAATCAGGTGAAAAATCACAAAGGTCACATGGGTGACAGCAGATACTCTGACAAATCAGTTGTCTCCATGCCAAGTACAGTTAATTTACCAAAAAATATTATAGTTCACCACAAGATTTCACTGAAAAGGAAAGGTAAATTTGGACACATTAAGCATATAGACTGCTTTATTTTTGAGGTACCATAATTGAATCATGATGAAACTTTAACACTGTCCTTCTGTTATTTCAGAGTTACAGCCTTATAAATATGCAGGATACCCCATGCTAATTAGGACCATAACAATGGAGACTTCAGATGACCTCCTTTTCTCAAAAGAGTCACCACTGTTGCCTGCTGCTGCAGAGCTGGCTTTCCACACAGTCAACTGCTCAGCCCTCAATGCTGAAGAGCTCAGAAGAGAGAACGGATTAGAGGTAATAGGCATAAGCCTCGGGCTTATTTTAAGGCACATTAAGTGATTCTTGACAGTTCAGAATCTCTCTGTACAGATGCATTGGGTACAGCTTTTTCTTTTCCTTTATTTCACCAGATAGCACATTTTATAGCAGGAGTCAGAGTACTGAGTTCAGAGGTTACGTAAGGTAATGTTACTTATAAAGTAGTTCCTGGGAATGCTTTTAAAAAAATCAGCAAACCGTGCAACCCTTTCTTTACTTGTTTATGTAACAAATGTCAATTGAGTGTTTAGTTACTTAATCTCTAACGTTAAAAGGTTATGTGATCTTATCCATGCTGGAAGAGGCTTTTTACCTTCAAGTCCAAGTGGAGACCTAATGGCATACTTCTTCCTTGATAGGTGTTACAGGAGGCGTTTAGTCGCTGCGTGGCTGTCCTGAATCGCTCCAGTAAACCAAGGGACATGTCAGTGCAGGTGAGGCTAAATGGTATGTTAGATGGTGGTTCAGACATCGACTGGGGTGCTCCTTAAAACTGCCTTCCACCTTACTGAGTTTCTCAGTGTAGGATATGGTAGATGATGTGATTCTCAAGCAGGTTTGCAGGCAAGGCTGGTGCAGCTGGTCATACTGTAAGAACACCACTAAAGGTCCTCACTACAGTAAAGCAGTAGGAAGAGAGAGAGAGAGAGAGAGAGAGAGGTTTTTTTTGAGATGGGGTTTGTGTAACAGCTCTGGTTGCTCTGGAACTTGCTCTGTAGACCGGGCTGGCCTTGAACTCACAGAGATCCACCTACCTCTGCCTTCCAAGTGCTAAGATTAAACATGTGTGCTACCACCGTCCAGTACCTTTCTCTTTTTAAAAAAGGTGGAAAGCCATGTGCTGGCCCTTCAAGTTTCCATCACCAGCTTCAAACACTCGTCATCTCTGTCATTCTTGTTTCAGTTACCTCTGAACCTCTCTTTTTTCCTCCTCTGTCCTCCTCAGAATATATTAACAGACTATTGTTTGTCAAGGTTGAAATAACTTGATTCTTTAACAGAAACCCGTCATGAATTCACTAAAATATAGAGCATAGCGTTTTATGTGACCCTTTCTTTCCTTAGGCATAGACTAAATAAGTTGGGTACTGGCTTTGAGTTGAAGCTGCTATGTTGAAGTGGCTTGTATGAAAAGAGTTTATGATATCCTGCCANAAGCACAAAAATACCTTATCTAAGAGTCTCATGAATTTTTTTAAAATAGAAGTTAAATGGGTATTTAAGTCATTAAGTTTACATTCTCTGTTATATAATATTTTTTAAATTTGTTGTTTATTTTTCATAGCACTTCTAACATTTTTTTAAAAATAAACTATTTTTGCCAGGCAGTGGTGGCACATGCCTTTAATCCCAGCACTTGGAAGCAGAGTCAGGCAGATCTCTGAGTTCCAGGCCAGCCTGGTCTACAAGAGCTAGTTCCAGGACAGGCTCCAAAGCTATAGAGAAACCCTGTCTCAAAAAACAAATAAACAAACAAACAAACAAAAAACCTATTCTTAGAGCTCAGAGGTAGCACAAAAACAAGCCGTGGTGTGTTTGTTCATAGTATGCTGACCTCTTCATCTGTAAGAAATCTTAAGATTTCCCCTAATTTAATCAAAAAGTCCTGTTTTTAATTTTGGAGCATTATGTACAACATTAAGTATTGCTCACATCTGTGCAGATTTGTCTTCTGTCATGTCTTTCATAATGAGTACATGTGTGATTGCTTCTGTCTCTTGCGCTGTCTGTAGGTGTGTGGACACATAAGCAGATGCTATAGCGTGGCTGCACAGTTTGAAGAGTGCCGGGAGAAGATCACAGAAATGCCCGGCATCATCAAGGACCTCTGCCGGGTGCTCTATTTTGGCAAAGTATGGCTCACACCTTACAGGGTATAATCACTGTGGGTTTTCTTTTCAAGCAGTGAGTGCTTGATTTATAGCCACGTGTTTACCCAAAACTATTTCTAAGTAAATTGCTCGTATCTTTTAAGTATTTCTAGAAACATTGCTATAAACAATGGGCTTCATCTTATTCTGGCCCACAAAAAGTAAGACTGTAGTGACATAGCTGGAAGTGAGTCTCAGTTTCTAAGGAAGGAAAGAGAGAAGATGAGACTAAAATCTAATATAAGGGCAGGACATTGTAGAACCTGTGATGTGGTCACTGCTTACTGTGAGAACTTCTGAGAAGTAAGAACATGCTGACTCCCTCCCAACCTGGAACCGCCAAGAAAAGCCCGCTCTGAAGATGCTGCGGCTGATAGGGAAAAGACTTGAGTTGTGCTGAATAGAAAGGATGGAGGTGCTGATCTTGGTTGAGGTAGCTGGGACTGGGGACCTGATCAGATTCCTTAGCTTCTTCTGCTTGGTGCCTTCTGAAGGCTTAGGAGGAACAAGGCTGTTGGTGTGAAGCTCAGATCTCTGATTGTACTAGCAGTTTTGCTGTTGTTCCTTTATTGCATTTGCATGAAAGTTGAGAAAGCTGATCTCTGAGTGTTTACACTCGGTAAGATATTTTGTAAGAAGAGATAGCTAACTGGGCATGTGTTCCTAACTGGTTTCTCTTGGCAGTGTTTTTCACCCTGCAAGTCAGTGTTGTTCTTTTCCTTGCAGAGTATCCCGCGGGTGGCCGCCCTTGCAGTGGAATGTGTCAGTTCTTTTGCGGTAGACTTCTGGTTACAGACACATCTATTCCAGGCTGGAATTTTATGGCATCTACTTGGTTATCTGTTCAACTATGACTATACATTGGAAGAGAGTGGCATTCAGAAAAACGAAGAAACCAACCAGCAGGTGACTTTACCCCAAACCCAAATCATTGAGAAGCAAAGCTTGAGCCATTTAGAGATGCTGTTTCAAGATGGCTGTTGACTGCTCCTTAAGCTGGCACACGTTCTTTAATTGCAACCCAGAGTGACTTCAAATCACTACATAGCCCAGACCATCTTCCATCTTCCAGCTCTCCAGTGCAGGGATGGATTTAAGGCAAGGGAATTGAAGGAATGGAAATCATATATTTTCTTAGTTACTCAGTCAACTTTATGATTTCAGAATTATATAATAGGGAAGTATAAAAACGTATCAGGCTCTTGGAACTAGATCTTCCCAGCACCTTTGTATTTGTCTGATTTTTAAAGTTTTTTTCTTCTATTTCTTGGTTCATATTTGTTGTCATTTATTGCTCATATTCCCAGCATGTGCACCTAGCAGTTAGACCCTGTCTCTTCCTCTCACCCCACTTCCAGGTGATTCTGGAGGAGAGACAAGTATGTCAGTGCTAAGGGGTCTCCCTATTTAAAAACAAAATAAATCTGGAATGCGTAAGTTCTGTGGTGCTGATGTTGGTACGCGTGTGCCAGTTCTTTCCTTGCTGATCATTAGAATGTTTCTATGCAGTGTTGACACCATAAAGCTATTGTGTCACTAATGTAAGGGAACATACCTACTTTAATGTCTTATTTTATATATGTATATATAACAGGAAGTGGCCAACAGTCTTGCCAAACTCAGTGTCCATGCTCTGAGTCGACTTGGTGGGTATTTGCTTGACGACCAAGCAACCCCAGAAAATCCAACCGTAAGGAAGAGTTTGGCTGGCATGCTGACACCCTACATTGCTAGAAAGCTAGCTGTGGCTAGTGCTACTGAGGTAAGGCCTACATCAGTAAGCTGGGTTTGTGAAAAGTTTGCAAAATCCTTTAAGTACTAAAGGAACAGGATAATCCCGATTGCTCTGGGAAACCTGAAAATTGAATATTCACTTGCTTGTTCTCTTAGCCAAGAAACGGAGTGTATTGTGGGTTTATGTCAATGACAACAGACCTTGGAGTCTAACTTTTGGGACAGAGAATTAGCTTCATGTTTCTCAACTACAGAGCCTACCATTATTCTTAACCAACCTTGAATCACAAAGGGCTAGGACAAGAGAACAAATTTGCAGTGATGTTTCCAGTCAGGAACTAAGTTTGTTTAGATGTTTGTTGTAAGTTATAGTTTATTCTTGGTCAAGGTTTAAATGCTGAAAATAAATCCATGCAGCCCACACTCCCCACATACATGCATTTCCATCAGTTCATGGTGAATAAGTACTACTCAGCTCCTATTTCAATGTGTGCCCTCCTTGGTGAGGGTCACTGAGAACCAGGCTAGGAAAACAGCATTGAGATATTAAACTGTAAAGCTGTACTAGGTAGGTGCTATGCTGAGTGCTTTGGGTAAGAGAAATCTAAGGAAATTTTAAGACTTTAATGCTGCCCGTAGGTTGTTCATGCAGGTTAAGCAAAGTCAAGGCCAGCCTTGCTATAGAATGAGACCTGTCTCAAAAATCAAACAACAAAGATTTTAAATGGACAGCTTAGACCCCATGTTTGGTGTTAGAAAACCAATAGACTATTGAATCTGCCCTGGATGTTAGCCATGGTTATCCTTGAGTGGTAGAATGGAGGGCCATTTTTTCCTCTTCTTTCCTTCCTTCTTCATTTCTGTTGTCTTTTACTTTCATGAAAACAAAGTCCTTAGGCTTCTAAAGTTCCAAGCGCTTTTAAGAGTCTGAGCCTTCCCCTTGCTTGGTAGTTTGTATGTGCTTGAGGTGTTGTAGTATGGGGGTTTCAGTTCCCCTAAGGAGGAGCCAGCTGTGTTCTCCCCCTGGAGTTTGATGCTTTTGCTGACTACAAACATCCCCTCCAGAAATACCAGAAACTTAAGTGTTACCTTCGGTAGCCTTAAATTTTCTTTTATTTCAAAATCAGGTCTTTCCATAATTTCTGTCTGTATTTAATGAGATAATTATTTTAAACTGCCTGGTTCTCCATGTGAGGATTTTCTTTTCATTATTTTTCTCGAGTAGTCTGTAACCTTTGAAAGCAAGGCTTGGTTGGCTTTGTAGATGAAGCTTGCATACTGCCTTACTGTTCTATTGCTAACTTTTAAAAGAAAATAATTGGGGACTTGCTTATAGTTTCAAAGGGTTAGTCCATGACCACCATGGCTGGAAGTGTAGCTTCAGGCCAGCATGACACTAGTGCAGTCACTGAGAGCTTACATCCATATCTGAAGACAGAGGCAGAGAGATGGTGAGCCTGGGCCAAGCATGCAGTTTTGAAACTTCAAACCCACCCCCAGTGACATACCTTCTCCTCAAGGCTATACCTCCTAATCCTTCCCAAACAGTTCTGCCAGCTGGGAACCAGACATTCAAATATATGAGCCTATGGGGCCAGTCTCATTCAAACATCACACATGCTCTCCTTCCTTCCTGGCCTAGCACTCTGGAAATGATATGGGGCCATTCTCACTTAGACACCACACATGGTCGACTTCCTTTCTGGCCTAGAGCTCTGGAAATGAGGAATGGAAACATTTTTCATTCAAACACTTGACGTGTGGAATATGTGTTTACACTACAGTTGAAGAGAGCCAAACAGAAACATCATCAGCCTGCAGAGCTCCTCAGCTGCAGCCTGAGTCAGGGTGTGCACAGGAAATCCACCTGGTGCACAGGTGCCCATCCCCCATTTTCCTTAGGGGTGTGCTTCATAAAGATGTAGATTTTGTTTCAAGCATATGTATGTGCAGAAAGAATGGTGTGTATTTAGAAATACTTTCTGCTAACTAGATACTTAGGGTACTGGGGTTTCCATCAAACAGAATGAAAACTGAGGACTTGATTGAAATCAGGCTCAGATTTCACCCCCAGTCTCACATTTACTGGTGTAAGGCCTGTGACCAATATTGTCAGCTTTTGTAGCCTTGGTTTTCCTTACTGCAAGATGGAGAGCATCAACAAGCTTGTCAGACTTACAGAGCTACCAACCGTAGTCTGATACTCAAGGCTCCATGAGTGTGACCTAACAGTAATACTGTCTTCCTAGATTCTGAAGATGCTTAACAGCAACACAGAGAACCCTTACCTGATGTGGAACAATTCTACAAGAGCGGAACTGCTTGAATTTCTTGAGTCACAACAAGAAAATATGATTAAAAAGGTATGTTAATGTTTTATATGCTCTTTAGTGACTTACTCTGATGGAATCTGTCTTGAAACAAAATGTGCTATTTACCTCTCAATTGGCCCATTTTAAGGATAGCCTGGTGTTGTACAAGATAGTACTTTAGGGTGTTAGATGGTTCAGCAGTTGGGAGTACACACCGCTCTTCCAGAGGATCTGAGTTTTATTTCCAACCCCTATAAGCCTGCTCATAATTCCTGTAACTTCAGCACCAAAGATACCCGGACTCACTTGTGCAGTCCCACACATGCAGACACACAAACATATTTAAAAATAATAAAAACAAATCTTTAAAATACTACATTGGGATTTTCTTGTTGTTATTACTTTTGTACAGCTAGCAAAGTGTTACTCATTATGAACTGATTTTCTTGTCAGTCCATGCTTCCATTATCAAAACTGACATTTCCTCTTATTCCCACCTTCTAATGGAGATGCTCGTATGCACTAGGAGAATTGGGTGCTTTAATTCAATATATTTATTACTTGTCACTCCCAGTCCACGTGTGCTCATTTTTCTGGCAGCTCTACTCCCACCCCATAGCATGGCCAATCTAAATGTTCCCTAGAGTGAGAGGAACAGTGTCATAGCCTGCTTTCTATTGCCAATTCTTAATTCTTGACTCACCCTAGTGACCTTCTGAGACTTCAAAATGAGTCCTAATAGTCTTAGTAGAAGTAAAACGCCCTGCTGTCATTGAGCCAATCCGGCAGTGTACTACCCACATACATCACAGTGCATTTGCCCTCTCTCGGGTGTGAGTGGATTTCTTGAAGTATTCTGTGCATTATTAAGTAAAACAGGGTAGATTTACAAATGACACTTATATCTAACCATCTTTTTTCTTTTTTTAAAGGGTGATTGTGACAAAACTTATGGGGCAGAATTTGTCTACAGTGACCACGCCAAAGAACTGATTGTGGGCGAGATTTTTGTTAGAGTATATAATGAAGTCCCAACTTTTCAGCTAGAGGTAAGTGCTTGGCTTTTAATTTTATCTGATGCCTGTGATCATATTTACTGAGAACTACTACTGACTTATTCAAGTTGTACAAATTGGAATTAATACCTCTTTATTTGCTGAGACCATTATATGTTGTCCTGCTATAAGCATCTTCATCTAGGTCAGTGGTTCTCAATCTGTGGGTCATGACCCTTTTGGAGTGGTCAAACAACCCTTTCACAGGGTTGCCTATTAGATACTTGCATTACAATTTATAGCAGTAACAAGATTACAGTCATGAAGTAGCTTTAAAATACTTTTATGGTTAGGGTCACCACAGCATGAGGAATAAAGGGTCACAATATTGGGAAGTTGAGAAAGTACTGCACTAGATTGTTGAAGAATTGAGTTTCATGGAGCTCATAAAACAACCACTTGTTTTTTATCTGTCCCTTATATTTGCTACTTTAGGGGAAAGGCAAAATTTTGTAGTTGAGTGACTTGTAAAGAGAAGTGAATCAAGAATGTGTGCAGACATATGTGAAATAGGGTCTTTCTTTGTGGCCTAGGCTGGCCTTAAATTCAAACTTCTCTTGACTTAGCCTCCCAAGTAGCTATGATTACAGACATTCATTACCAAGGTGGGTTAGGAATAATGCTTTGTTTTAGAATTTGCTCCTGAAATTGGAATTTACCAAATTAGTTTGTATTATTATTTACAGAATAATATATTTAACTAGTTAGTCAGCAAAATGAGTTAAGTGATTAGAACAGACCCTTGGAAAGCTGGCCTCTGAATTTCTGTTGCAACTGTAAGTAACTTTTGTATTCTAAAAATACAATTTAATTGTAAAAAGTCACAGATGCTCTTACTTATATTAATGAAGGGATCAGATATCCTAATCTTAACTTTGTACCAAGATACTGATGAAAGTGTAAGATCTCAGAAAGTTGGGTAAATTTTAATTGATTTTAGTTTTCCCATCCCTTTATGCATAGCTGTATGCATTTGTATCCACAGTTCAATCACATTCATTCCGTTTCTTGAGGTTTTTTCTTTTGCTCTTAAAAATTTCAGGATAGGTTATTACAATGGCTCGCACATTTATATATTTGTGTGCTTGGCTTAGGTTCCAAAAGAGTTTGCTGCGAGTCTCTTGGATTACATAGGCTCTCAGGCCCAGTACCTCCACACATTCATGGCCATCACTCATACTGCAAAAGTGGAGTCAGAGCAGCATGGGGACCGCTTACCGAGAGTGGAAATGGCTCTGGAGGCTCTGAGAAATGTCATCAAATACAACCCAGGTATGTGATTGCACCATTGGTTCATAGCACCATTAGAACAACCAGAGAGTTCCAAAACACTCTCAATTTTATTGTGGGGACCCAGGGAAAACTCACACTTGGCTCTTTTCTACATGTGATAAAATAATAAATAGAGATGACGCCATACTGTCTCCGAAGGCTAGAAGAGAGTTCAAGGTACTGTGTTTAGAAGAATTTATAATTAAGAAAAAATAAATTGAAATAGCACCATTTGTTACTATGAATTTTCATATTATTGGTATAAATTGCCATGTCATGTATATGTGCTTGAATATTTATTAGATGATCTAAATTTTGCCTCTTTTGTCCTCAATGCAGTATTATTTGCATATGGACACTCATATTTTCTGAAAATTGTCTGAAGTTTTAAAAAAGGTGAGATTTCTTCTCTTAAATGTCTTTCAAAGGACATTAAAAAATGTCCCAATGACCATCCTAGCTGCCTGGATCTAGGTGGTAACAGTGCAGGTAAAATGACATTAACCTAGCACAGCCTTCATTTATAACCTCTACCAGCAGAGGGAGACCATGAAACAGCACAAATTTAAAAAATTGAATTTCTTTCTTCTTTAAATTATTTATTTTTATTTTATATATATTGGTGTTTTGCCTGCATGTATGTCCTTGTGAGGATGTTGGATCCCCTGAAACTGGAGTTAAAAACAGTTCTGAGCTTCCATGTGGGTGCTGGGAATTGAACCTGGGTCCTCTGGAAGAGCAGACAGTGCTCTTAACCACTGAGCTATCCTCCCCACCCCCAGTTTAAATTTCTTTAAAGTATTTATTTACCCTGTTCAGTGACTATTGAAATGCTATTAAAATTTTTAACTTTTTGGTATTTGCCAAAATTTTGTTCAAATAACCAGTAGCAATATTAGGAAAATTATTCAGTCACAGGGTACATTGACTTTTAAAACCCAGAGAATACATCATTCTGCATTGTTTGAGGTCGTCATAAAATGCTACTGGTGTTTTGAGGCACAGTGAAGCTTCAACACAGGACGTCTGTGGGTTGCAGTGGTAAAGACCTGAGGAGGCTGCGTGGCGACTCGGCTTTGAGTCCTCCCCTGCAGTTCTCATGTAAGGACTGTGTGCGCTCCTTGCTTTCCTGCGTTCCATTGATTAGTTGGCACAGTTCTTACCTATTAATAAGTGGTTTACAACTGAATTTAAAAGTAGTTTATTGAATGTTTTCAGACTTTTAGGGACAAAGGCATCAAGGACCTCAAAAGATGACACGTTATACTCTTTTACGGGTTTGTAGCAGATGGAAGTGTATGCTGAGCGAAACCCTCTGTTCTGTGTTTTGCTTGATTAACAAGAGTGCTAGCAGATATATAGAATTAGGACTGAAGTGGGTAGGAGTGGAAACATTCTTCTAAGAATCACTGATGTGTGCATATCAAATTGTTTCTGACGTTGTCTTTAAGCTGCAGAGTTCTGTCCCAGTCTTAATTAAAGACTAAATGATGTCAGATTCTCCCAAAGTACAATTGTATTGAGGAGGTAATCCTAAAATCTAGACATAACTGTCCAGTCTTTGAACATTACAAAGCATCATCATCTACAGAGTTGTGCTTGACAATGAGTAATTGTTACCCCTCAAACCAACCAAACCCACAATGCTTTGAGTCAGTTTTCATTGTGTAGGGCTGCATTCATATGTGTCCTGAGGCCACTTTTGGGCTGTAGGTTGGAGAATATTGGTAGAGGTAATGAGTAAAATTACCTTCTATTTAGGATTTTTGAGTTGTGTTTGGTCTGACTATTTGGAATTTTTCTAGTTTTTAGCCTGGGACTAGAGATAGTCATGTAAGCAAACTAAAGAATCTCTAATATTCTGTTCTTTGCTGCTTGACACTCTGTGCAGCTTCCAGATACTCCTCAGTTTCAGAGATAGGATTCACAGCAAGCAACAGTGTGTTTTCCAAAGGCCTACAAGTGTATCTCTTGTAAATAATATAACTACTTGTTCTCATTCCCTAGGTTCTGAAAGTGAATGCATTGGGCACTTTAAGTTAATATTTTCTCTGCTCCGAGTCCATGGAGCTGGTCAAGTGCAGCAGCTGGCTTTAGAGGTAAAGCTGTTTTATACTAGAGGATGCCACACCTCCTACCACTTACTGTCAGTGCTTTGAGACTTGATCAGCCACTGTCTAAAGTTGATGAAAATCTGTGTGCTATATTCATTTTGTCTATTGCCTCAAATTCGTGTATTTTTCAAGTTGAATTGATGTAATTATTAATATAACTTTAAAGAGCAAATGCTGGACACTGTTGTTCAAGGTGGTTCTATCTGTGGTTGTTGGCATGCATCAGGGCCTGGGTATATTGTAGAGTGCCTTGTGGAGTGTGTTAGAGACTAGGCTTTGCTGGAAAGTTCAGTAACCACAGATCAGCAAGAGGAGAAGGCAGTTCCCTTTCTTGGTGCCCACAGAAAGATGTGTTATGACCAGAACACCTCCTGAGGATCAACCTTACCTCTTTCCCATTAATTGTTCCCCCTCCTTGTACACCTAGCACAAAAGTAACCATTTTAGCAAGACTTGCAGACCCCTTGGTGAAGGGTTATAGAAGACACATCGCAGACCCTTGGGTGGTAAGGGTCCCAGAGAAGTTGGAGCCCTTTCTCCAAAATAATGAAACTATTAGGGCCACGGGATGCTGTTTGGTTACAGCTATTGACATAATAAGGAAGCCCCTGATCATGGTCTTACTTGTTCAGGCAACTCAAAGTAAAGAGCTTGCAGTCATCCTCAGATGGCCCTGTCATTACAACACATGGTTTATTACCGAAAACACCACTTTCAACCTTGCAGGAGAAGGTACAAAAAATAGCTTTAAAAAACAAAAAACACTGTGTAATGTGTGCTAAGATTACCTTTTGGTTTGTCATATTCTTAATAGAATAGTAATTGTTAAATTCATCAGAAAGCATTAACAAGCATGTTCTTTGCATTGAGAAACACGCTTTACTGTTTACTTCCTTCAGAAATCTTGTAACTTTTTAATTGAACATTATCAGATCTAGAATACAGTGTTCTGGAATGCTGAACCCGGTTCGAGTGACATCAGTCTTTCATTGCATATAGCAATGGCTTGACTTGACAGAGCTTTACTTTGAAAGAAGAGTGCACCAATTTCTCTATAATAGAGGCTAGAGCAGTCTGTTATGTTAGCTACTAAGGACATTTACTTCCTAAAGCAAGAGAAAGTTGTGAGAAAGACTGGTCCCCCAACTGCCCCCCCATTTGTGATCACAGTTCTGGAAGGCATTCAGACAGAAGGTTCCTCAAACAATCAAATTAACAATAGCCAATCTTTTGAAATTAAACTCTTCTAAAAATTTTGTCTTCCAAACATTTTTGTCACTTTTGTAAAACCATCACTTCATTTAATTTAGGACCAAAATTATTTAATATCCTGTTGATTAATTTTCAGGTTGTGAATATAGTGACATCCAACCAAGACTGTGTCAATAATATTGCAGAATCCATGGTTTTGTCCAATTTGTTGGCTCTTCTACATTCATTGCCATCAAGTAGGTATATGCACAGATGGAATTTTGGAAACCACAGCATAATAGCTGATAGGGGACAGTAGATCATGGTTGATACAAAACTTGAGACATGTCATTCATGTTGAGTTTTAGAATATTTAAAGTAGTACTCACCATATTAGATTTGTTTTTCTAATTATGTTTTGTATAAATGAATGAAATTATATTGTTTCCCATATTAAAAGTAGAAAGTTGGGGAATGAGAGACGTCTAAAACCCAAGCAAAATACCTGGAAATGTCAGTTTGTTGAGCATAGTCTTTCTTGGTCTGAGTAACTAAAATGTGCTGGTAGTCCATAATGTATTATAATTGAAAGGTCTTGAGTACTTAGAAGGTTTGTGTAAGGTAGTGGTGATTTCTTTGCACTTAGTCCTGTGCCCTTTATCTTTTACTGATTTGATTCCAATAGAGATATTACCACCAAGGTGATGGTGATACTGCAGTCTGATTCTGATATAGCCTGTACTGATGCAAGTTCTTGGAAAGCCGTACAGTTGTCCACTGTAATAGTTGGTCATTGTGCTGGTTCTAGCCTTAAGATTGTTTTGTGGTAGGAAGGTCATTGAGGTTTTGACCAATTGTAGTCTAGCTTCAATCACAAAACCAATACTGAGATACATCCCTAGTCCACTTCACTAATTTCTGAATGTTGTACATACCTTAATTCTACCTCTCTTCAATCTTATAAATAGGGCCCTCCTTAGTCATCTTTATTATTTACCGTTTCTTCATATCTAATTGAGTAGAGTTGCATTTTTCTTGAATAGTGTTTTCTTTTTTATTTAATTACTAAAAATTTCCACCTCCTCCCATTTCCCTCACACTCCCCCACTCCTCCCCCTCCCTCTCCAGTCCTAAGAGCAGTCAGGGTTCCCTGCCCCATGGGAAGTCCAAGGTCCTCCCCCCTACATCCAGGTCTAGGAAGGTGAGCATCC
>LOEQ01000899.1:253752-268161 GCA_001685075.1 Bramus lutescens | reverse complement strand
CATTATCATTGGCTTCTCAGTCAGCTCCCATTGTCAGCCATATTCAGAGAGTCCGGTTTGGTCACATGCTCGTTCAGTCCCAGTCAAGCGGCCTTGGTGAGCTCCCATTAGATCAGTCCCACCATCTCAGTGGGTGGACGCACCCCTCGTGGTCTTGACTTCCTTGCTCATGTTCTCCCTCCTTCTGCTCTTCTTCTGGACCTTGGGAGCTCAGCCCAGTGCTCCATTATGGGTCTCTGTCTCTATCTCCATCCATCCATTGCCGCATGAAGGTTCTATGGTGATATGCAAGATATTCATCAGTGTGTGTTTTCTTTAGAATAAATAACAAACTTGGAATAGCTCTTTCAAATGGCAGTACTCAGGAATCACAAACAGATGGATCTCTGTGAGTTCCAAGCCATCTAAGGTTACATTGTTAGATCTTGTCCCCCACCCCCCCAAAAAGGAAAAAGGCAAACCTTAAGTTATTTGCAGATTTTTGTTGTCATACCTTATAAGCTTATGTGACTTTTTCTTTTTCAAACTTTGTAAGACTTACTGCAAAACAAACTGGTTGATAAAGTAAAATATGACATAAATCATGGTTTCAAAATATAAATTTAGGAGCTAGAGAGATGGCACAACAGTTCAGAGTGCTGACTGCCCTTGCAGAGGACCCAGGTTCAGTTCCCAGTACTCATGTCTCAGCTCACAACTCCAGTTCCAGGGGATCCAGCACACTCTCTTCTGACCTCTGGGCACCAGGCACAAATGTGGTGCACAGACATCCATGCAGACAAAATGTTAATATACACAAATAACCTTTAAAAGACAAAGTAAAAATTTATCACTGCTTCATTTATATAGTATAGCCAGCACTTTACTCTTACAAGTAAAATAGCCTGCATTTAGATAGTTCAACCGACTCTAGGGGTGTCGCTGTTATTGTTTTAGTCTCAGCCCAGTGCTTGTCAGCCTCTCCTTTGTCAACTCTTCCTTCTTTTAGCTTCTTGTCTGACATTCCTACTTAACTCTGAAGGAGCCAAGTCTGTTAGTTGAGTGTACTTACACAGCATGCCGCTGTGGCTGAGGAGTGCAACACCGGTTTACAGTTGTTCTTCCTCCTGCTTCCCTGAGATGCTAACAACAGGTAGAATTCTTAGGTGCCTAGTAGGTTGTTCTCTGGATGGAAGGAAATGATGATTTGGGTCATGGAGAAAACAGTGGGTAGGAAGATAGTATATATAGCATAGTGGTCATAAATGTGGACTTGAGAAGGAAGGACAACCAGCTATACCACTAACTCACTCTGAGACCTTGGGGTTGAATGTTCTGGGCCTCAGCTTCATCACAGCACAGCCATAACAACACTTGTCCTGCTGGCTACTGTGAGGGGGGAATGTGATACACTAAGGGACATCTGGCTAAGGGTCTGGCACAAGCTAATGCCCTGTAAATGTGAGCTAAGGAGTTGATGTATTCCTTGACATGTCTTTTGCTCTACAGGCCGACAGCTTGTTCTAGAGACCCTCTATGCTTTGGCATCAAATACAAAGATAATCAAAGAAGCCATGGCAAAGGGTAATGTACACAACTCTTTCTCCACCTTGAGCTGTCTTACAGTCTGCTGATGTAGAATGCATTGAATTGTTAAGAGTTCTTAAAATTAAGACAGCTAGCCAGGCATTGTGGTGTCCCTGTTCCCAGCTACATAAGGCTGTGACAGGAGGACTGTTTAAAATAGCGGAACTTTATTGAAAGACAGACAGAGAAAGACAGATGAAGGTATAAGATGGGGTAAGTTGGAGTTAGGTGAAGTGAATAGAAACTGCTCATGAGAAAAGTCGCTTTCTGCATGGAAGTGTTACTTATTTTTCTTTCTTTCACAGGAGCTTTGATTTATTTACTGGATATGTTCTGCAATTCAACACATCCTCAGGTTCGGTCCCAGACAGCAGAACTTTTTGCTAAAATGACAGCAGATAAACTAATAGGTCCAAAGGTGAGCACAAGATATCAGTTACTCGGTAATTATTTCATCACATTTGATTTTATGTCTGTTTGGGATGGCGAAGACAGGAAGTGCTTTTCTGTGGAAGCTGGGGTTGTTGCTCTATGTCAGGGAAGCCTGTGCTGAAACTTGGAAGGCTCAAGAGAGTGGAACAAGGTGATTGCTGTTTATCTCACTTGAAGAGAAAGGGCAGAGCTGGGGGGAAGGTTCAGTGTGTAAGAGTGCCAATTGTGTAAACAAAAAGACCTGAATTCAAATCTCTAACTACCTGATGAAAAGAAGGACCAGGCCTTGTGTGCCTGTAACCCCAGCATGGGGAGCAGGGGAGGAGATTTCACAGGTGCTCAACTTGTCTGTGATACGAAGCGGCACTGTTGCAGTGAAGTGTTGATGTGCAACGGATGTGGTGTAGGCCAAGCCGCTGTCCATCCCTGTCCTGGGCAGCTGGGGAGCACAGGAATAGCACTGGAGGGTTAGGGGAAGTCAGGTGTGCACACAGGTTAGGGTCAAGTTAAATTCTGAGCACTGGAAAGGCTCTAACTTGAAACTACTGCTTACAAATGAAAACATGAGCCATCATCCCACTGATGAACAGATTAGCACTCTGAGACTCAAGGAAGAATACTATTAGGTATAGTGGCCCCTGGCAGACTAGATTACAGAAATTTAGAATGGAGAAGACTCAGTAGGTTAAGATAGTTTATCTAAGTAAAATTAAAGTTTGCTTTTGAGTCAGTTTACTGGCATAACTCTGCTTAAACCTGACACATTGGAAACCCATCTGCCTGGTCAATAGATAGCTTCTATGCAGTCTTACAAATAGAGCTACACAAGCGTCTACCAGTGGGCATACTGTGTTCGGCGCTGGGGTGCTTGCCCAGCAGACACAAACTCGGGGTATGATCTCCCAGCACTCCAGGAAGAGAGTGGGGTATGATCTCCCAGCACTCCAGGAAAAGAGTGGTTTAACGGTTTGCTTACAGAAAACCTGTTCCTCCAAATTCATGAGAACAGTTCAGTTTGGGCTTTAAGCCTTGAAATATTTTAAAATATAAGGTAAGTTATTTGGAGTTTTTTTTAAATCCTAGACTGTAATAAGCAGTTTTAAACCCGTCAGCCATTTCTGCCATAAATTCACATAGAACAATGCCAAGATTGTTAGATGCTGACTAATAGTGACTAAATGTCCTCCAGAAGATGGTTTTGTTAGAACTTTGAAAAGCTCAAGTGATGGGAAAGCTAACAGGCCAAGTGGCCTGGGGTGGTGGGTCGCAGTGTGGCCTGTGATCTGAACTCTTGCTTTATGCATCTCAGCCCTGGGCTGTGAACTTAGTTTATGACACAGTGTAACATGTCTCCAGACCTAAATGTCTTTAGATTCACAGAGAGGAAGTTAAAAGTCTTTAACTCCTACTTTAGCTTCCAACACTTCTTGGGACTGTGGTTTCTGAGCTTTGAGAATGTGCTCTTGGGGGTGGGGCACAGTGTGGTAGTCTGACAGGTAGAGTGGTTCTTACCCTCAGGAGACTGATGGCCCGGAAAAGCAGTGAACTCAACCACTTTTAAAAGGGAATAGCTTGTGGCGTGATGTTTCTGCACTCAGGAGTATAAACAGAAGTAAGCCTAAGCCTGGGAGTGTCTTGTTCACTGCATTTACTGAATAAGAAACAGCCTCCTGTGGGACCCCGGCACCATTGCTTCCTTCACTCTAGATAGCTGGCTGACCGTGAATGGGCTGGCATTCGTCATTTGGGGAGTGTCCTGCCGTGTAACTGTCATTGCTTTAGTTCATTAGCTGGTAGAAGTTGAAGTTCAATCTAAGACCAATAGTTGTACAGAACTTTCGGCATTTGTGTATGCACGTATGTGTGTGCTGTGTGACTATGTGTGTCTACTGACTTCATGTATGGTCATAGAATAAGCATCTCTGTGTCAGGAGTCAAGAAAATACCTAGCAAGTGAAGTTTCCAAAAGACAAGATTTGAGCACAGTTTGACATGGAAGGAAAATGTGTCTTCCTAGCCCTCATTTCCCCTTTGCCCTTGTGCCTCCCTCTAATTTTCAGATGTTTTATGCACTGGATCTTCATGTGTGTGGTGTGTCTTGGTTGGGTTTATGCTTGGGACTGAACCCACAACTTCCTCTGTCTGAGCTGGCACCAACCCGTGTTTCAAAACTACCATTAAAGTTCTTTTTTGACAAACACTGTGTGTCCTAAAATACGATGGAGCTGAACAAATGCACTTAGATTACTTGTTGGGCATAGAGATGCACTGTGGAAAAGTTAGTTTGTGGGAGTATAAAGGCAGAGGGATGGAAACAGGCCAACTGAGGGCTGTACTGCACATAATGAACCTGTTCAAAGCCTTCTGGAAACTTCACACAAGGACTTCTGAATTTTTTCTTGGGTGGATCTATTGGTTAAATGGTTGGTTGGGTGGTCTTTCTGTTTTGAGACAGTGTCTCACACTAGTTCAGGCTGGCCTGAACTCCCTATGCCTTGAACTCCTGTCAGTCCTCTGGGCTCAGCCTCCTGAGTGCTGGAGTGGCAGGCATGAGGTACCACACCCAGCCTGAGTTCTTTCAGGTTTCTTAACTACAGGGAGCAGAGAAGAAACTAGATATAAATAAGTATGGCAGGTCATGGACTTGTAAGATTACTTTCTCATTAATCTAGATTTATCTCTTCTACCTTTCCAGGTCTTTTAGGGAACTGTTATTAGGTCTCACCCATAGCACAGATTGCACTGTTGTTGTCTTAGGAAACTTGGAAGAATGTGTCAAATATTGATGTTTCCAGTGGCCCTTAAAACTCTGAACTTCCTCCCCTAGGTTCGAATCACATTAATGAAATTTCTGCCCAGTGTGTTCATGGATGCCATGAGAGACAACCCTGAAGCTGCTGTGCATATATTTGAGGGGACTCATGAAAATCCAGAGCTGATCTGGAATGACAGTTCCAGGGACAAGGTGTCTACAACTGTGAGAGAGATGATGCTAGAGTAAGTAAAGATGGAGTCCCAGAGATGGCCGTGGTCCTGCTCTGTCTGTCCCCTTTCCAGCACTTGTTCTGAAGGTTAATTTGACTAAACTTTAATGTTCTTACCCCCCTTCCCCAAGGCACTTTAAAAACCAACGGGATAACCCTGATGTGAACTGGAAGGTAAACTACACTTTTACTTTATAAGGCTTTTTGTTTTGTATTTTTGTTGTTGGTTTGTTTTTGTTTTTAATTACTGTTAAATCAGTTTGTCCATCTTTAGCTGTTGATTACTCCGTTGTTAAGACATGTTGGACATGACCATGGAAGTCCAGGCTTCAAACAAATGTAAAAGTTGTAATACTTACTAGAACTAAATGATAGTGACTTCTTTTGTAGGCTCCATTAAGAGGAAATGTCAATTATTATAATTTTATTGTGTTTAAAACAGTTGTAACTAATGACTGTCTTTGTACTAGTTTATTGTGTGCAGATTTCATTAATGGTCTTACGTTTCTGGCTTCACAGAGGAATGATGATATAAGATAACTCACCCATGATTCCTTCTCCTCTCTCTAAAGTTGCCTGAAGATTTCGCTGTGGTGTTTGGAGAAGCAGAGGGTGAACTCGCTGTTGGAGGAGTTTTCTTGAGAATCTTTATTGCACAGCCAGCTTGGGTGCTGAGAAAACCCAGAGAATTTCTTATTGCATTGTTAGAAAAATTAACTGAGCTCCTGGAGAAGAACAGTCCACATGTAAGCATCAGTCATCAACAAAACACTTGAAAGAGTTTGCTGAATGTACCAGTTACTTTTCCCTCAAAACCATGTTCTCACTGACTGGGGGAATCGGATCCAGGGCTAGGGCTTTACCTACCATGTGCATGGCTCAGAGTTTGAGCTCCCATACTACATGAAAACAAAATCTCAGAATAGCAGCTGCCTTTGAATTCAAATGTGCATGTTGAGTGAGTGAGTGTGTGTGTGTGTGTGTGCATGCGCGCGCACATGTATTGGGGGATGTGTGTGTGTGTGTTTGCAAGCCATGATCATCTATAGGAAGACCATAATGGTCAATCAGATATATTGAATAGAGGTTAAACATTTCAGAAAATAGAAGTCTTAGGTGCTCTAAAATCAGAACCCTTAAATATCACAGTGATGCCCAAACTCAGGTAGGAATGTCTGTGTAAATATTCTTAGATCTGAGACACTTCTGGATTGAAACATTTTGTGTAAGGTATTGTTGGCCTGTAATAGGACTTTTCCTAGAACTGGGAGAAACATTAGCTAACAGCTCCTGCATTCCTTTGGATTCCTGCTGCTGACTCACAGTAGAATGTGTGTAACCCTGCCTTAAATTGTCATATAGTCATTTAGGTATTATCTTTTATTTCTGCCATAAAAACACAGTGTACCTGTCCCAGTGAAGTATGTGATGGCACATTTTCAGGTCCTTAGGTCTGTGCCTTTTATCAAAGAAAAAGAAAGTGTGCTGCTCTGTTGGGGTGTGCAAATTGGATTCAGGTGTCAGCTTGAATCTCTAGTTTTGAACAACAAATGTTTTAAGTCTCTTTAAGAATTTTTTAAGTGCTTTGTGGTTTATTTGGACTGGTGTTTTATTTGTTTTTCCCAGGGAGAGACTCTGGAAACCCTGACGATGGCCACGGTTTGTCTCTTCAGTGCGCAGCCTCAGCTGGCAGATCAAGTCCCACCGTTGGGACATCTTCCCAAAGTTCTCCAGGCGATGAATCACAGGAACAATGCCATCCCCAAAAGTGCTATTCGTGTTGTTCACGCCCTGTCTGACAATGAGGTATTAATAAATCCTCAGGAGCCCAGAACTCCAGAGTTTTATCTGTGTCCACTTGATGACACTTCAGAGTGTCAGTCCCTGTCTCCTGTGTGCCTTTATCAGTTTCAGTGATTAGTAGAGATGGAACTTATTCTCTCTTAAACAGAAAAGTGTGTTTTAAATTGCATTTTATTACTGTGGAACTTACCTTACTGTGTATAACATTCTACTCTATAACTGTCCTTGTTTTGGGGCTCTCAGCTGTGTGTTCGAGCCATGGCATCTTTGGAGACCATTGGGCCACTGATGAATGGAATGAAAAAGCGAGTGGATACTATTGGTCTGGCCTGTGAAGCAATTAATCGAATGTTCCAGAAAGAACAGAATGAATTAGTGGCACAGGTAAGTGACTCTCCATGAGCACTGTTTCAGGAAAGGCCAGACAGGTGCTCTGTGGCTGTGGTCTTAGGGCTTTGTGAGAACCTGAAGTTGAAGACTCACCAGCTTTTCTCTCTCCTCCCCTCTCCCCCTCTCTGCAGTCATCCTTAGCTTCTTTGTAAAAGTTACTTTGGGCTCTGTTCATTTCTAGTTTCTTTAGAGTAGTGAGATTTTATTCTTCTCGTAGAGACCACTCACCTAGTAGAAATCAGACTTAGTAGATATTGGTGTACACAGACACTGAAGGGAAAAAGTAAACTCATGCAAAAGTGAGTTTTCTTGTTCTGGGTGTAAATACCACATAACCTCACCTTTGTGGCCGTGCTTCTGAAAACAAAGACTGTTTAGTTACTAGAGGCCAGGGTGGGAAATGGGTGGAAAGCTTTAATTTGTGGGTCTGTTGCACTGTGGTGACTGCAACCGTGTGCACGTATAAGAATAAATTTATTAAATGCCCTCATTATAAAAGATACTTGAAGCCATAATTTTGTTCATTAGCTTGATATTTTACATAGTCTTAGTGTTTGTATTGTTGTGGAGAGACACTGTGACCACAGCAACTCTTATAAAGGAAAACATTTAAATTGGGGCTAGCTTACAGTTCAGAGGTTTAATCTGTTTTTATCCTGGTGGGTGCTGTGCAGGCAGACATAGTGCTAGAGAAGGAACTGAGAGTCCTACATCTTGATTCACAGCAACAGGAAGTGAACTGTATCACGCTGGGTATAGCTTATGCATAGGAGACTTAAAAGCCCACACGCATGGTAACACACTTCCTTTGACAAGGCCACACCTACTCCAGCAAAGCCACACCTCCTAATAGTGCCACTCCCATTTTCTTTTAAGCCATCAGATACACCATCACATTACTTTGTATCCCATAAAAAATATAAAAATAATCTAAAACTTCTCAGTTACCTTTCATCTTCAAAGTCTTTGGTGGCAAACCTTGCTAGATGACAAAGTGACATCTGGCTGTCTATAAACTGAAGACAAACCCCTACACCTGTACCTGCACATCTTCTTCTCCTGACCTCTCCCTTCAGCTTCTTCTTCACCCAGCCCTCCACCCTCAGTAAACAGAGGTACAGAGTGGGTATAGAGGAGGTTGTGAATCTACTGCTGGTGGCTCTGTCCCAACCTGACAGCTGATGTCTCATCTGAAGTGACTCTAACATCAGGTTCATCTCAGTAAGTCGTTAGGTGGACAGGGTGTACACACCTCATCCTTACTTCCACCTCCCTGGATTCTGTGGAAGTGATACCGTGTTATTTAGCTCTTTCAGGGTGCTAACTAAATGATGACTGCAGAGAGTGGTGTTGTAAGAAGATACAAAAAGTAGCCAAGTCCTTGAAGGGTGCTGCCTATTAGAGTGACACCTTTAGCATGGCAGCCATGCCGCAGTGGCTCAGAGCTTGGTTCTGTCTCTCCTAGGTCCAGGTTCAGGTTCCATTATGCCCAGCTCTGTGGTGTACACTTGTTTCTTTTCCCTTAGGCACTGATTTTCTTATCTGAAATAATAATTGTATCTTCACTCAGTGTTAGGAAAATTACATAATTAATGCATAGCATTTAGAATGGTTTGTAGAACTGAATCAAAATAACTTTAAGAATGCTGTTTCCATTTGATACTAAAATAAAAATCTGCATTTACATTGAAATGCTGAGAACAGGTTGTCCGTAGATAAGATCCTGGTGGTGAAATTGCATCTTCAGTAGCTGGTGTATAACTTCTTCATTGTGTTCATCCAAGTGCTTGCTTTATTCCAGGCTCTGAAAGCAGAGTTGGTCCCGTACCTCTTAAAGTTGCTTGAAGGCATAGGCCTTGAAAACATAGACAGTCCTGCCGCTACTAAGGCCCAGATTGTTAAAGCTCTGAAGGCAATGACTCGAAGTCTGCAGTACGGAGAACAGGTGAGTCTGTAAGAAGCACCCTTGTGTTCCCTATTAAGAAGTATGTTCAAAGTCAGGGTCTTGGCTGTCGATGATCTGGGAACCTGTATTTGAGTCCTCTTACCAGTGTGGCCAATGTTCACATAACTGCTTCACAGCTGCAGAAAAAGCACAGGCTTGTGTCCAACATGCATGCAGGGGATTCTTTTTCTGCATAGTAACAGTATGTTCTCTATTTCAACAAGAAAACCAGTAAAAGTCTTAGTGTAAATGAATTTGGAACACTTAGTATAGAATCAGTTACCATTGAAAAGATCTGAACATCATTTTTAAATTATTATTAGTGCTTGAAAAGTGCTAGTTTCTTCCCTTTGCAGAGTGCCTGTGCAGTAATGTGTTTCTAGTGCGCATACACTGATTTCAGACCTCTTAAGGGATTTACTTTTCATCTTAGCTTTTAATTTATTTCATTTTAACAAGGGGTGTGTGTGTGCATGCGTGTGTGTGTGTGCACGCACACATGTATGCATAAGTACATACATGCCAAAACTCACGTGTGGAGGTCAGTTGATAATTTGCAGGAGTCTATTCTCTCTTTACACTATATAGGTCCTGAAGATTGAATTCAGGTTGGCAAACTCATCAGAAGGCACCTTATCCACTGAGCATCTCTCCAACCCCCCTGTTTTTGTTGCTTCTAAAGCGTTTTGGTTTGGTTTGGTTNGTGTGTGGTTTGGGGGCTGGGGTTGGTTTTCAAGACAGGCTTTATCTGTGTAACAGTACTGACTATCCTGGAACTCACTCTGTAGACCAGGCTGGCCTCTAACTCACTGAGATCCTGCTGTCTCTGCCTCCCAAGTGCTGGGATTAAAGGTGTGCGCCACCACCACCTGGCCACCTGTTTTCTTTATTGAAGTGACGTCTGTATAGTGAGTCAGTTTCTTTTCCTGTTGCTGTGACAAACTACTCTGGCTCACAGTTCAAGATGCATCGTGGTCAGGGTGGCTGGCAGGAGTGGAGTATTCTGGCTCACACAGACCAGGTCCATCGTGGCTGAGAATCAGGGTGGCATGAGCTTAAAGCAGCTGGGCACACCACATTTGTAGTCAAAGCACAGAGTCAGAATATCTGCTGCTGCTCAGTGACCTTTTCCCCTTGGCGTCCAGGGTCCCACTAGGGGATGGCGCCACACCCAGTGAACAGGTCTCCCCACGGCAGTTAAGGCATTCAAGGCAGTTTTCCACAAGCATGCCCAGGAGCCCATCTCCAGGTCGTTCTTGATTCTGTCAAGTCGACAGTTGACACCAACCATTTAGACTCCAGCCCTTGTCAACTTGCCATGCAGACATGTCATTTTTAAGCCATAACCATCTGCCACTTATCCTTGGAGACTCATGGATGTTATTACATGAAACACACTCAGTCCAATTTTTTAAAGTCCCATGGTCATCAACAGTTTTAACACTTGAAAATTCTAAAGGCTCTCCCTGTGCGTTTCTATAAAAGTAGAAGCAAGTTACATGCATAAGTCACAAAAGAGAGCAATCAGGCTCAGCAAGGAGTGATCAGGCCAAAGCAAGGTAACATTTCTAGCATGACAAGTACTAAAGCTCAGCTCTGTTGCAGCCTCTGAGGCTTGTATGATGTGCTGCGCTTCAGAGAGCTTGCATAGCCCCACCCTCTATACCTACAGCTTTTTTTTTTTTTTCCATGGGTCCAGGAGCTCCACTGCGACTTAGGTTCTGCTCTCATAGATTCCCAGGGACTCTGCAGGGACTCCCACCTAAGGACCTTGTCTGGCTTCAGGTGCTCTGTGACTTCCATAAATCTTGTCTCTTTCGTGTCTTAAAAACCAGTACTATGTAGATGATGTTGCCAGGTTCTGCCACCAGCTCAGAAGGGTCCCACCCCCAGGAACACAGCTGTATCGGCCTCTGTGTTTTGACCCTGAGGAAACACTTCCAGGCAGTTGTTTTTAAGGAACAGGAAACCTCTCTAGTGTAGGTTCCTTTCTTCTAAATGGTTCTGGTTCTTCACAGGATAGACCTCTGAGGGGTAGAGTGTTGTCCCAGTACAGCATGGGAAATTTCTGTTCAGTGGTGCTAACTTCTTTAGCATTAGCCTGAATGTTCTCCTGGCTTTGGAGTTTCCTGTGCCATACAAATTAGTCCGTTATCTTTGAACTAAACTACACTTCACCCAAGTCCTGAGTATATGGACAGAACTGGGCCAGATTCACACAGATGCCCTCTAGCCCAGTTCCCGAGAGAGTTCTTGTTCTCCCCCAGAAAGCTCAAGAGCCAGGCGCCAACTATACCTAATTTCTTGTCTTCCAGTCTCCTGCCATAATATCCCATTATACTCTCTTTTCAGGAGTTAAGGGTTTTCTTGACCAAACCTCCAAACTCTTCCAGATTCCTCCTGCAAGCCATTTCCAGAGGTCTGAGATCCGCATGCTCAGAGCAGATCTTCCTGCCTCAATTCAGGCAATTTAGACAGTGCCCCTCAGTCATAACCAGGTTAGTCTAAGTCAGTGGTCCTCAACGGGGTCACAACCATCAGAAAACACAGATTTCCAATGGTCTTAGGAACCCCCCAGCCATTAAATTTATTCTTGTTGCTACTTCATAATGGTAGTTTTGCTACTCAGCAGTGTCTCAGTTCCTAGGACCATCAGAAGTATGTGTTTTCCAGTGGCCGCACCCCGCAACTTGAAAGCTTGGAGTCTTTCAAGTTGATAATGCTAACCATCAAACAGAACATGAAGTTAACTATAGTAAACAGCGAATTAGCCTTTCTCACCTTAGCACCATTGTGTTAATCTCACCCTGCCTAGCTCCTGAGCACATTACCCCTGTGGCTGGTAATTTACTCTAATCCCACAGCCCCAGCCATACAGCCACGACTGTTTCCGACATGTGGGTCTGTCTGTTACACATATTTCATTTTAGCACTGAGATTGACCCATGTTGTGGGTGTATTAAATGTTTTCATTTCTTTGTATGTTTAAATTTCCCATTATGTGTATAATTGCTACAGTTTGTCCATTCATCCGTTCAGTGGAGGTTTGGGTCATTTCTGTGTGCAGATGTTAATTTTGTGCTTAAATATACTTTATTAAACTTTCCTTTAGTTGAAATTAGGCTTCTGTGTTTCAAGAAAAGAAACATTTTTGATGCCACTGACTTTCTCTCAGTATTTGAATCATTTAAAACAATGCTGAAGAAGACAAGTCACATGTGGTGCCGTGTTCTGAACGGCTAGCACATACTCTGTGTGCCTTCCCTGTGGACCTTCCCCTCGACCTTCATTGGCATTTCTAGGGATGAAATTAGCCAAGTGGCCCCGACACCCACCCTCTACTCCCAAAGAAGGGGGAAAAGAATAATACCTCCTAAGACCAGAGCTCTTCCATCCCCGGCTCAACTCCTCATTCACTACTGCTGCTGCCCAAGCTGGAATGGGGCCCTCCCTGGTCCATGAAGAGCTCTGCTTCAGTGCACACAAGCAACTGTGAGCTTTCCATCTGACTTAGAGACTCAGGATTCTCTGAATTGTGTCCTCCGGGTCTGCACCTCTTAAGTTACTGTTTTCTGTACATTTTCATCTTCCATCTCAGTCTAGTACACATGGACACAGTAGTTCTGTTGTATGTGTGTACTTTGTAAAAATGTTTGCCCATTTTATGTGTGATACTCTGATGTTTTGTCCTTTCACTTAGTTTCTTGTGTGTGTGTTTGTGTGTGTGTGTGTGTTGTTCATGATCTCCTCACAAGACGCAGCACATCCTTTGAAAGGCTGATTTAAAGTTGTAACTCCAGTTTCCAGCATCTTCCCCAACCCTGCCTAGGTCTGGTTCAGTGAGGTGTGCCCAGCACAGTGCCTGGGAACATGTGTGTGTGATGTCGGGCAGTTCCTGGTCCTTCCCCAGTGGCCTTCTGACTTCAGAAGTTGTTTTTCTTGTCTGGTTCAGTCTTCCCATGACTAGTCCTTTACATAATCATGCTAAGTAGGGGTTGTTTTACTTCCCCAGGTGAATGAAATCCTCTCCCGCTCTTCAGTCTGGAGTGCCTTCAAAGACCAGAAACATGACTTATTCATTTCTGACACTCAAACAGCAGGATACCTCACAGGTAAGTCAGACCCTAAGGTGCCTGGTAGAAGCCACAGGCCCTCTTCCTGCCCTGACCAGACTTAAAATAGCATTCCTCTCATCACTTAGGCATCTGGCTACCATTTTTGGGGGGGTGCTGTGAGCATGTCATAAGCATCTGTCTCAACCTTGGACAGCATGTGGCGTGTGGTGTTGGATGTTTATGACAAAAGCTGCACGTGGCGTAGTTTTCATCCGGTGTGTTAGCAGCAGCTAGCTTAGATGTGCAGTATGTCTGTGCATAGTGTTTAACTTGAATGTGGGAAAAGAATGTCTCAGAAGCCTGGTAGCCTAGTGCCCTTTCTGTCTCAACAGAGTGAGACTTCATAGAAATAATTTTGTGCAGAGTTTTTTCTTAAAAGTTTGCAGTATAGTTTTGCTAAGTATCTTTCCCATGGGGAAAATCTGCCAGTGCTGTTAGAAATAAGACCACCAAGGGCTCAGAAGACACTACAAGATGCTCAGGACGTGTTCATTGGACACACAGCTGCATGGTAGTTTAAGATCATGATTGGCTTTGGTCTGAGAAGCGGCAACATTCAGTTGCTTTACAAAAGGCAAGGCACTCCACCTCTTCTAAAGATCTTCACTGTGGATTTAGCCTTGTGAATAGGAGGCCACTCTTGGTGCCTGCCTGAAATGGTAGCATGTGAATAGATAGCAGCCCCACATAATCTTCTAGCCAGAGATGATAGAGAACAATGTTAACAGCCAGTACTCCCCAGACAGATCATTCTTTTAATAGTCCTGATTGCTCTCAGAGAAGGCTGTAAGAATCATACCGACTTGATTCTCAAATTTTCAAATCCAAAGGTTCGGAGAACAGCTTCCCTGCTTTCAATTTTCAGCATGGTCATGACCCTGCTGCTTCCCCTTCCTGNCCTGGGTCACTGTAGTACCAGCCACTGCTCATGCTCCTGATTCTGTCTGCATCTGACTCTGCTGTTGGGCCTGTCACTTGTGTCCTCCTGTTTTCTGTGGAGAGAGGTAGAATGTGGTTTTGGTCTGCCCATACCTCCCTCTCTCAGGTAAAACTGTCTATATGGGAGTGTATTTGTGCCCACCAAAGGCCTTCTCAGCGTTTCTGAAAGGTGACGGGCCACATTTATTTTCTCTCTCTCTCTCTCTCTCTCTCTCTCTCTCTCTCTCTCTCTCTC
>LOEQ01000899.1:243518-253684 GCA_001685075.1 Bramus lutescens | reverse complement strand
GACCTCTGGAAGAGCAGCCAGTGCTCTTAACCTCTGAGCCATCTCTCCAGCTTGACAGGCCATATTTTCATGCATTACTTTTGATATAAGTACGGCACAGTTGAGGAATGGGGCTTAGTTGTCATAGTGAAGAATGAAGTAGTTGCAGGACTGGTGCTGTGCAGGTCAGGAGCTTGATGCTTCTGTTCCCCGTGTACCCAACTTTCATCAAGGTCAAGTAAAAGCTCCAGGTGTTCCTGACACCTCTGCTCTAGCTGGGACTCTGTGATTAGATCACATGGAGTTCTCATTGGCCTCACCCATCCAGGTCCCTAATTTCTATGCTGCTCACCAGCACCTCTGTTTCCTAGTATGATACTGGAAGTATGGAGGGGTGTGCAGGAAGGAAGACGTATCTTGTTTGCGCCTTTTCTTTCATCTGTATTCCTGGGATGAATGAGACCTCTAATAATCAGTGTGACATTGGCAGATGTCTGGACAGGTGCAGCCAAGTAGCAATGGTGAAACATCCCATCCCTCCCTTGGAAAGGGCTGGAACTTCTGTGCAGTGCTGAAGTCTGCAAGCAGGTCTGTACTGGACAAGATGGGCTGTGAGCCACACTTGCCTTAGATCTGTGCCTGGCACTTCTCAGGCTGGAATGTTCTCTGTTAGTTAGGAGGATTTTCTCACTGGTTTTACTCTACTCCTTTGAAAGGACTTTGAACCTGTGCTTCACAGAGGCTCCATTTCTGAGTTCCCCTGCAGTTGAGGGAATGCTTCCTCACTGGCCAGGCTGCCAGACGCTTTTTGGTGTATGTTGTATTTAATTGGAATTTAGTGAAAACCCAATCTTCATATGATACAGACTGTACCAAGCTCTTCTCTGGTTCATGAGTGGACTAAGGTACTGTGAGAATACACACCCAACCTCCCTCCTAACTGAAGTGTTTGAGTGTGTTTGGCAATTATATGTGGATATTGTTTAAGAGACAAGGAAATAAAAGTTTCTAAGGAGAAAGTATTACCTCAAAGTAAGCTGCAGGTATAGGTAGATTTTTCTTCTCCCGACTGCTTAGCAAATGCCAGTTGGTTATGTGCTCAAGATGAAGAAGTGAAAGTCCTGAGAAGGGTTAATTAGGATTGATAATAAGACAGGACCATCCATTTCCAAAGATCCTCTCATGGCATACTGTTTTTATTCTGTGATACCTGTTTCTTTAAGAGCGCCTCTGCTAAAGTTACCCCGCGAAGTAGATACACAGTAGTGTGTTATCCTGGGCCCTATTACTTAGGCTTTTTGCTAGATTCAAGAACTGCTAGGTGCCAGTTGGCTCAGAGCTTCTAAAATTCATTTTTGTGGAGGGAATTTTTCAAGTTATTTCACCTAGGAAATCAATAGTGAAAGAAGGCAGCGGCGGCATGAGGCAGAGTCCATGCTTTTAGGGGCTGCAGTCAGAGATTAAGAGCTTTCTGTGACAAGTGTGTCCTCAGTGGGTCCCTGTTCATTTCTGTATTCCTCTGACATCCGGCACACTTTGATAATGTTCCCCTATGCCCTGGAACCTCTGCACCTTCCTCACTTATCCCTGGAGAAAACAGGGCTGGTTATGAGATGCAGGCAGCTCTTCAGCCCAGGGTAGCCTAATGTATTCTTAACAAAACCCAGAGGCCCAAAAAGTGGGCGAGCATCCCAGACTTGCTGAAACTCAGTTTACTTTCCCTGTGGAGACAAATGATGGGTGTAGAATTAGGCTTCTTATAATGAGCTTATAATGCTCATCATTTCACAACTTTGATTCTGGTCTAGAAGTTCCAATTTTTTTTCAGTTTAGAATGCCCTTCATGTCTCATATCCTGTGCAATATAGTTAAGTTTATGAAGCCATTGTGTGCAGCTGTGAAGTTTTTGTTTGTATGACTATGATGATCAGCAAGTGTCCCTGTGTCTTATCACTGTTAATGGTTTGCTGGCCTGGTCTGTCACCTGGGTACTCTGTCCCTTTAAAAGACAAGCCCTGCCCTCTCCCAACCCCTCCCGTTCTGCTGGGAGGGAAGTGGATATCCCCCCCCTCCAGCCTGAGTGAACTCCCTCTTCCCTTCCTCCCTCCCCCCCTTTCTCCCTCTCTCTCTGCATGGCAGTTATCCTTCTCTCACCCACTGCCTCCCACCTGCCTGGGACCCACAGAGGCCCCAGGTGGTGGGACCTGGCTGCCACTTTTATCTAAACCATTACATTGGTGTCCTGAGAATAGCAGTCACCCCATCACCTTCATGAGTTAGCCCAGGATTCCCTAGTGACATCAGCGTTCCCTGCTCTCATATGTAGTAGCCTGATAACCTCCTACTTTGATATGAATCGAATTGAACTTATGTGGTAGTCTCTCTTCCTCTCAACATGATAAAATACCCTGACAGAAGCAACTGAAAGGAGGAGAGGTTTATTTTAGCTGTTCCAGGCACAGCCATCATGGTGAAGAAGTCAAAGGCAGCAGGAGCCTGAAGCCAGCTGGTCACACCATATCCACCATCAACAGGGAGATGAGTGTGTGCGTGTTATTGCTCAGCTCCTGTCTCTATTTTCTGTGATCCCTGATCACGTGTGGAGGGAATGACGCCACTCACAGTGGGCAGGTCCTCCACCTTAGCTAACATAACTGAGACAGCCCCCACAGGCATGCTCAGAGGCCTGTCTGTGGCGTGACAACTCTGACTATCACAGCCCCCAGTCTGAATTGTTAGGAGCCACACCCCTCTGTAGTGTTTGTGTTTTGGTCATCTGGACCTATCTGGTAGTACTGTGGTAACGGTATTTCTGCTTAAAATGGAGAGCAGTGTGGTACTTTGGCTCTGAGCTGCACTGATGGACTGATTTGTTTGGTCGTGTTTGATGATCAGCAAAGGCGAGAGTTGATGGAGTTGACCCCAAAGACCTAAGAAGGGAAAATCCTTTTTGTAAGTGTTAAAGTACATGGCTCCAGGTGCCCAGGCACTCTGGTTAACTTTAGTCCCAGCTCATTCTGGCAGAGTCAGCACATGTACAGTGTGTGACAGCTATTTCCCATGAACTCAGACGGTGACAAGTGAGACGGAAGTGAATGACGACCTGTCCACCATCTGTCCTGTTGCCTTACCCTGCATCTGATTGCCCTGCTGTGTGTACTTTCTCACGACTCCCTTGCTGCTTACATTTCTTTTTTTCCCCCAGGTGTCTCTCCTTCCCTTCTAACTGGCAGCAGCCCCCTTCACCTCAGGAGTGGGCTTTAGAACCGCTCTGCCAGGCAGCTTGCTAACTTCTGTGTAGCTCTCTGAAGCAGGTAGAGAAACCTTTTGCTTGATGCATGCTGCTCGCACTGCCTTTCCCATCCTAACCCTCCAGTGTACACATTTGCCATGTTTCCTCAGCTAAGCTCTGCCCCTGTGCAGTGCTACGCCAGTTTCTCTTGCAAGCGCTTGTTCCATTCTGTGATGCTTCTGAGGTATATAAGCAGATGTCCGCGGTGCTCCAAGTCAGCTCCAGAGGCCAAAGCCATGTGCTCCTAGGACTGCTGACAGTCACAGGACACATGAGACTGGACTAAAATGCTGATGTCTTCCTTGGAGCACTCTCCGACTCTGAGATGGGTGTTCGAGCCTTCCTCTTGCACCACATGAGTGCAGGCTAACTGGAATGTTCTCAGAAGCTGCTTTTGTCAAGAGTCCAGTCGTGCATCACCTTGAGATGGGCTGAATGGGTGGGGAGACGGTGTCCTTCGTTGTAATCATTTTTCCGTGTAACATAACTCCTTAAGCATCCTGGATTTTTTTTTTTTGTAAGATTGAACTTCCCTGGTGTGAAAATAGGGGAAACTCCCTGTTTCTACACTAGTGTTTACTGCATGAATTTCGAATTTCTGATTGTGTCATATAATAAACCAAGCCATGAACATAGTGCTGTGTCACTGCTTTTGTAGTAGTTACTCATATCATTTTCAGAGTTTCCTGGTGCTCTACTGCACACTGGACCCTGTGTTCACCTGACTTATGTAGAAAATGCCTTCTTTGCTTTCTCTCTTGCAGGACCTGGAGTTGCTGGCTACCTTACTGCAGGTACATCCTCATCAGCCATGTCTAACCTTCCGCCTCCTGTAGACCATGAGGCAGGAGACCTTGGCTATCAAACTTGAAACACTCAGACAATAAATGCTGAAAGGCCAGTGCTGCATCCACATTCCTCCAGCCAACATGTTGAAACAGACTCTTGCTGCCTTTCTCCTGGTTTCATGACAGTGTTACTCCTTTTTCTATAAATATATTTTTATTTAGGAAAAGAGTCAGTGATTCTGACATATCGCATTTTGAGAAAGCACTCTGGGTCAGCCTCCATGGGTACACAAGAATTTCTTTTTCTTGGTGTATGTAAGCACATTTTGTTCCTTTTTATCTGTTTACAAGACTGTGAATCAAAAAGATAAACTTTCCTCCTAGTTTTTATAACGTTTTTCTTTTTTTTTTTTAATTACTGTGACTGTGGAGTTAAGCTGCAGTCTACAGACATTGGGCTAAATCTTGTCCCCAAGAAAGGGCACTTCCCTTCACTGCACCGAATCTCCATGGCCATCTTCCTCCATCGTCAGACATTAGGTTTCTGTCCCTCCACCTGTGACAAGATCCTCAATCCTTAATTCTCCGAGAGCTCGGTGCACATTGGTGTGTAGACAGGCTTCACCAAACTGAACGACAAGAGGCTTGTGCAAAAAATTTAAACTAAAAATGGATGTCAAGATGTTATGTAAGAGATTAGTGTAATTGTGAAATGTTCTATACATTATCAAATATATAAAACTTTCTATATTGAATGTACATTATACAGATCATTCATATGTGTACATAAAATTTTAAAAATAAAGGGAAATGACTGCTTTGTTAATGAGATATGTTTGTTCTCTAATTTTACCCTTTGAAAACCTTCTGTGTTCAATTCTGAGGGAGATGGAGCAGTCGGAGGCAGGCTCACCCCCTCAAGCTCATATGCATAGCTGTGTCCACCTCTGTTCATTCCTAACCAGAAACAGAAAGCAGCGCGGTTATTTTTTGTCACAACCCACAGGTTGAGAACCACTGCTCTTTNTATATATATATAAAGGAGCTGCATAGAAATCCCCAAACATCACAGGCTTTTGGTTGTTCTCCACAACCTGATAATGCCCAACGAACATGGAGAAATTGAATTGGTGGCAAACTAGAAGCTTTACCCTCACTAACGTTCATGGTACTAGAAGGTAATCTGCACACTACTGGAGGAGAAAGGCGATCATCAGTATTACCCAGCTACCAACCCTGGAACCTGCAACTGAGACCTACCTGCAAGATATACCGGCTCAGTGATGGCACAAATGTTACAAGAGTAACCAACCAATTTTGCTTGATTTAAGAACCCACCCCATGACATGGGACCCATGTCTGACACTACTAAAGTAGCCAAGACCCTGAGGCTAGATAGGTCATGGTGTCCAGGGGAATACTATTCTGCTAAAGGAACATATCAATAAAATGAATCCTAATGCCATACCATAGATCAGTACCTCCCTCAGCCCTCATCAGAGAAGCTACTTCTTGCAGTGGATGGAAATTAGCACAGAGACCCCTAACTGCCAATGTGCAATGAGTGTGAGGCTTTGGAGAACTCAGTCCTTTCAAACCTTCCCATCGGCTCAGGGGTCTACATGGAAGGGGAGGAAAAAGATTCTAAGAGCCAGAGGTGATGGTGTCTTCGAGACAACAGGACAGATGCACATATGAACTCAGACTGGCAGCACACACAAGGCCTACACACATTCCAGTCAGATGGGGTCCCAAACAGGATGTCACCCCTAACCAAGAAGTTCTCTGCAATTGATACCCACTTATAAGTTTTCAGTTTTCTCCAATGGGGCCCACACACAAAACTTAGTGGTATTTTTGTGAATGTTTTGTTTTATTAGGGGTTTTTGTTTGGGGCATGTTTTGTTCTAGTTTGTCTTTTCCTTTTTTTTTAATTTTGTTTTTGTGGTTTTGATTTTTCATTTTTCTATTTTTTTTTGAAAGAGAAAAAGTTGGGTAGGTAGATGGGGGATCTGGCAGGTTCTGGGGGAGGGGTAAAAACACAAAGTTGAAAAAATTAAGAAAAAAGATTTATTGGGTAAGATCAATTTGGTGTACTTTGCGGGGGTGTATTTTGCAGAGAGGACAGCACTCACCAGACACACCGCTAGTGCACAGCCCTTCAGAGCAGCAGTGCAAGAACACTAGCTTGGGTCAGTCGGAGACATCACTCTGAATGTGAGGATTTTCACTAGTCCAATCAAATTCCAGGACCCTTCACACCTAAGTCACCTATACTTGTAAAACAAGAAACGACATTGATAACATTTGGTGACTACCACTTAGAGGAAAAAAGAAACTTGGAACTTAACTGTTTTGAGTTTGGGAAGGGCATGTGTGGCCTCTTGGAAAGTAGTCCCACCTTCTATACGATTTCAATCACTTGGAATCAGTTGTGACCAAGAAATACCAAGTGGAAAATTACAGAAATAAACACATCAGTTTTGAGTTAAACACTTTCCTGAGCTACTTGATGTAGCTGCTTTTCTTGTCTCTGTGACAAGATAATTCACCAGATCATTTATGGCAGGGTTTGTCTTGGCTGAGCAGTCGAGGGTACAGGTCACATTGTGTCCAAAACCGGGAGGCAGAGAGCAACACGTGCCAATGCTCATTTTCATCATTTTTATGCAGTCTAGAATCTCAGGCCATGGAATGAGGCCTCCCGCAGTTTCATTAGGCCTTCCCATTTTAATTAACCTAAACTTGAAAAATCCCACACAGGCCTTACTCTTGGGTGATTCTAGATCCCACTGAGTTAACAGAAATTAAGCGTCATTTATACATAGCAAAGTCTCACACCCACCTCTGTCCTGCCCTTGAACAGAATTCAAATCCTCAGCTAGAATATCCACACTGCGTGAAGTACCCATCCATCAACTGCACAGTAACATGACTATTGAAGTATGACAGAGCTCTTACCCCAAAGCACGTTATAGTACACACCACAGAAGTTACACAGCACTTCCTCTAAGTTCTCAGCCTTCCTCATGCAGTGACCCTTTAATATAGTTCCTCATGTTGTGGTGTCCTGCCCAGCTCACGGAGTCCCCCCAAAACCAACTAAGAAACCGAGTCCTGTATGTAAAAGCAAAGAGCCTTTATTCTTACACAAGTTTGTAAACTTGGACTCTTGTGTGTCCAAAGTATTGGCGTGATTGGTGACCCCCAAGCTCAGTTGGGGTTGGGTTTTTATAGTAGTAAAGGTGGGGTGAGGGATTTCTAAGGTTCAGGGCCCCTGGTTGGCTGACATTTGTCTAGGAGTGTCCTGGTGAAAAGCGATGAGTGTGTGTTGGCAGGTGATCTATATAGAATGGTTGGAACGTTGGGAATTTCCTTTGATGGTCTGTTCCTGGGTGGTGCCAACTCATGGCTTTTCCTGGAACCCGGTGCTGCCTGCGATGGCAGCTGTGTGGCCTGGGCCCCACAGTGGTGACCCCCAACCCTAAAATTATTTCATTGCTACTTCATATGAATTGTAGTGTGAGTATCTGATATGCAGGATATCTCATATGCAACCTCTGTGAAAAGATCATTTGGACCCCAAGAGGGTCAAGACCCACAAGTTGAGAACCACTACTCTTAAGTGAAAAGATAAAACTATAATATTTTGTGAGCAGCCATGTCCACAACATTATCACAGCATATTATAATACTAATCTTGCTGTACCTAATTCATAAACTCCCCACAGGTGTGTTACAATTCCAGATCCCCTGCCTAAAGAATGGTGTTGCCCACAGTGGGCTGGATCTTTCCACATCATTTGCCCTAATTAAGACAATCTCCAGGCACATCCGCAGATCAACCTGATTTAGACAATCCCTCACTGAAACTCTCAAGGTGATTCTGGAGTGTGTCAAGTTGACAATTAAAATCCTTATGCCAGGGAACACAGTTTCTCCCTCACAGTAGAAACATCTGAGACTTCTCCAGTTCTTTGCATTCGCCCTGAGCTTCCTAGGTGTGTTGTTTAATACTTATTCAAGATGGAAAAACAAAGAGCTTGACTGGCATTTGCATTCACGAATGCCCACTAATGTGTTAATTCAGAGACTGGAGAGGTGGGTCATGGCACTGAGTAGAGGAAGTGGGGGTGGGAAGTTAAAAATATTTTTACTGTCAAACTCATAAAAGATGATACATACATTGCCATTGTTTGTATAAAAGAAAAGGTCCCAGAACTGCTCACGGAAAGTCTGGTTACATGCACAAATAAGAATGTTGACATTTTTAACTTTGCAAAAGCACACGGTTTCTATCACAGGTTTATGTGGTTAGCGCATGCAGGAGTTTTCAGTAATTCAGGGTAGTGTACACAGAGCATAGTCCCGGCAAAAAACACCACCTGGCTCCATGGCTGCCAAACAAAGGAAAAAAGGCGCCTTGCACCCATGTTTTTTTTTCTTTTGGTTTTTGTTTATTTCGGAGAACAGTTTATGAAGACGTGGTTTGAGTCAGTGGGGGGATGAGTCATTTGCCTTTAGAAGGAAAAGCCAGATGCAAGTAATTCTATAAATACTTAGTTTTGCCTAAATTCACGAAAGCCACTTCAATTAGAGATTTTACCAGTCCTACGTTATTTTACGTGATTCCCCAAGCCCCTTTCATATGCATCTCTCGGGTTTCTCAGCGTCCCAAGGCAGGAAGTGGAATGAGTTCCAGGCAGTATCAAAGTTAAGACTGAGCTTGACCTGCCTTGTGATCCCAGGGAGGATTAAAGTGAGGTCAGAGTTCTGAGAGCTGGAACTGGGAGCAGAAGCCATTATCTGATAACCACGCCCTTCCTGCCGCAGGGACTTTCCTAAAGGCAGGAGGGAAGAGCTTTGCAATAAGACCCTGGTCTAAGTGTTGACAGGTGTATTCTTCAGCCTGACAGCATGAATGTGCCTGGGGCCAAACAGGAAGGGACTGCTGGGGAAGCAGGGGGGCAGACTGTGAAGGAAGAGCACACAAAATGAAATCTGTCATTCAAAGAACATTTTTATCCTCCAGACAACAGGATGCCACTTTGGGAAGCAGAATTCTTCCGTTCTGAAAGTTAAAATCCGGGTTTATAATTTTTAGGTTATCTTTGTTTGTGTGTTAGTATGAGCGTATGTGTGCCGTAGCACTCAAGTGGAGATCTCAGGACAGCTGTCACTTGATTCTCTCCTACCACACGAGGCCCAGAGATCAAATGCAGACAATCAGGTTTTGTGGCAATCACCTTTACCTGCTGAGCCATCTCGCTGGCCCAGGGTATATATACATTTTAAAGAGAGAAAAAAATAGCAGCGTGAAAATACACTCTATCGAAAGATAAGTTGCCAAGAAGCACATGAGCCAGGCGTGGCAGCAATACCTGTAATCCAGGGCTTATGCTCAAGCATGAGGACCTGAGTTCAGACCTCTGGAACCCACAAAAGGTCAGGGCAGCCTCACACCAGGGTATATGAGCAGGACAGATGAAACTCAGGTTGCCTCTTACATTTTTTTTTTAATTTGGGAGGGAACATTGGGGGGAGGGTTCCAGAAGGAAGTGACGGGGTGAGTATGCTTCAGTATAACATGCATAGAACTCTCAAAGGACAAATAAAATTGCTATATTTTAAAAAGAAACAAGCCAGGTGGTAGCAGTGCACGCCTTTAATCCCAGCATTTGGGAGGCAGAGGCAGGTTGATCTCTGTGAGTTTTGAGGCCAGCCTGATCTACAGAGAGAATTCCAAGACAGGCTTCAAAGCTACACAGAGAAACCCTGTCTCAAAAAGAAAAAAGAAAAAGAAAAAAAAGGGAAGAAAGAAAGAGAAAGAAAAGAAAAACAAACACAGGAGTGACAGGTGGCTCCTAGAACCCTGAAATGAGGAAACAGAGATTGGCAGATCCTTAAAGCTCATTGTCCAGTTCCTGAAACCAGATTGATGAGCTTTTGGGTTAATAAGAGACTGTCTCAATGAAGAGCAATCAAAAGATAACAGCCACCGGGTGGTGGTGCACAGTTTTAATCCCAGCACTCGGGAGGCTGAGGCAGGCGGCTCTCTGTGAGTTCAAGGCCAGCCTGGTCTACAGAGTGAGTTCCAAGACAGCCAG
>LOEQ01000899.1:215046-227101 GCA_001685075.1 Bramus lutescens | reverse complement strand
TCTCTCTCTCTCTCTCTCTCTCTCTCTGTGTGTGTGTGTGTGTGTGTGTTATGAGTATGTATGGGATTCCTTCTTTCCATCACGTGGGTCTCAATACTGAATTCAGGTCACCAGGCTTGGCTGCAGGTGACTTTACCCACTGAACCATCTACTTGGCTCTGTTCCTTTGATCATTTTAATGTGATTTTGTTTGAGTAAATTAAAGGTAAGGAAAGAGATGTGGTGTAACACAAATAATAAAAGCCCTGCCACAGCTATTGGAATTCAACCTGAAGATCAGAAAAGCAAAGTACCCAGCCACTGTCTCTTACCTCTTCCTCAAACTGAAAAGGCAATCCCGCTGCCATGAATCCTCAGAATGAGACTGACACTGTCTCCTCCCATTTTATCTTCCTCTCTAGTGCTGGGATTAAAGGTGTGCACCACAACCGCCCGGCTTCCATGGTGAACTAGTGTGGCTACTGGGATTAAAAGAGTGTGCCACCACTGCCTGGTCTGTGTGGCTAACCAGTGTGGCTGTTTTACTCTCTGATCTTCAGGCAAGCTTTATTGATTAAAACATATAGACAGGATAAAAGGGCAGAATCTACTTTGAAAAGAAAAAAGGGATGATATAGATATAAGATAAAAAGGTAGATTATTGGATCTACTTTTAGAAAGCAACTACCAGTTTTAAATGTTTTACACTGGATTGGATTTTTGTGTACAGTGTGGGCCACAAGCAGTGACCTGGCTGAGGAAAAGCAACGAGAAGACAATAAATGAACTGGAATGAATTGCAGCCCATGCAGCAGGGTTTCCTCAGAGACAGAGAAAGTGCTTGCGAGACTTCAATATATGAACCTTAATTCAGATTGCTAAAAACAAAATTAAGCCAACAGAGGAAAACCCTAGGTCAGACATGGTGGTATAATGTGTTCATAATCCCAGGAGGCAGAGGCAGGAGGATTCAGAGTTCAAGGCCAGGTATCCAAACAAACAAACAACACCCCTGATATCTCCTAAACCAAAACTTTAAAGGCTGAATAGTATGGTATATTTGGTGCTAAGATTTGATGAGTGGCAGACAAGGAAACTGTATAAAGTACTTTACCATGGTCCCAGGTTCAAGTTGCTCCTCCATGGCGCCCAAGATTCTCACAGTAGCTCAGGAAACATGCCCAGTATTAAAAAGGTGATCGATCCCACTGTATTGTAAAGGAAGGGAATCAGAGGGAGCTGAGAGCACAGAGGCAGAAGCTGTAAAGTCCACGTGACACAGCTCCCAGCCCAGGCCTGTGGCAGACCGGGCTTCCCCTACATAGCATCCCCTAGAAGAAACTCAGCCACAACAGACAGCATCTCTGGTCATCCACAATCCAATGCCATCATGAGCACACTATCTGATGAAAAGGTTAATGATTTTACAACCAAAAATATTTTAGTTTGAAAATTTAAAAAATATCCCAGCTGTTTTTCCAATGGTATTTACATCATAAAATGGCAATGAGAAACAGAGAAGATTTGGGTATATTTTATTCAACTTAATATTTCCAAAATATAATTCAATATATGATCAATATAGAAATGTATTTATCCATGAGATATTTTAAATTACTTTCAGTTAAGTTTTCAAAATCCAATATGTATTTTACACTTCCTGTGATTATTTGGGTACCAAATTTTGATTTAAAATACTTCTCTTTGTATTGAGATTTCAAAACATCCGCACTTGAAAAAGTAGATCCACCCACCCGAGCCGTACATACGTAACACCCAGCTATACTTAACAATTTTCCCAGCACTGAACTGAAAACATGTATTTAAACTTTCAGGGAAAGCCCCAAGGCCAACCTGGCAAGAGCGGCTCTCACGGGACCAAAGAGCTCTGAGGGGGCAGCAGCTGGCGATGGCTCTCGTCGGCATTTTCTGTTTAACTTAAGGCTCTTGATTATGTGTTCCCCTGACAATGCTACATTTTCCTGTGAACTTTAACCAGAACTGCTTCCTGCTGGGTTAGGAAGAGGCTTTGCAGGGGAACTCGGAAGAACTTCTAGCTATATCTTTCTCTGAGGTGCTAATCTAACCTCCAGAACATTATTCAAAGGGGGTACCACGACATGTTTTCAGGACAAGGTGAAATAGGTCTGGGTGTCTATTCACATGACTTAGTTCCTGAAAGTCAAAGCAAATAGCTTTTCATGCTCACAATCCAGAAATAGCTCTGCCATTCCCTGTACGACCTCATTACAGGTCATCACAGGTCACATGTATAAGGCAAATGCTAAACCATTAGACACTACACTCAATGATGACAGCTATGGAATTTCCTATTTACCTCACATCTGTGTAATCTCTAACATTATAAAACCCAATGATCAAAATAGATACTAAAATCTTTACCACAGGTGAATAATTAGCCTTGCACTCAAACTACTGCAGAAATGGAAGACTTAAGTTTTGGAGCTGATTAGGAGTTCAAGCCTCTCCAGCGGTGGGATGGGGGAGGCTGCTTCCCTCAGATCCTGGCTGTCAAACATCTGGCCTGCTCCTGAAGCTCCATTTTGGCGATTGCAGAGAGGTGGACTTCGTCAGGTCCATCTGCTAAGCGCAGGGTGCGTATTGTAGCGTACCTGGAAGGGTGAGAGAGCAGGGGGTCACAGACTTTTCTAAGAACACAATACTATCAGGTCATGTTCACTCCAAACCAAGAAAAGGAAAGAATACAAGAAACATGAAGAGAGAAAGCCAAGGGTTTCTGAAGCTGCCATTTTAATGTTCCCAGCTCAGGAAGATTCAAGATGGCTGCCCAGAGGCGTAGATAACTGGACTGTGGGAACTGATACTAGTGAAGGAGCTTCTTTACTGTGGTTAAGAACTTTGGTGGCAGAATCAGAGTGATCCACTGTCTCCACAGACCACGCCGGAGTGGGGATACTGTGGCAGTTCAGACAATGGTGTAGACAGAACTGGGTGTGGGCTTCTTTCTGTGTGGCTACTCGGACAGTGGGAGCAGTAACTCTGAGCTGTGATCTCAACTGGGTGAAAGGAACTTCCTCAAGGAGGGTTGCTGTTGGGTTTGGTCCCTGCCCTCAGCAGTGGTGAGAGGCCAGATGTGTGTAGACCTGAGCAGAGAGCGGTCCCTGTCCTCAGCAGTGAGGGGCCGGGCGTGTGGAGACCTGAGCAGACAGTGTTCCCTGCCCTCAGCAGTGAGGGGCCGGGCGTGTGGAGACCTGAACAGTCAGCTGTCCCTGGCCAGATGCTGCATGTGGGCAGGCAGGATCATCAACCCTCTCTTTACTCTCACATCTGCTCCTGACAATAGTGTGTGGGAGCACAAGGCACAGGGACGGGACCTGGGAGAAACCACATAGGTGTGGTAGTGGGAGCAGACCAGGTATCAGGGCTGTGACTCTTGCATGCCGAGGAGGGAACCGAACCCAAGGAAAGTTCCTCTCAACTCTCTTTTGTATTGCTCCATCAAACAGAGGACATATAAAGGAAAGAGAGAGAGTTCTGGGCTGTGGAGATGCCACTGAATACATTTTTAGAATACAAGGCAAGGGGAAAAAGCTCAGAGGATATAAAATCCACTCTGTGAAACAGTAAAGAGACATAGGACCTCATATAGATATGACTGGAGAGGCTATCACCATGGCAGATTGTGTGCAACTGCCAATGGTACAAGACAGAACAGGAATTGTATCTGCAAGAGAATGGTACCCAGCCACATGGAGGGCTATCCTTTTTAGACTATCCACAGATTCCTCAGCACAAAACCATAGGTCAGGAAGGAATGTATTCCAGTCATGAAAAGAGGTAACTGCGAAACAAGATCACAGTTCCCAGCTGCGCTAGCCTTTAGAAACAGAGGCGAGATGCTTTCCACAACAAGCAGAATCTGGGGATCACGCCCAGCAGACAGGCTTACAAACCAAGTGTCAGGGAGTCCTACATCCAGAAGTGAAAGAAAGCAGTTCTATAAGCTAGGGTAGCCCTTTTGGCACGGTGCTAACCTAGCATGCAAGGGCCCTGAGTTTGATCCCCAGCACTGCATCAAAGGCAGATGTGATGTCACAAGGCTATATTTCTAGCACTTGGGAGTTAGAGACAAGAGGATCATCAGAAGTTCAAGGTCTTCCTTTGCTACAGAGCAAGTTGAGTTTGAGGCTAGCCTGGGCTACAGGAGATTTTATCTCAAACAAATAAGTGAGATTCCAACTCAAACAAATAAGTATTTTCTAAAAACCTCCCATCCATCACTGCAGGCTGCATACATATGTGGAAACGTCATAATGAACTCCATTGTCGACTGTATATATAGTTAACACATGTAACTAGATAACACATTACTAAGTAAAAGCCCCAACTCGGGAAAGCAGAATGCTCTGTTTGGTTTTGAAGCAGGGCCTCTCTGTGTGGCTAGGGCTGGTCTCTAACTTGTCACCTGGCCCAGGCAGAAGTCCCTCTCAGTCTTCCTGTCACTACCCAACTCCCAAGCACTGTGATTTCAGTCAGGTACCACCACGCTGGCCAAAGGGCGAAACTTTACAAGGCATAAGCGGGCTGCTCTCACGCGTGGCTTGCTGTGCTATCTGACCTGATGGGAACCAAGAGCTCTGATGACAGTCACAGCAGCCGACAGGATGGCGGTGCAGTTAGCTCCTTCTTAGGTTAAAGACGGACATGTATAAGACGGTCCCCACAGAGAGACAAGAACACGGCACAGTGCCGGCGTGGAGAAGGGCAAATGGGGAACAGAGAACTTCCTATCATGTCCCCCAGTAGCCAGCACTAGACGGTCATTGCCACCAATGCTGCAAACTCAGCTGCTGCCTCTTGGTGGGTGGACAAAGAAAGGGTCTGGCTCTGGGCCCCTCCATGACTCTGGGCCCACCTCTTCTTCCTGCTTCTAGGTGGAACTCCATGTTGGAGCACAGAAACCCTCAATGCACCCCCTCAGGCAAAGGTTAACAAAGCTGAGCTAAGAGCAGCTTTCTTAGAGCCGAAGTCCACTGTAACTCCCCAGGTCACTGCACTCTCAATAACATACGGGAAGCATCCTTATTGTTTTCCTAAACAATTACCGTCAAAGCATCTATAGATTAAAAACTGATTTTATCTTTTGATTGACACTTATTTCAATCTTTGTATTTTAATGTCAATCCTTTCAAGTACATTAGTTTGAAAATTTTTGTGTATGGTATGTGTATGGTATGTGTGCGCACACCCCCCCCCCACTATGTAGAGATCAGAGGGCAATCGTGGGTGCTGATCCTCACTTTCCCCTTTGTTCACTCTTTTGGAAGCCAGGATAGCTGGCTTGTAACCTTCTCTGGCTCCCCTTGCCTCTGCCTCCCAGCTTGAAGAGTGAAACTACAGACACTGTACCCACCTTTAGCTGAGTGCTTGAAATTCGAACTCAGGATGGCATACCTGCATGGGGAGCATTTCCTCCACAAATCATCTCCCGGAAAATCAGTGTAAATATTCTTAGATGACATGTACTTACATTCTAGCCAGAGGGTAATCCTGGGAAACACCTGCCCCTCCGTACACCTGGATGGCCCTGTCGGCTATTTTGCAGATGGCTTTGGGGGCAGCCACTTTGATCATTGCAATCTACAAAAGCAAGATAGGAAAAGAATGTTCTTCTCTCAGCTCATACACAGTGTGCCAGCATTTGAGGGAATTGGCAGTTCTCTGTGAAGTAAAACAAGGAAACGTTCCCACACCCGAGTCACCACTAAACAGGATCTGGGCTGGAGGCACAGAAGGCTGCAGCGTTAAAGGGAGGGGCTTTATTTCAGTCAGCGGTGATGTTCTGGGAAGGGATCTTGCTTCCAGGCAACATCTGTTTCTAAGCTGCCTTGATTCCAAAGGGATTTCAGGCAGGGTGTAAATCGTACGCAGACTGTTTGTGTTCACACAAAGTCCATGGTCTTTGCTCCATTAATCAGGTTTTTTTTTTCTTAGAAATATTATGAGTTCTTAGAGTAAAATAAGTACGCCCTCACTCCAGATCAGCTGGATATGTGAGAAGGCAGGTAACAATTGATGTAATTTACAGTGTGGGGGAATTGTCCCATATACTCCATATCCATCAACTAGTCCGATGCCCAAGGCGGAGGGATACTAGAGACGCTTTGGATACAAGGCTAGAGGGGAGGTGCAGTGGGCACCATCAATTCCAGGTATGTAGACAGCCCAGGACTTAAGGCACTCTGCATCCTGAAGGCCATTCCCTTAGGCAGCCCAATGAGAGGAAGGCCAGCAGGTGACAAACATTCAGTCTTTAAACCAAAAGCACATGGAACCTTCCTGTAATCTGAATGTCATCCGGGGTCACAGACCCTGAAACAGCCAGTGGGTGGGAGAGGTGGAGAGGACCCTGCAGCTGGTGGTGCAGGGGTGGAGTGGGTGGGCAGCTCACCTCCTTCCTGGCTGCAGCACTGCCCATGGTGTCTATACTGTGTGCTGCTTTCAGGGTCAGCAAGCGGATCTCCTCGATGGCTATGCGACTTTTAGCGATCCAGTGAGCCACAACCTCCTGGAGGAGAACAAGGGAAGGATCAGTGCAGTCTTGTAATTTGGTCAACTTTTTCTGGGCCAATGGTAGCCCACAAGCCCTGCTGTATAGTTTTTGCTGTATATAGATTTGATTCTCTTGATATACACCAGCCTAGCTACAAACCTGTGGGATACCATAGTTAAAATGAGAAGACTGTAGAAGTGTTGCTTGCTCAGAAAAATAATTTGTTTTAAGTGTTTTAAAATATGTGCATATGCATGTGTGCTTGTGTGTGTGCATGTGTGCATATCTTGTGCCATGATCTCCAAGCTCAGGCTGTCAGGTATGGTGGCAATGCCTATTTTGGGTATCTTAATTTCTGCTCTTATATGATGGCTGAACTGAGCTACTGTCTTACTGCCACACCACCCTTTGTGGCCCTTGTGAACACTAATTACAGCCCCATTGACATTCTGCAGTGTACAATTGAAAGAACTGGTTCTAACCAGACTCCATCATTCCCAGCACACTTTTAGGATGACCTACCCCTTTATTGTGATGGTATGTATTAAAAATGACTTTTTCCCTTAAAGAAGTGTCTTGTGCCTATAACCACAGCCCTCGGGAAGTAGAGGCTGAAGAATCAGGAGCTCAAGGCTAGCCCCGTCAACAAAACGAAACAACCAGGGCTGCAGAGAGGGCCTGGTGATTAAAAGCACTGGCTGCTTTTCCAGAGGACCCAGGTTCAGTTCCCAGCACCCACACGACAGCTTACAACCATTTATATAACTCCAGTTCCAGAGGATAGGATGCCCTCTTCTGGTTCACACGCAGTGCAGGCAAAATACCCACACACATAACGAACAGAGGCCACCCCCAGACAAGCGGGAAGACCTCGTGGGAAAAGCTCTGAGAGTTTAGCACACAGGTGTGATATACAACAGTCTCATCCCCAAGCTCCCCAGTGCAGGGGTGGGCTGGTCTCATAGTCCCACACTCCCAAACCCCCGTGACAGGTCGCCCCTTCCAGGGTGTGTAATGCTGTGGAATGAGATCATCTGGTTGTGATGGGGAACGGCTGCTCTCACCCAGTGTAATGCTTTGAATTCTGCCCAAGTCCATCTGTTCTTTAACTGTCAGGGATACTTGTTACTGAGAATGACTCCGTTTTGGGGATGAGCACAGTCTGCTTGCCCATTCATCTGCCGAGGGACACTGGGGCTGTCCAACTTCTGGTTGACAGAGCTTCTGTAAACATTTCCATACAAGCTTCGGGAAGAGTATGACTTCTTTGTTTTATTGTTTTATAATTTATTTACTTTTATCTCATTTGCATTAGTATCTTGCCTCCACGTATATCTGTGTGAGGGTGTTAGATTTTGGCATTAGAGACAGTTGTTAGCTGCCATGTGGGTGCTGAAGATTGAACCCAAGTCCTCTGGAAGAGCAGTCAGTGCTCTTAACCACTGAGCCATCCCTCCAGCCTCCTCGTTTTGTTTTAAAAAGCAAACACCAGAAATAGAATTGTTTGGCAATGGATAACATTTATAAGAAATAATTGGCTGCTGGGCAGTGGAGGTGCATGTCTTTAATCCCAGCACTAGGAGGCAGAGCCAGGCGAATCTCTGAGTTCAAGGCCAGCCTGGTAGCAAATTCCAGGACAGGCAAGGATGGCTACACAGAGAAATCATGTTTAAAAACCAAAAAGAAAGGAAGAGAGAGAGAGAGAGAGAGAGAGAGAGAGAGTTGGCTTAAGTGGTTGTACTAGGTAATGTTTATACCGCTGACTGACATTCTTGGCACTTTTGATCTTCCTTTGATGTATTTATTTGCTATTGGTAAGTCTGTTCATGTCCTGAAGAAATGTTCTTGAAATATGACATAGCAAAAAATGCACAACAAAGGGGAAAAGATGTGTCATGCAAACATAATCAGATGGCATAGAAAGCGAACTTCAAAGCAAAACTGTGGGAAAGCAAAGGGTCTAGAGTACCCGGAACATTTAAAGAGGAGAGTGGAGTGAGAGAATTTAGTCTAGCTTATTTTGAGACGAGTTGTATAAAAATGTGCAGTGCTGGTAGACAAAGACTCACAAAGAGTTCAGACAAAACGAGGACCAGAAATAAAACACCACCGACTGACTTCTGTAGAGGCCCAAGAGCACTTAGATGGAGGAAAGACACTTCTCCAGCAAGTGTTGGAACAAATGAACGGACAGGAACAGGACTCTGAAGGCTCATGCCTTACATTATGACTGCTGTTCTCCAGGACAAAGTGCACGGTCTTGGGAAAACAGTCAGATAAAACCTCCAGCACAGACGGGCGAAACAAAGGTCCTCAGACTGATGCCCCGAACATGGGCCACAAAGACAACAGGACAAGTGAGGGTCACAACAGTAGGATACTTCTGCTCCAGGAAAGACCCTGTTAAAAGATGGGGGAAAACACCAAGGGGGGGGGATACTTGAAAACCACAGAGCTGGTAGAGTACAGTGCCCAGAATGTAAGCTAACCCAGTAGAAAACATCAGACTATAGAGGTAGACAATGGGCATCAGACACAAGCCCAAAGGAAGAATATGGCAAATAATGACAAGATGTCCCTATAAGGGTGACATAAAGAATTTAACATATCAGTATAAGCCAATCAGAATGCCTACATAAAGAAAATGGTGGCACCATCACATGCTGGCAGGGATGCATAGAAACTGGACCACTCGCATACAGCTTGTGAGCTAAACAGACAATGAATGACACATTGCCCAGGAACCATTCTCTCGGCATGCATCTCAGGGAAATGCATTAGTATTCACCTACTACCAGCTTCATAACCACTCAAGACATAAAACCACAAATGGCGCAGGTGTCCCTTAGCAGATGCAAAGCTCACCTGTAGTGAGGCTAAGCAAAGTGATGATGCTTAGCGGTACTGCTGGCTAGTGAATCACAGTTTTGTGGTTGTCCAAGAAACAATGACTGAGGGAGACAGTCAACCCCCAAATGCTTACATATTATATAATCCCGTGTCTGGAATGAGGAAAGGACTTAAAGTGGAGCAGGTTATGGTTGCTAGGAGTCAATGAAGATGTGGTGTTGAGAGGGAAGTGAGTTTGCTTCATGAAAGAACAGCCTAAATGAGCCTATGGTGGTGGGAAATCTGTAGCCTGACGATATCCATGACAACATCAACATCATCCTGATGTGGTACTGCAGCTTTGCAAGCTGTCAAAATGGAAGAGAACTGGGCAGGAGAAGGGATTCTATTTCTTATATCCGAATGTATGGCTATAATTATCTCAAAATTAAACATTAAAAATGAATACTTGCTTCTCACTTATCTCAGTAAAATTCTGAGTTTCCTTCATTTGTTAGAACTTAAAACTGGCAAGGTAATAAACAAACAACAAACAAATAAATAAGACAGAACTGACAAGGTAAATATATGAATATGGTTTCATATGTACCATATGGATGTACCATATAGGTATACCACATTAATATACCATATGTATGTACCACATGGATGTACCATGTGAATACCATATGGATGTACCATGTGTATGTACCACGTGGATGCACCACATTGATATACCATATGGATGTACCACGTGGTGTACCACGTGGATGTACCATATGGATGTACCATGTGGATGTGCCATGTGGATGTGCCATGTGGATGTACCATGTGGTGTACCACGTGGATGTACCATATGGATGTACCATATGGATGTACCATGTGGATGTGCCATGTGGATGTGCCATGTGGATGTACCATGTGGATGTACCACATGGATGTACCACATGGATGTACCATAAATCTCAGAAGCAAATGGACAGTCATAATTCAGCATGGGAGTCCAGGAGGCATAGAAAATGATCCCAGATGATCAAAATGGATTTTTCCGGGTTCCCAATTTTAAACACAGAACTATTGTTTATGATGCTTGCTAAGCCTGCTCAGCAATTACAGCACTTGATTCAAGCCATGAGAATCTCCCACAGTCATGCTCAGCCATCCTTCCTCAGCCTCACGTGGCGTCTAAGATTTGAAGCGTGTCTAATCTGAATGTAAATGTAATACGAAATGTAAAATATGCACTCAATTTTAAAATGCCAACTAACTCATTAATCCTATTTTTATATTGATTTCATTGTGATCATATGTATTGGGTCAAGTAAAAAATATTTATTTTTCCGAGACAGGGTTTCTCTCTAACAGCCCTGACATCCTGGAACTCACTCTGTAGACCAGGCTGGCCTTGAACTCACAGAGCTCCACCTGCCTCTACCTCCTGAGTGCTGGGACTAAAGGTGCACGCCACCATACCTGGCTAAAAATGTTCTTTGAAAGAATTTCATCTGCTGCTTCTAACTTTCCAAAACCGCAGCCACAGACTCAGCATGGCGGTAGTCTGTGGTCCCAATACTCAGGTCAGGACTGGCCTGGTGGGTGAAAACAGGCTCAGAACTAATTCCAAGCAGGCTGCCAGAAGCTGACGATTTATTTTTGATGAATGGAGAACTGGGAAATCACATCTTCATGAACAGACTTAAATGTTCCTCCTTCTTAGCTTTTAGAAGGAAGGAGCGAGTTCCCAGCTGGGTCTCCTCACAGCCCGGATTTGCCGAAGAGCACTGAAGGGTGGACACTGACCGCTCCGGGAAACAGCCAAATGTATTGACTAAGACGAAATTCTCTTTCAGAGCTGGAGTAATATAGAAGGCAGCTGGAAGCAGTCTCCTCATTCAGGGAAACAAAACATTTTGACAAATTGAAGGAAAGAACTGGAGCGGACTCTTGTTTGTGACATGCCTTCACGTTCTCTCTGCTTCTGCCAGCTCCATTAATTTGAGCCGGATGGGAGAGGGATCCAGTAGAAGGAGACACATTTTAAGTCCTCACCGGCATAGCAGGATATATTAAAGGATGGGGGGAAAAATCCTCCCTGGTGCAGCATTCAAACACCCCTGGGGGTTGGCGAGATGGCTCAGTGGATAAGAGCACTGGCTGCTCTTCCAGAGGAGCTGGGTTTGATTCTGTGCACCCACACAGCAGCTCACAACTGTCTGTAATTCCAGTATCAGGGGATCCGATATCCATGGGAAAGCACCAATGCATATAAAATAAAAATCAATCAATCAATCAATTAATTAATTTAAAAAATACCACTCATGTCAGATGTGCTGGTGTATGCCTTTAATTCCAGCACTGGGAGGCAGGAGCAGAGGGGCAGAGGGGCAGAGGGGCAGAGGGGCAGAGCTGGACATCTCACCAGATTTTCCCTTCGCCTTTATCAGGGGGTCTGCTGGACACCCCACTGTGTCCTCCCTTCACCTTTATCAGGGGGCCTGCTGGACACCCCACTCTGTCCTCCCTTCACCTTTATCAGGGGGCCTGCTGGACACCCCACCAGGTTCTCCCTTTAACTTTATCAGAGGCCTGCTGGATGCCCTAGCATGTCCTGTAGCAAAAGGGGAGAGGGCCTGCTTTCGTCCCGTCCAGTTCCCACACGGCTAGCTTAACACCCGAAATAACAACGCACAAATTGTATTCATTTAAACACTG
>LOEQ01000899.1:189297-214926 GCA_001685075.1 Bramus lutescens | reverse complement strand
AAGGCAGTTTCTTTATTAACCAATGAAAGTACCACATAGACAGATGACCCTCCTACATCAATGTCCTCTAGCACTTACATGACAAGCTCAAAAAGCTACTGGGAAGAAGTCATGGCCTGTGCCGTCGGCAACTCAAAGTCCCTTTTTGGCAGCAACAGGGCCATATTCATCATGATCCCACGTATCTTCCCACAGTGCTCCTCAACTGCTGACTCCTAGTCCTCTCTATACACCAAGGGGCTTGCCCCAGATTGTTACTGCGTATGGTGTATGAGGCTAGCTGCAGTCTTCTTAAAAACAATGTTGTGAACAAACCATGCCCATGTTGAGTGAGCATGAACACTTCACAAATATTAGTGTTAAGTAACTACTGCCATTGTATTTTGCAGACCCCCTCCTTCCAGTTTCTCCTCTGCTACAATGCTACTATTGTTAGTATTTGTATTTATATCTGTACCAGCATTGTAATGATTTCAGCCACATCAGGCTGATACTTCCGGGTTCTAGGGGCCATGCATGTGCAGACAAGCCCTCAGGCAGAAGTGCCTAAAGGCCCCCAGGGATGTTAAAGGGCCCCCTGTGAGCCACATGCAGTGTGGATTACATCATCCATGTATGACTCAGCTAAGGTCTTGTGCACATGTGTGAGCCCTGTCATCTGCATATGACATAGCCAAGTCAATCCCCTGTGAGCATGCGCTAGGCAGCTTTCAAAAGCTGGACATGCCATCTTCGTCTCTCTCTCTGCACACTGACTTCCCCAGGCCTGTGCAGGCCCTCTAATAAACTCCTAAGCGGGTTTGTTGCTTGTTCTGTGTTTCCTTCTCACTCGCGCCAGGTAATTTCAAGCATTGCTCTCAGAACCAATATTGAAGATGGAGTGCTTCACAAGGCAAACACAGCTTATAAAAACCTACGGGAAAACTGGGTGCGCTCGCGCATACATTTAATCCTAGCCCTTGGGAGGTAGAGGCAGGTGGACTTCTGTGAGTTCTAGGACAGCCAGACCTACACGGAAAGACTGTCTCAAAAATCAACAAGACAAACAAACCTAAGCAAAAAGTTGCTATGGCTGGGCAGTGGTGATACACACCTTTAATCCTAGCCCTCCAGAGGCAGAGGCAGATAGCTCTCTGAGTTCGAGGCCAGCCTGGTCTACAAAGTGAGTTCCAAGACAGCCACGGCTACACAGTGAAACTGTATCAAAAAAAAAACAAAAACAAAACAACAAAAGAAAGAAAGAAAGAAAAAAAGCCACTGTAAAACATTCTGAGGTTATAGCTGTGCAGGGGGACTCATGTAATAAAACACACGTGTGCAGCAAACACAATACTTCTATCAACACAAGATAGACATAATACTAGCATGTGAGTAGCAGTAAGATTAAATACCTAATACTAAGTTTCTTGTTTCATAAAAATTAGAAGAGAACCTCTCTCTTGTGGGTTGTCCAGGGCCTGCAGCTATCCCACTTCCCTCTGCTGATACACATGACTTAATTTTACTGTCTATTTATAACTATATTCATAGTGGATTGTTAATAATGGACATAATATATAAGTTATAGATGAAAATTCAAAAACCATGTACTGCCAACCAAATGCTGGCCCCATTTTTATGTTTCTCCATCAGTAGCAAACTGGCTTCCTCCAGAGCCAGCTCATTCCATTGTTTTAATCTCTCATAGAATATTTCTTCTTTCTCTGAATTGTGTACCGTTATGGAATAATCTTTTTGTATACTGTGAAGATGTGTCTTTGCCAAGGTGTCTTCTGATTGGTTTAATAAAAGAACTGACTGGTCAGCAGCTAGGCAGGGAGAGGTTAGGCAGGACTTGCAGACAGAAAGTACGGGTTGGGGGGAAGGGTAGGGGCAAACAGGACATGAAACTGCCCTGCTTAAAAAAAGTACCACCACCTGGTAGAGCATAGATAAGAAATGTGGGTTAGGGGCTGGTGAGATTGCTCAGTGGTTAAGAGCACTGACTGCTCCTCCAGAGGACCCGGGTTCAATTCCCAGCACCCACATGGCAGCTCGCATCTGTCTGTAACTCCAGTTCCAGAGAATCTGACATCGTTATACTAATGCGCATGAAATAAAGTTAAATAAAGTTTAAAAAAAGAAATGTGGGTTAATTTAAGATGTAAGGGCTAGTTAGTAACAAGCCTAAGCTATTGGATGGGCATTTATAATTAACAATAACTCTGTGTGGTTCTTTGGGAGCCAGATGGTGGGACAGAACTGACGGGTGGTCCCGATGAAAAACTCTGCCTACAATGTACTGTTTTCCTCTATGTTTGCGCTTGTCTGTTCTAATTTCTTCCCAAAACCCAAAAGCCAAGGCAAGCTCTTTTTCTATGACAATCTCCCCAAGTCGTCAGGGAGCTGTGGTGTCCTATGCACTCCATACTCTCTACACTTTCTGTGCTGGGTATTGAAGCATTGAGGACTTGCTAATGTTTCACAGGGGAAATGCATGTTCTCACGCAGGATGTGACCACCCCTCAGCAGAGACTCCAGCACACAGGCTCCTCTCACTAAGGTCAGAGTAGTTGAACAGGCTACAGCAAGCTCACAGACATTCATGATCCTCTTACATGCTCGTACAGCTTCTTGTTGAAGGCTACCCTCTGTACTGCCCGTTCACACATGAGCTGCAGAATGCGCTCGGCCAAACCCACGCTTCTCATGCAGTGGTGGATTCTTCCAGGTCCAAGGCGGCCTTGGGAAATTTCAAATCCCCTGCCTTCACCTGTGAGAAGGCAAGCAGAATGTGAGGACGGCCCAGCCAGTCCCTTTTATCTACGTGACTTCTAGGAAAGGCAGAGCTGTCCTTACTATAAACAGCCTTCCGGTGAGGAAAGAGTCAAGTTTGCAATCAAGTTCATTATGCTGTAGGGGACTCTAGATTCCAATCTAAAGTAAGCACTGTCCTCTGAGTAAAGTGCCAATGGCTACAAAGAAAGGTGAGACACTGTCCCTGGACAAAGAGAGACAAGGAAAGGCAAAGGAGGGGCACATTGTGATCCCAGGGCCTGTGTGTGTGTGTGTGTGTACACGCGCATGCTTGCGAGGAAAAACCACTCTGTGAAGGTTGGGAGGTTTCCAGTGAATGGAGAGATGATGGCATCATCTCGGGCATGTAGTGAACATTTAAAATTTTATTCCGTCTATTCTCTCTTGGATCTGAATTCAATGGAAGTATTGACATTTTCTTAAAACTAGTAGGGAGCCCATGACCATGCCTTTAGAAAAAGCATGTTGCTCTCAGTTGGATAATGTTTATATTCAGCTATGTTTCCAGCTGTTATAAAACACGAGACTCTCATTTAACATTCAGATAAAACCATATCAACCCAGAGAAGAAAAATACACAGAATGAACATTTTCCTTGATAATTGGAATAAGATGGGAGGTATCTAAACTAATGTTGTATATCTTTTCCAGATTCAGACCTGGGAATAGAAATACATAATACTGGGGGGTAATACTTACCCAGTATTAAATTGGTAGCAGGAACTCGCACGTGATTAAAATGGACCTCCCAGTGCCCACCATGTTCATTATCTACAAAACAGAAAATAATTTAAAATGCAAAATAAGTTGAGCAAAGAAGTCACAGTGACTCTGCTATAAAGTATAATTATATTTTATATTATTATATAAAATATAATTATATAGTATTACTGTAGTGGTTGTTCTGTCTCTTTAAGAGACAAGCCATGCCCACTCCCTCCCCCATCCACTGAGGCAGGCTGATCTTTAGCTTCTGGCCTGAGCTCGCTCTCTTTTTCGGTCTTCCTCTTGGAGAGGCAGCTTCGCTTCTGCCTCTCTCCCCACTTCTCCNCCTGCTGTCTGCTGCCACATGGCCCACTACCACCATTTGGGACCTACAGCATTTTTAAAAATTCATAAAAATTACCACATATTTATATTTATTAGATCTATATATTTATATTGCATAATTATACTTTATGTTAATTATGTTAATAATTATATAATATAATCATAATTATTCAGTGAAAGTAGCATTTCAAAGATGAATATATAGTGGACATTCCATGGTAGAACTCAGCCCTCAGCACACAGCACTCGATGTCACAGCAAACTCAACTGTTGGAGTTAGAAGAGGTCTCAGAAACCATTTGATAGAGGGTTGTTTGTAATTGTCATCTGAAGTTGTAAAGCTATGGAAATGGAAGGTTCCATGGCACACATATCCATACATGTGACCCAAAGGTCACTTGGTTTGGGGGAAAAGATTAAAAGAAAATCTAAAAATCCAAAATAGATGGCTGGGGTGACAGCTCAGCTGATAAAGGGTCTGCCCAGTGCCATGAAGACCTGAGTTCAAATCCCCAGCACCCACATAGATCCCCAGGGATGCTCACGGACATCTATAGCCCTAGCAGTGGTAGGGCAGAGACAGGCAGAGTCAGAGTCTGGCTGTCATAAAAGCAGGGAGTTTGGATTCAGTGAGAAAGCCTGCCTTGAAAGACAAGGTCGAGCCATGCAGTGGAAGACATTTGATGCTAACATTGGCTTCCACATGCATGACACAGATACACATACACACAGGCATGATACACACACAGAAACTAAATTAAGAAAATTAAAACCCTCCAAGTGTGAAAGTGAGTAACATTTCTGGAGTTTGTTTGTTTGTTTATTATTTTGCTGTGGAAACTGATATTCAAGAATGCTGAGGATCTTGCTCAAGGGGACAAGCGGGCTCAGTTGGTGACAAAGCAGAAATACAATCATCATTTTGTCTACCACCCTTGGTCTGTACTAGTTCCACCTCATGTTGCCTCTTGAAAATGCTGGTACCTGAGTCATATGGGTCAGGACTATATCCCCACTTCATCTGAATCACCCCTCCCTCCTGCCAATTCTAGAGACAGTTTCAGGCAAACTCTACCCTCTTTTCCTGTCACAAAGAAATAATCAGCCTTCTTCATGTCGTTTCATTTGGTCTTGGATACCGGGTGTTGAAGTGATGCTGGTGCATTTTCTATACTGAAAATACAGAAGTGGGCTCTGAGGCGCAGGGTGCGTGCACTTAGCCTACACTTTAGATTCATTTTTGGTTGTCACCTGTGGTAGTTTAAAAGCAAATGGCCCCCCCAAAGGGAGTGGGACTGTGTGGGGGACATGTTTCACTGTGAGGGTGGACTTTGAGGTCTCTTTTGCTCACACTTTCCTCAGTGTGACAGTCAGTCAACTTCCTGTTGCCTGCATGATGTAAGTCTCTCAGCTCCTACAGCACCACGTCTGCCTGCACACTACCATGTTCCTGTCATGATGACAATGGACTGAACCTCTGAAATTGTAAGCGAGCCACCCCAATGAAATGCTTTCTAAGAGTTGCCATGGTCGTAGTATCTCTTCACAGTAATAAAAACCCAAACTAAGACAGCAGTTGGTACCAGGAATTGGGGAATTGCTGCGACAGGCCTGACTGACCGTGTATTTGTTTGGAGGGATTCTGACTCTGGTACTTGGGTGTGGAAAGTAGTGAAATGCTTTAACAGCTGCTTAATGGGCCATACTAGTAGGAGCATAAAAGACAGTGGCGCTAAGAGTGATCTGAACTATGGAAGGGCTCACTCAAGAGGTTTTACAGGAGAATTTTAGTATGTTGCCTAGAGATCATTCTTGTGATATTTTGGTGAATAAAATGGTTGCCTTTTGTTCTTGTCTGAAGAGTCTGCCTGAAGCTAAAGTGAAGAATTTTGGATTAATTCCGTTGGCAAAGGAAATCTCGAAACAGTCTAGTATAGATTCTGTTGTGTGTTTTTTAATGGTAAATATAATGAAGAATTATAATGAAAAGGAGTAAGCTGAACAGGCTAAATTACAAAATGAAAATTTTGAGGAAAAAGGGGGCACCAGGAAGTGGAATAGTGGAATCCTGTATTCAAGAAGATTAAATGGGTTAAGAAATGGATTAAAAGGACTGGGGACCTCAGGGCAAGATACCATCCGGCCAAGTTTCCAATTTATAAAGAACAACTAAAGAAAAGCTTAGAGCAGGGTGTGTGGTGGGACACACCTTTAATCCCAGCATTACAAAGGCAGAGACTGGCAGATAGATCCCTCTAAGGTCAGCCTGGTCTACAGAGCAAGTTTCAGGACAACCAAGCTTAGGCAGTGAAAGACAGAAAGCTGGTGAAGATGTAATTGGGGGGGGTCCATGTTCCAGTCACAGAAAAAGCAGACCTTGGCAGTTTTGGCCACGTGGTTCTGGGTACAGAATTAAAGATAGAAAAAAGAAAAAAAGACGCCGAGACCAGGTATGTGTGTGTTGGGGGCAGTCCCTGATGGAGGCCTAATAGAGAGGCCATTATGTGAAGCTATGAAGTTAAAGCCTGGATTGCCTTTGAGAACCCAGGATATTAGAGAAGAGATGCCAGAGTCATGGGATACCTGCCAAGGAGAGCTGCTAACAGGGAGTGGAACCAGTCCAAAAGACAGAAATGTGTTGCAGTCAACAAGGCTGAATGGAGTTAGAGATGTGGAGAGCGCTCTGACATCAGACATGATATGCAGAGTTTGGGGCTTGCCCAGCTGAGTTTTGGTATTGCATTGGCCCAGTCTTTTCTTGCTATATGCTCCCTTCTCTGCATTTTGAAATGGTAATGCATGACCTGTGCTATTATATGTTGGAAATATATCACCTACATGGCTTACTAACAACTCTTATGGGTTAAGAGAACTGAACACAGAGATAAAAAAAATAAATAAAAATTTTGGTGGAGCATATCAAATTGGCTTATCCATGTTTCATTCTTCCCCTTGAAGAGACCCACGGTGTCATCATCAGGCATTCTTTTCCAGGATGAGAAGATGAGAAACTCCCACTGCTTACTCAGTTTCAATGTTTTAAATGTTGACTCTTTTTTTTTTAAACCACAATTGAGGTTTCCTTTCTAAGTATACAAACACACATAAAGAGCAGGTTGCCAGTCAGTATTGGATCCTGAGGACAACCCGCCCTTTCCACAGTGTAAGCAGAGAGGCAGGAAGCTGTGCTGCCGCAGCCCACTCCTTTTCCGCTCTGTCTGGACCTCCCCTAGCCTAATGAGGAGCAGATGGGGCTGAAGGGACTCCTAAGGGTTCATCTCGTGGCTCGCAGCACTGCTGACTTCCTTCCGACCTTCTGCAGACTCCACCTTCCTGCATGAGATACACAGGCTTGTTTATGAGTGCTCACCCATGTAGCCAAACACTGGCAAAGGCCTTATGAGTTCTACTCCAGGTGTGTCCATTGGAACAAGGATCATGCTGTGTTGTTTGTGTCTGCAGAAAGGAGAAACAGCATTAGGGAAACAGTGCTAAGAGTTGAGACGATTGTTATTGTCGAGAGATCACATGAGCAAGGACGGTTGGAATGGTAAGTGCAGGAAGGACGTGCTTAGCCCTGTCTGTCCTAGGCTGTGAACTGAGACAGAAACAAGGGTTCACAAATGAACAAACCCGGAAGCTCCTCACTACTCCACAATGGTAAATGCCAACTGACACCCCAAATTAAACATAATTCTCTTTAATACATACATCCAAAGGCTTCCATATTTCAGACAACTCTGAACATTTTTAGTTCTCTCCCTCTCTTCTACAGTACCAATGACTGAACCAAGACCTTGGACAGGACAGGTCAATTCTCTGCCACTCAACAATGAAATTTTCAATTTCTAGTCGCCTTATCCAAATATCTTTCAAGGTTCATGTACTCTTTATCCTCCCTCCCTACCTGCCCTCCCCCTTCAGTTCGGTCTCACTACAGGCTGATCTGGAACTTGCTGTGTGGAGCAGGCTGGACTTGACTGATCCTCTGCCTCTGTCACCTCCTGAGTATTTAGGGCACTGGCCTGCACTACCGGCTTCAGCAGCCACTCCTGCAAAGTGCTCAGCTTCACTCCCTAAATTGCTTCCCAGATGCAGATATGCAACATGAATTATTAACATATCTCCTGTTGTGGTAGGATGCCCACGTGGCACACTTCAAGTGACTAGATGGACATAAAGAACACCTGGCTCACTTTCGTGGCCCTCACTTTCGTGGCCCTCTCCATCAGAACCGCTTTGTTACCTGGATACAGAAGCAGTTTCCGTTCTTCCCAAAACAACTGCGATTTTACACTTGGGATTCCCAGCTCCTAAGACCAGGAGGAAAGGAGCGGAGTGAGCAAAGGGAGAGCTCTTATTTCACACTTCACTCTGAAGGCTCTACTCTCTTCAAGTTAAGTTCCCGTCAGAAAGGGAGGGGGGCGATTATTTGATTCATTAAAAGAACACTTCGTACATGCTGTGCATCATTCAAGGAGAAGGATGAGGCAAGGACAAGATTGGACTCCATCAATGAAAGCTGCTGTGCCAAAATACACAGATGTCAAAGCAACGTGAAACAGCTGTGATCTCAAGGCAAAAGTGGCCTCGCTCTCATTCATGCCACTCAGGCATTCGCTCGCAGGAAAGGCTATAAAATTTTATCAGTTTGATGTAATATCGTCTAGGCTCTGATTCCATCTTCAGTTGGTAGGGTTATTTATAGGTTTACTAAGGGTGAAAATTAGACACCACAGAGTTATTCTACTTTGAATGTAAAATCTGATTTTATCACACTTCAGAGTTGGTGAGAATTTCTCCTTGGGACCTTGCAGAAGCACACTCAAGGGCCAATGAGAGGACTCAGAGGCTAAGGGTGAAGCTGAGACTGACAATCGGAGTTAACTCAGTTGTCTTCTGACCTCCATGCATGCACGCACTCCTGCATGCATACACACACACACACACACGCACGCACGCACACACACACACGTGCATTCATTTGCAAAATAAAAGTAATTCTTTTTTTTTTTGGTTTTGGATTTTCAAGACAGGGTTTCTCTGTGTAACATCTCTGGCTGTCCTGGAACTAGCTCTTTGTAGACCAGGATGGCCTCGAACTCACAGAGATCCACCTACCTCTCTCCGCCTCCCAAGTGCTGGGATTAAAGACATGTGCTACAACCACCTGGCCACAAATGTGATTCTTAAAAAAGTACACTTTGTAATTCTTTGTGCCTGGTCCCTTGAGGAAACTACGAATCGACTGGCTTTCTAATTACACAACAAAGAAGACCTGTATCAGACTGCTGACCATATCTATCTGACTCTCAGATGATCAAATTCTCTTCTCTAATTTTTTTATACAAAGAAAGTTCAATAGATTTCAAATCAAATAAACATTTAGTGAGACATGTAAGGAATTACGTCAAATAGCTGAAAAAATCCATAAAATTCCAGGAGATGGAGATGTAGCTTGTATATTTAGAAGGGATTTAAAGGCATATCAACCAACAGAGACTTTTGGACTTCACTGGGATCCCAACTTGATGCAGCAAAACTAAGAGTATTAGTGGCAACTATGAAATGATTTGACATTTGCACTCACTGGATCTGCTGGAGCATTTAGTGGCTTTGATGTGCTAATGGTATTACGGTCATATTTATGAAGAGCCCTTGTTGAGACACACACTAAAACATCTGTGAGAAAATCATGTGACATCTGGGATTTATTTCAAAATAGTCTGGAGAAGGAAGGAACGGGAGTAGAGACAAAGCAAGACTAGTTGTGAACTGGAAATGATTAAGTCTCAACACTACTCAACACCAGTTCCTAGAGGATTACCATGTGCAGCAGGGTTAGGAAGAAGTGTGCTGCTGCCGTGGAGGGCCTGGGAACAGCAAGCAAAGACTGTCCCTGCAAACAGTTGCTTTCCATCTTCAGACTGGAGAGGGCTGGGAGGGGATGCAGAGAAGACGCTAAACGTTTCTGGGAGAAAGATGAAGGCAGCGGGAACAAGGGAAAAGACTTTGGAAGGTGAGGGTGGAGAGAGAAAAAGAGGTGGGGGGGACTGGAGGCAATCTGCTTTTCACACCATCTGAAATCCCTCACATTTGGGTCTGTGGCTCTCAAGAAGCAGCAGGATAAAGTGGGTACAGCCCCGTAGCTCTTGCAGGTTTTCAGTCTAACTGAGGAGACACCAGGGAAACAGGATGCTATACACCAGAAACAACCCACACACGAAAACTGAGCTGATAGCTTTCCGAAAAACAGTCTGGAAGGATTCAAAATGTCAGAATGGTGTCTACCTCCCAACACTGTTGAGATGCCCACTGAGACAAAGATGTCAAAATACGGTGAAGGCAAAACTGTAGAGAAAGAGAAACAGAGGAAATGAAGCAGGGTTGGGGTGTTGGTGGCCATTGAGAGATGAGAGAGTCCAATAATATCTGGGAGGTGGATGAGGGCAAGAACATCAGGGAAATAGACAGAGACAGCAGAGTCCTGCAGAGGGACCAAGAAAGGAGGACATGAAAGTGGCCAAGGACTAACTAAAAAATGGAGCAGCTTGCATTCCCATAAGAATGACAGACTGGAGGACCGAAGTACTGTGCTCACTATAGTTGGTGGCCATGTCAGAGGAGCACTGGATGGCAACTGACTTCAGGGTGTCAGACCACCAGAAGGCAAAACCCTGATGTGTCAATCTTGGATAGGTAAGGTCAAAGGCCACAGACTCCAGAATGTCTTTTGCCTTTACGCATGGGGTGAATGGGAGTTGGGAGATTCCCACTGCCTGTGATATAGTGTGTTTATCTCACGGAAACATCCTGTTCTACTGGGCATTTTTACCAATACGGATTATTATGCAGATGATTTCTTCCTAAGCTGTACTGTCTAATTGATAATAATAATGTTAGTTTATACAGAGTATTGATGAAGAAAAATGCAAGGAAAGGGCCTATGAGTTTCACCTAAGGAGCTGCATAGATCACACAGACCGCAGTGCAAATTAATAATTAAGAAAAATGGTTGAGTCTCAGGAGCCAGGCTGGCTCAAATTCCTTTCATCTGAATGCTGAAAGATGAAGTCACAGGTTTTGCTATGCATTGTTAGCTGAATCAAAGCCCTATAATAACTTCAGGTTAGAGTAGATGTTTTGATAATAGCTTTAGGTAAAAAACCCAAGAAAACAATCTAAAGTTTTAGAAAGGCACAGAGTTGAGTGAGGAACTCATTAAGGTCAGGAAACAAGAACAAAGCAGCCCATTTATTACTAGCTGATGGCTCTTTCTTGCTAGGATTGATTGATGACCAAAGGTGATGATTAATTTTTTGTATCTAATTATTCCCTCAATTTCCTGATATAAAAACTATTGATAAGGAGGTATGTACCCTAAAGATTTAAAGCAGAGCTGATTGTTTTTTATGTATAAAAGTTTAGGTTTGTGATTCCTCTAAGATTCCTTATAAGATTGCCTTTCAATATAAATAAAAAAGTAATTGGCTCTTTCTTTATAACTGCAAAACAGTTTACCAGTAAAAGACCTGACTGAGAAGAATATCTTGTTTGCCACATGATTAATCTATAACAAGCTGCTTAGGTATGAATGTACATGGGTTCTTGGGATAATTTGTTTTTACTTGTAATACATAAAATATTTAATCATGTAAGGGATATGGAAGCATGCTGTTTTTTACTTGTAGTCATGGTAATCATTCACTTGAAAAACAGAATGTAACCACATTGTAATTTTTATATTGCCTGAAAGATTTTGTGGGGGTATATAAGCTGTAAGTGAAAGAATATTATGACAGAGTTAAAATGAGTTAGAAGAAAAACATCAAGAATAAGAGAAGGAATAAAAAATGCAAAAGAAGAATAAAGAAAAGGTTTGAAGGAATGAAGGAAACCATCAAGAGAATGTATGTCTTTTCCATAACCCCTTCAGATAAAAAAAAAAGTCACTCTAAGCCCTGCCCTGCTGAGGGCTGATCCCCCTGGCAGCAAAACCCACATCAGATGGGGAATGAGGGAAAAGTTGGTCACCTTGAATCAAAGTGGAAATCAGAAAGCAGCCACTGGTGTCCCCCAGGGCATGGCACTGCCACACGGTGGGGTGGGGATGAGCAAGCTGGTAGAGCTTCTCTTATTTGTTACCATTTCAACTAGACAATAGGAACTTAAAAAATATTACAAAACTAAGCAGGGTATAGTGCCAAACTGGGTGTGGTACCACATGCCTGCCATCCCAGCACTCCGTGTTGGGAGCCGGGCTGAGGTAGGAGGATCCCGAATTCCTAACCTGAGTGAGTTATGTGGTGAGACTCTGTTCAACAACCCCCACCACAAAAAGGATGAAAGCAAAGAAAAGCCCGCCATCTTATAAACAGATTATAGATTCCGGCTGGGAGAGGGAGGCTGCATGTGGTTTTAATTTTTCTCTCCCAGGTTTTCTTTAATCTGAACTAAAAACCCACAAACAGTGGGAGCATCTCCTGTTACAGAGGGCCACTTCCTCATATGTATGTGTAATTCCAGAAATCCTACATGCACACTCTGCCTAATGAAACATTTAAATGGATTTTAAAAATAGAAAATGGTCTAATTTTGTTTATTTGTTTGTTTTTTGAGACAGTTTTTCAAGACAGGTTTTCTCTGTGTAACAGTCCTGGCTGTCCTGGAACTAGCTCTGTAGCCCAGGCTGGCCTCAAACTTAAAGAGATCCTCCTGCCTCAGGCTCCCAAGTATTGGGATTAAAGGCTTGTGCCACCACTGCCTTTCTGAGGAGTGGATGCGGGGTGGTGTACCAAGGAGGTGGGGAGGAGGAAATGGGAAGAGAAACTGTGGTTGGTATGTGAAATAATAAAAAAAAAATTTAATAAACAACAACAACAACAAAAAAAAAACCCCACAAAATTGCTTCCCTCCATGAAAGGGAAGGCTTGGGGAGAAGGCAGTGAGCATAAAGCGAGCGCCTCCACTCGTTCTCAGGCTGGCATCAAGTCAAGGGCACACCTCAGCTGTGCCTGAATCATAGCTCGGATGTCTCCACAGTCACAGCCACCAGAACTGTCTGAACATGCAGAGATGCGTGCATGTGACCTCAATGGGTAGCTAGGAAGGGAGGTGTCCTCTAACTAGCTGAAATGGGAAATTTAAACAGCAAAACTGGCAATCATATGTGGAATCGTTTTTCCACCCTGCTGGGCATTCGCAACATAATCTTCTTACTAAATCCAATTGCTACAAAGAAAGGGAAATGGAAACTATTATACTAAAAAGGAATGCATGTTTTTCATTAAAAGAAAAAGAAGCAATTGTACGAGCATAAATATGAAAAAACGCGACGTTACTGAAATAAAACACATTGCCATGTCTCAAGTAGCCTGCTGGGTCAGTGCTGGCATGGCACAACAGGGGCTTCAATTCAGCAGAGCACGCTTGCTCTATGTCACCAATGCCCTGGTTTAAACGTTAAATGTCCCCTCATGTCCCCTGTGTTAAAAAAGGACTGTTGCCAGGGAGCACTGATGGGATGTGGGGCTTAGACATTAAGTCATGTTGGATAGGCCTGGAAAGAGGACCACGTACCTCAGTTCTCTCTTCTTCCTTGTTTACCTCATGGCTATGGTTAAGTGCTTTGCACTATGTCCCTCATGCCACCTCTGCACCCTTCCTCTTGCCACTGAGCATCTGCTCCAGGGGTCCAGAGCAATAGAGCCATCTGATCATTGGCCAGAGTCTCTACAGCCTTGAGCAGGAACAAACCTTTCTTCCGTGTTAATCAGTTCAAGGCCTTAGCTTAGTGACAGACAATTGACCAACAAAACCAACAGGAAGGAGGAGTTTTACTGTTTCTGGACATTCTCTCTCTTTCATTGTGGATCTTAGCTACAATTCCTTCTTTGGGAGATTGTTCCTCCTTTGATCTGCACAGACTCTGTAATCACCTGAAGTTATGCTTTGTTTTTCAGATTTTAAAAATTATTTTAAATTGTGTGTGCAGGGGTGCACATGAGTGCAGTGCAGGTGCCCACAGAATCAAGAGGGGTCAGACCCCCTGGATTGTAAGCTGCCCAGTGTAGGTGCTGGGAACTGAATTCCAGTCCTGGGGAGAACCGGTTTGTGTTCTTAACCACTGAGCGGTCTCTCCAGGCCCCATGAGGTCATGCTTTCTTTCTTAGAAATTGCAGAGTAAATTTTTTAAAATATAACAACTCACTCTGAACTCCTCAATAATATTTTCCCAGTTAAAGCCAGAGCCTAGAGGCCCATAAGCCACAAGGCTAATTCTTCATGCCCCATGCAACACACCACCTTCTTGGTGAGCACACTGCTGAAGACTGGATCTGGATAGACTGACATCATTTTCATTACCAGTCATATAAGAAGCTGACGCCATCAGAAGAGTAACCTGGGCTGGAGCTGTGGCTGGGGTGGGGATGGGGGTGGGTAGAGTGCTAGCCTAGCCTGTGTGAAGTTGGGTTCATCCCTCAACACTGCATCAAATAAATAAATAAACAAATAAATAAATGAATGAATGAATGAACGAATAAATAAATAAATAAATAAATAAATAACAAAACAAAATGGGGAGTAGCAGCATGCCTGTAATCATAGTACTTGGGAAGGGAAGCAGAGACAGGAGGCTCAGAAGTTCAAGGTCATTGTGAGTTTCATATTGAGTTGAAGGCCAGCCTGGGCTTCATGAGACTATGTGTCAGTGAATCAGTGAAACAAGCAAGCATAACCTCTACCATCCCTGGAACTTGGGCTCAGAACCCTCTTTCTTTCCTATTTAGAATGAGAATTTCTAAAACCATGCTTTTCAGAATAAAAATGCTTTAGGCACTTTCTCATTTAAACCCTCAATAGATCACAGATCGATTAAAAAAAAACCCTCAAAACATTAGGCAAACAATTCTTTAATTTTTATCTTTTCCATTAATACATGGAAAATAACTCAGATTCCTTTTTTGAATAATTCAGATTCTAAAACAGAAAACATCTAACTTGGCTCTTTTGCTGACTGTTAATTAGAGGAAGTCTGGGGGAATACACAATTGATAAAGCTTAAAATGTTTTGCAATTAACCTGGCTGATTCAAAAGAACGAGATGCAAATCCTCATAAATATATCAAGCTCCCCAAGCTCCAGGCAGAACTTGGCAGGGGTAGCAGCTGGAACACCCTTCTAGAAAAGAGAATCCCCTCTTTTATGTGTTTTAGGTACTGAACAGGATACAGAATGTCAGAAATAAGACAGGCAAGAGGAAAGGCAGAGTCCAGAGAACACGCCAGCATATCTGGGGTCACAGGCCTTGTGAGCGAAAACAGATGCCCAAGATAAGGATGTTTGTTCTCAACACAGCAGACTGTATTGCAAGATGGTTCAAGTGCCAGCATCCAGTCAGACTACGAATTCTATCCCTTGACGTTTGCTCAGGAGCTTAACTTCAGAGGCTCCCAGTTCACATGGTTATCAATCAAAGATCAGTTTCCCACAGAAGGAAAAATGGCAACTAGAATTATGATGGCCGCTGTGTATGTGGTTAGAAAGTGACATAAGCGTATGGCAGCACACAGACCACAGCCAGCCACCCAGGAGGCCTCGAGGTCCTATCTTCCACCAATATGGACTTGCTGGAGTGAAAATGCTTATACTTCATTTGGCTTCAACTCTAATAGTAATGGTTCAAATTAAAATGAAAACATCATGAGGTAAGACCCTTCTTATAATAAAATTCCCACTTGGGAAAGCTTATCGTCCAAGGCCATGATTAAGGGGGAAATTATCCAATGTCTTTTCTCAGAGCTCATCCATTTCTAAAGGGCAATCTGCCCTCAGCACATGTTAAGCCAGCCTTGGAAAGACTGGTGTTTGCTAAGTGTTAAATGCTGCTGTAAACGGATCAAAATGAACTCCAAACAGACTAGGGTTGAAGCTTTCAAAACATTTAAAGAATCAACCCACAAACAACAGTGAAAAATAATATTCATAGCTCTTTGGGTTGGAATTTTAAAAGATAAAATATAAATGAGGCTAAGTGTGCTGATGTGTACCTGTGATCCCAGCACTTAGTTGATGAAGGTAGTGGATCATGAGTTCAGTTCCATCCTTGGCTACGTACTGAGTTCAAGGAAAGCCTGGGCTACCTAAGACCCTTCCTCAAAATAAAACCAAACCAAGGTAAAACCAAACAAACACAAAAACCAAACCAAAGTAAAAAACAGCCAGGTATGGTGGCACATACCTTTAACCCCAGCACTAGGGAGGCAGAGGCAGATGAATCTCTGAGTTCAAGGTCAGCCTGGTTTAACAGAAGATCATGTTCTAGGACAGCCAAGGCTACACAGAGAGACTCTATCTCAAAAAAAAAAAATCCCCCCAAAACAGAGAAAGATGAAAACAAACAAACAAAATCAACAGTCCCACAAAACTATAAGTGAAAGTACAGGATCAAATTATTTGTCAATATAAAGTTATTTTTATATTAAGATATAAAGGTAAATATCAGAAAACTGGAAAAGTCTTTCAGCATTTTAAATGAAATATTTAATACCTTCGTAGAGCATTAAAATATCTGAGACCCACTGTAAAGACAAGCAAAGGACAAATTCACAAAAGGAATGGAGAAGAATTAAAAGAGACTTTCCCAGCATTTAAATTTATCAGTCCCCCAAATCAAAGCAGAATAAAGCAACAGTGAAATACCATTTTATAGCTAAATGTCAAAAGTACTATTTACAGCAGCTTTTGATTCAGTATTTCACATGGGGCTGGCCTGGGCGTGATAGGAAGGAAAGGGTTGCTATACTATGGTCTATTGTGGAGGCTTTGAGGAAAGCAGGCACTTCCACACACTGCTGGTGGAATAACAGAGCAAAACCATTCCTAGGGAACACAACTGGCAAACCCCACCAAAACTACAGACTCATTCAGTCTCTGGCTCCCCCACCCAACGTCTGTCATCTATTTACCCTGTAACTGTATGGCTGTCCCTCTGTGGAATGGCAGGGACACGTGACTATTCACTGCAGTAGTACTGATTGTGAAGAGTGTCCAGTCAACGTGCAACAGGACTGTGGAAGCTTGCTGTGCTATGTCCACAACAGAGGCCCCTAACGGGATGTGGGAGCCTCCTACACACCAACGTGGAAGGATTCAAGATCATGAATACAAGCGAATCATGCTGCCACTCTCTTNTATATATATATACCTCATTACAGTTTTCAAAGTTCCTATGATTGAGCTCATTTCATTGCACTATCTACAAAGATATCACTCTGAAGATGTGATTTATAACACTAAAAATGCAAGATTCCTAAAGAAATAATAAAGCAAATTATGGTAATACATGCAATAAACTATTATTTCTGCTGAAGCTATTCATTTTTTATTCATTTTTGCTTAAGCTCACCATTCGACGGATGGTGAGCTTAAGCAAAAATGTGACATTAAAAATGCCTATAATATGAATTAAACATGTAATATGAACACTAGAAAAGAAGAGCTGAGGTTGTCTCAGCAACGCTCAGTGCACAGCCCAACACCAGTGGCATTTTAGGTGACAAGGTAGCATGTAGTTCAGCCAAACACCTATCAGCAGGCAAAGTGGTACCACCAGCAGAAGAGAGCCAGAAATGGAAGCAGAGAGAGACATTTTGAGGGACCCAAAGGCACTGCTATGTTAAGACAGGAGATAATTTTTTACAGTCTATTTGAAGAAAACAAGAATCATAAAGGTTCTGAGAAGAAATGGAAGAGAGGCTAAAGAGGGAAAAACCAACAGAATATGCATCAAGTGCTCTGAAAGTCGCCCTCGTGGGCAATGCTTAGCTCTGTCCTCAGTTCATGCGACTACCAGTTCTTCCTTCCTTCTTTATTTATGTATTTAATTTATTTATCTGATGTTTAGTTTGAGTCAGGCTTCGCTGTATAGCCTAGGTTGTTTTTGAACCTGTGATCCTCTTGTCCCAGTATCCGGAGAGCTGGGATTACAAGCCCAGGGCTACCACACCCAGCTGCCTTTCATATTTTATCAAATTTCCCGTTACCACCAACCCTAGTTGTATCTGGAGAAACGAAAGCATGGCATAGCCAAGGGTCTATTAACCATGACTCAAATGAGGTGGAGCCCAGGGCACCATGCCAGAAGTACCAGCTCAGTCCTGGCACCCTTTATGTCCTGAGGACTTACGCTTGAAGAAAATGAGTTTTTTTTAATTCAAAAGCTGTACAGATTATTATAAACTTACAACTGGTTCACAAGATAAGAATCCAATTCATAAAAAAATATGTAGTTTCTTAGGGTAGGATTAACAAGAAAAAGGAGGGGATATATTCCCTCATACATAAAGCAATATTAGGACTACATATCAGGTAGCATCGTGGAATACCAGAAATGTGTCAGAGATAACATGGTAAAATGGGGAAAGTCTAACATTGCATATGTGAAGAAAAAACTTTAATCCTGGTATCAAACTACATCTAAGGAGGATGTTGCATAAACTGACTGATACATTGATCTGTATGTTTATTATCTGACAGGCTGGCATCATGAGTAAGAAAACAATGTAAATGCTGGAGAAACACAAAGGACAAGACAGCTGTGGAAGACAGGAAATATACAGTCCTAAAAATGGGCTGTGAGGTCTATGAGAGCATCCTCGTCAGCTTTAACTGCCATTTGGAGTCATATGAGACGGAACTCATTGAAAGATTTCCACGATCAGCTTAAAACAAGCAGGTGAGCATGTCTCTGGGAGATTGTCTTGGTTGCTAATGGATACAGGAAGGTCTAGCCTATGGGCAGCACTATTCCCTGGTCAGACGGTCCTGGACTCTAGAAGAAAGGGAGCTAAGGATGAGGGCGTGAGCCTTGCAGATATTGAGAGAAGGCACACTGTAGACGGATTGGAGAACCAGTACAGAGGCCTCCTTAGAATTGTGCCTGGTAACAGCCAGGAGAGAGACACAGCAGGCGAAGGAGTGAGCAGTACGGGATGAGGTGAGGGGCGTGAAGGGCTGGAAAAGGCAGACCGGAGGGACATCGTAAGCCACTGCTAACTGCGTGGAGGGCTGGATGCCTACTTTCTTTATCCCTGGTATACAGAAGGACAAGATTAGAGGTAAGGGAAGAGAGGCCACGTACACTAGGCCAGGCAGGGGAGCAAGAAAGGCAGCATCCTCTTGAAGGCGGCGAGAGACTGGAAGAATGACCAGCCGTGGGAAAGAACACTTTAAAAGATCAGGCATGTACATTTTACAAAGCGAACGGGTCATGTGACACCATCTTTATCCAAGTCTATTGTGTATTTAACCACACACCCCCATTTTCCTTTACTCTTTTCCCCTTTTCCCTTCCTCTTTCCAATTAGCTCCCCTTTGACTTTTAGCGTTCATAAATAAGAGACTATAAATAAATTTCTAGGTCTAGCTTATTTTGCTTGAAATGATCATAACTGTATCCAGTTCCCCCCAAATGACAGACTTTTGTTCTTCATGGCAGCACTGAAGTCCATTGTGCATATGTATATACCTATCATATTTTTTTCCACCCTCTTCCCCTCCCTCAGTCTCCCTCTCTCTTTTTAGTCAAAGCTCATATAGCCCCAGCCAGTCGGGTCTCAGGCTCATGACATGGGATTACAGATGTGAGTCAGGATACCTTGCTTACATGGGACTGAGAATCCAGGCAGGGCTTTCTGCCATGGCTCGGCTTGTACCTACCAGCTGAGCTGCATTCCCAAGTCTACATGGTCTTTATCTATTCATGGAAGTGCTTCTATCTCCCCAGTAAAACAGTACTAGTTGGGCCTGAGGAGATGGCCCAGCAGTTGGGAACACTAGCTGCTCTTCTAGAGGTCCAGGGTTCAATTCCCAGCACCCACATGGCAGATCACAATTGTAACTTCAGTTCCAGAAGACCTGACTGCAGGAATGTGGCACACAGACATACAGGCGGGCAAAACCACCCACAAGCATTAACAGAGAACAAAGGGTGCTAGCACCTGCTCAGAAGCGCTGATTACGTGCCTCTGTTAGTGACTTCTCATTCAGTAGCCTGACTTTGGTTCTTAAGACTGGCTATGGTTGAATGCTTACACCGTGGAAAGAGGCAAATGGCACGAATTAGTGGTAAGCTGGTTTTGCTGCATGCAAATGATGCTTCCTCAAAGAGAGGTAGCGGGGTAGGAGGAGGTCTACTTTGACCCCAAGACATATACTGGGAGAAATAAGGATGAAGGCTCTTTTTGCATGAATCAACACGGAAGCTGTAACACTGCGAGGACGAAAAGGGCCTGGGTCTAAAATAAATTGCGCAGGTGGGTTCTTGGGCTGGCTGTGCATGAGAAAATGAGGCAATACTATGCAAATGTGAAGTGAGCGGAGGTCAAATAGGGCAGGAGGACCAATTCTACACTCATTGGTTCCTTGTCTAACGTGCTTTTGCTCGGCAGCCTGGGAAAACAGCCTCTCCACACAGAGGATTTCTGAAGGCTTGTATTTGGCCCTTGATGAAAGGGTTCTAAGAAAAACAAGAGAAAGCCACCGCGAAAGACACACTTTGAACCCCAGAGAGAGAACACTACAGCGAGCCTACTGCTGAAGTAGACAAACTCCAGCTGAAGGGAACAGTAGGTGCTGCTGGAACTGCCTGGAACTTAAATCTTACATAATTTGGTTTTCAAAAGGATAACTTTCTGGGTTAAAAGCCTTTTAGTTACCTCTCTTAGACAAAGTAACTTTCCCAAGTATTTCTGTAGCTTCCCCAGCAGTGCCCGCGGCCTCGAGGTGCTGCCCTCAGTGTCCCCCTCCTGGCTGAGCAGGAGCTGGCGAGCTACAGGCACGTTCTCCTTCCCCTCAGCTGAGTGGGACCTGACACTCCCGCAGTTTGGGAGCCAAACTGGAATTCCTTCCATCTGTGTCCAGACATTTAAGAATTTGGCTGGACTCCACAGGAAGGCTTTACAGAGCACTTACTCAAGTGCTCCAGAGGTTAAATTTCAGGAAAGCCCTCTTGGATCCAAGATAAAGGCGGGGTGTAAAAAGGGAAAACCAGAGTCCTGTGAGTCAGAGGTCCTTCGCTCTCCTCCTCACTCGAGACTGCGGACTCCCAGCTCAAACAGGTTGGTTCCTTCTTTCTTCTTCTCCTTTTGACCTAAATATGCATTTTTAAAGATTTTTTTTAAGCCCAAAGATTTTGCATTTTTATTTTAATGAGGGATTGGGGGGGCTTGGTGCATGAGAGTTTAAACATTTCCATGGGCCAAATAAAGCTATTTAAGAACATCTCTACACTTTAATCTTGAAGTGAAAATATGAATATATCAAGAAGAATTATTTTCAATACCATTGCTGTTTGTCAGGGAGCTAATAGAGTTTACCAGATCATTTCTTTCTGCTCTTGATAATAAATATTTTTGTCTTGAAAATAATTTTAAAAACAGTTGAAAATCTTCCTATATATCTGTAGAAGGGTAATTTTTGCAAATAATCTCTATTCCTATTCTGATTTTCTTATTCTGTTGGAAAAGTCATACTTTCAAATACTCACCCTTATATTTTATTTGGTTCTTTTGCTCTTTATCAAGTTCAAGATTTCTGTGATAACAGAGAGGAAAGAACCAAGTCATACTGTGTTAATAATTCATGAGAAACCATGAAGGCTACAGGAGGCAGCCAGTGCAGCTTCTGTAACACCTTCAATGACAAAGCAGCCACTGCAGACTGTTGCTGCTTGCTTTCTGCATAATAAAGAAAACCCCTGAGCAGCACCTGCCTCAGGGAGCACCTTCCCTAAGTGGCACCCTTACATTATTCATCCAAAGAAGAGTTGGCAAGTTAAAGACCTCTTTAGAAATGATGTTCTTTCTGTACTGTTTTGAAAATGTGGTTTTCATGAGTGATTCTGTAAGACCTGGGATTCTTTGAAGGACAAAAATGGCCAATCAAGATAGAGAAGCTAAGAAAGAAAAGGCAATAAAAACGATGAAAGTCATTGTAATATTCACAGTGATGTTTGTGAATTCAGTGCAAGCTTTTCTTGATACACTGCAGTGCTATTAGCCAGTGCGTGATTCCTGAGTTTGAGACAGGAGGCCCCTAACACATCCAACATCCATTCTGCTATAACGGCTTCTATGTTATGTTATGTATGCTATGTTATGTTATATTTGTTATGTTATGTTTGTTATGTTATATTATGTTATGTTTGTTATGTTATGTTTGTTATATTATGTTATGTTATTTTTGTTATGTTATGTTTGTTATGTTATATTATGTTATGTTATGTTACGTTATGTTGTGTCAGAACCTAACAGCTATTTAATGAGCAGCTAGAGTGTGCCTGGTATGTAACAAACACTTCAGTCACAACCAGAAATCAAACTGCTCAGACTTCAGAGAACTTAGAGCTTGGAAATACATTTTCTCTACAGGATGGAGTCACATCCTTGATTGAGGGTGAATCTTTTGGGGAGGAAAAACCTAAACTAACATACTCTTAAAGGGAAGGCAGAAAATAGTGCTGGCTAAAGGGCAGGCGGGAACGATGGTGATGCACACCAGGGCAGCCTGTGTCTCCAACAGCTGGCAACGCGGCACACTCCTGTCTACTGTGTAGGGACAGGGAAGGGAGAGGAGGCAGGAAGGAGCCTTGGAGCCCACTCTATGGACCCTGTGTTGTCTCTTTCTCAGGAAGGGACGTGCTTCTGGGTGCAGAGCTAGATGAGGGGGCATTAGACTGGCAAGTCAGAGGTACAATACCGACAGGCAGTAAGAATGGTTTTCACAGGAAAGTTGGTGAGGAAGATGAAGAAAGATTCCAGCTAGGAAGACAGTTCAGTGTGTGAGTGTGTGTGCACGCGCACACACACACACACACACACACACAAACTAAAGGGCCACAGTGGACAAATAGCACAAGTCTAAAGACCACAAGGGCAGGAAGATCTGAGACCCATTTATAAGGTAAAATCTGAACATGCAAAATAGGTGTGGTGTCTCACATCTATAATCCCAGTACTGGGGAGGCTGAGGCAGGAGAATTGCTAACTTAGGCTACAGAGTGAGATTCTGTCTCAGGAAAAAAAAATCAGAATAAAGCAAGCAAGCAGGAACGAACAAACTTATAGACTAACTGGAAACAAGGGGATCTAGGTAAGCAAGTGCCAACTTTCAGCTTCGAAGGACTGAGGACACAAGAGGGACCAGGGGACATGAGAGGGACCAGGGGACACAAGTAGTTACAGGCTTGGGAGGCAAGCTGACTAAATGAGGTTTTCCTGTAGAAAAGTCAACATTAATGCTCTATACAAATGCCAAGTTAATTTATTTAAATTTAAATTATAGTCACACTAGAATACAAAAAAATAAAACATTCCTTTTTTCAAGCAAGACAACTTACTTTAATTTATTATAGCTAACTCCACAAGACAAGTTATTTGTAAAAAGTACAACATTTCTTCTGTTCTTTGATGAAATTTTCTGTTATAAAAACCAGACTGAGTCTGGTTTATAAGAGCTAGTTCCAGGACAGCTAGGACATTAATGAAGAGAAACCCTAACTTGAAAACAAAAAACAAACAAAAACCAGACTGGATAGATGGCCCTGTGGTTAAAATGCTTGCTGTCCAAGCGTGTGGACTGGAGTCTAGGTCCCTAGCACGTATGAAAATGAGGAGCAGGCTTGCAGCCCGCCTACAGTTTCAGCGCTCAGAAGATAGAGGAAGGATGTGTGGACCAAGCTGGCTATCAGAACAGCTCTGCTGGTCAGCTCTGGGTCTAACCTCTGCCTCAAGAAGTAAGTAGAGAGTAATCTAATGACTCCTAATGCCAGCTCCAACCTGTAAATACATGCACATACATGTGCCGTCACACCCACCCTCATGCATGCAGACCATACATACAAGCACATACAAAAAAAATCCCACAAAACTAAACAACTTACATTTACTTAAAAGTCTTCAACTTTATCTAGGATTTAGTAATAACTAAGGGAATCCCTTAGGATATTATCTGGTGGCCATGGACAAATGCCAGTTCCTGCGCACAGACGTGTAAGAACAAAAGATGGGGAACTGTCTCAATGTGGCTCCCATTGAAGTTTTCAGAGTGAGATCCAGGCTCATACATGTGATAGCCCACAAGCTGTTCTCTAGAGAACACACAAAGCATGTGCTGGGTAAAGCTGCTTCCTTTTAAGCAATGCTGAAGTGAGTGTCTTGTGTTCTCCCGGCCGTGCAGCTCGGTGCCATGGCTCTAGAGCAGAGCCAGTCGACAGGATACTACTACGAGGGAAATGAAATGAATGACACTTACGACTACAGCCAGTATGAAACGGTCTGCATAAAAGAAGAGGTCAGGCAGTTTGCAAAAGTCTTCCTCCCTGCCTTCTTTGCAGTAGCCTTTGTCATCGGACTGGCAGGGAACGCCACAGTTGTGGCAATTTACGCCTATTACAAGAAACAGAGGACCAAGACAGATGTGTACATCCTGAATCTGGCTGCGGCAGACTTGTTGCTTCTGGTCACATTGCCCTTCTGGGCAGTTAATGCAGTCCATGGGTGGATTCTAGGGAAAATGATGTGCAAAGTAACTTCGGCCCTGTACACGGTAAACTTCGTCTCTGGGATGCAGTTCCTGGCTTGTATCAGCATTGACAGATACTGGGCAATTACTAAGGCCCCCAGTCAATCAGGAGCGGGGAGACCCTGCTGGATCATATGCGGCTGTGTGTGGGTGGCTGCTACCTTGCTGAGTATACCCCAGCTGGTTTTTTATACCGTGAATCACAATGCCAGGTGCACTCCCATCTTTCCCCACCACCTGGGAACGTCCCTGAAGGCATCCATTCAGATGCTGGAAATCTGCATCGGCTTTGTGGTTCCCTTTCTTATCATGGGGGTGTGCTATGCCATCACTGCAAGGACACTCGTCAAGATGCCGAATATTAAAAAGTCTCGCCCCCTCAAGGTTCTGCTCACGGTGGTTGTAGTTTTCATTGTCACCCAGCTGCCTTACAACATTGTCAAGTTCTGCCAAGCCATAGATGCCATCTACTTGCTGATCACCAACTGTGACATGAGCAAGCGCATGGATGTCGCCATCCAAGTCACAGAGAGCATCGCACTCTTCCACAGCTGCCTCAACCCTGTCCTGTATGCCTTCATGGGGGCCTCCTTCAAAAACCATATCATGAAAGTGGCCAAGAAATATGGATCCTGGAGAAGACAGAGACAGAACGCAGAGGAAATTCCTTTTGATTCCGAGGTGCCTACAGATCCAACCAGTTCCTTTACCATTTAAATATAAAATGCTCTCTGCTTTTTGCTTGGACACACACACACACACACACACACACACGAGTGATGCTTCTTACTCAAATAAAATATTTGTGATACACTGAGACTCAAATGTCCAACGCTAGACTGTTGTTGCAATGTATAACAAAGAAGGAGCAAAGAGTGGGTGGGTGACAAAGACAGACACCAGAAAGTAAACAACAAATGGGCAGAGTCTGGAAATTAGAGTTTCTACAGGAAAACAGCGTGGCAGGAGCGAGAAAAACACCATACTCTAAGGAGGAAGCCTCTGTGGCGGTGGGGTGTTTTCATCTTGACTACAGTGGTGGCTACCCAAATCTAGATGTGCCACATAGGAATTTCAACTGCCTACTTTTGATAGCAACTGTAATTATGAAATATAAAACATTGGCTAATGAGCACCCAAGACCATCCCCTGTGATAAGTCACTGTGTAAGGGTTATCCGGGACCACCCCCTGTGATAAG
>LOEQ01000899.1:134069-147488 GCA_001685075.1 Bramus lutescens | reverse complement strand
TCGCGATTGATTCCAGCGTTCGGGAGGGAGAGGTAGTGGGGTTGTCGCGAGTTCCAGGCCAGCCTGGGCTCCATAATGAGTTCTAGGCCAGCTTGGGCCGTATCGTGAGACCCCTTTCTCCTGCAAAGAGAATCCAAGGCAGGCATCCATATGGTTCATCTGTTGTGCCCGCTGTCCTGTGCCCAGTTTTATGTCACCCTTGACTCTTTATTAGTCTACCTCGCTCTGCATAAGGCTGATTGCTAGCAAGCTCTGTCAGAACATGACATCTTATGTAAAGCTGCCAAGGCTAGATTACAGTTACTGAAAGACCTTTCAGTATAACTTAGATGAGGCAGGACGAGAGAGAGAGTTGATTACTAGGGGGTTCAGAAACATCTCTGACTATAGACTTTGCTAGGCCTGCTTACTCCTGTCCTTTGCTCTCTCTAAAGGACTTTCTAATTTATAAGGGAGAATACAGAGCAATGGTTAAGGGGAAGAAGGTCTCAGCATCACGACGGAATGAATTCATTTTTCAGTGTACCGAATAGCCAGTAACTTCTAACAGCTGCTAAGCCGCTTCAGATTCCTTACTGTGAAGTGGGACCGTAGGAATGCCTGTTTCTGTCATAGTTATAAAGACTGAAGCAGTCAGTTTATGTGAAGTTCTTAAAACAGCAGTTGTACATGGCAAGCCTCGTACAAGACTGCATTCAGGAGCAGGCAGGCACCCTGTGGGATTGCTGTGATTTCGAGCTCATTCCGTAGGTGAGAAAAGTGAGCGTTAGAGAGCTGCTTTAGATAGATGGTAGTAAAGAATAGAATCTGGGTGGCCTTAGGTTTCTCCCCCATGAGTCTGTAAGCCTAAGTAGTGTGGATAGAAACTGGGTGGTTTTAACATAAGTGAAGTTCCAATGTGTGCAGCGGGTCTAGAGGCACTCTCAGGTGCTGATGTCAGAAACTCGTGCAGGTGAATGTGCAGAGGCGTGTGTGTTAGAGACCTGCTGGGGCTAGGCTAAGTGAAAGCACGTAGGAGAGCAGGCATCAGGAAGACACAGTTGCCACCTTGAGGACTGGAGTCTAGGGAGGCAAGGAAAATTCTAAAGCAGCCACCTAGCGGTGAACACTTACGATCTAGCCAAGACGGCCAAGGCTGCAGGGGTGGGAAGTGTTTGTGTGGCAGGAATGGACATTTACGAGTGAAATCTTCAGAAGACTGAAAAGCAAGCTGGGAAAAAATACTGCAATAGTATGCATTTATAGACACTGTCACATCAAGTTGAAAGTGGGAAGAAGGGAGCCAGCCAGAGGATTGCTGACTTTCTAACAGCCCTAGATTCATCTGTGCCATCAAGAACAAACTGTATAATACATTTTATGTACATAGTATATGTGTGTATACATATGTTTATATACACATATATACACACACACAGAGTACACACGCACACTTAGGTAATAGAGCAGATGGGCAGTGGCTGAAGTGCTTAGAATCCTTGGGATGCAACAGATGCTTCCAAAAGTAGACATCATCCATTATGAACAGAGACCATGAGCTTATTTCACTTTCTGTATACTAATACAGCATGGGAAAATTATGTCATTTCATATTGACCCTCAACATTTAAACTATTAGGTGTAGATCTTGTCTATACATTATGATAAAAAATGTCCTTTAGAAGAAAAATGTTTCACAGGCTACGCCCAGGAAAGTCCATGTTTTTAAACCTACTGAGTGGTTTATTCCTACCTAGTAAAAGTTAGCTTTTAAGGTCAGTAGGTTGTCACAGAGATCTGTTTGCTGGGATTAAAGGCGTGTGCCACCACTGCCTGGCCTCTAAGGCTAACTAGTAGTTTAGCTCTGCACTCTGATCTTCAGGCAAGCTTTATTTGTTAGAGCACAAACAAAATATCACTACAGTGGGGGCTGGAGAGATGGCTCAGTGGTTAAGAGCACTGACTGCTCTTCCACAGGATCTAGGTTTGCACCCATAGGGAAGTTCACCATCCTTAACTCTAGTCCCCAGGGTATCTGATGCCCTCTTCTGGCCTCTGCGGGCACTGCATGTACCTTCAGTACTGATGTATACATACATACATACATACATACATACACGCACATACCGGCAAACTACTCACTCATACACATGAAAAATACAAATAGAAAGGACTGCAAGCGCTCTGAACCTTTTTTTTCCCTTGAAGCCGGCTGATGGCACTGAAGCGGATGGGGATTGTCGGTGACTATGAGGTATGCTAAACCTTTCCCAGCCTCTGAATGCGATCGCAGTGGATGAGAATAATTTCTGGTGACAAATCAAATGAAGAACAGTAACCAGCACACATATCATTTTGTGTTCACAGAAAATTCGTACTTATGCTGTAGCAATAGTAGGTGTTGGCGGAGTTGGCAGTGTGACTGCCGAAATGCTGACAAGATGTGGCATTGGTAAGGTAAAAAGACTTCTCTTTGCCTGTCCAGTAGGGAACTGTTGACCCCTGCAGCAAATCAGGTACAAGTTAGCACTCTTCTGCTCAATCAGTGCTTTGTTGATTTCTGTTTATTTATGGAACAGCTCTTCTCAAGAGGCTGAGTCATAGCCCTCTTCAAACAAAGGCTCATGTTATTGCTAGTTAAACAAAGGGTATTTAATTGTGTTCAGGAACTTTTGTCTGGGGTAGTGTAATGTGTAAGTAATTTGGAATTATTTTAGATACAGAACCTGTTAGAAATGGTTCAGGGGTGCCCCCCCCCAATAGATTCCTAGTATTTTAGCAAGGCAAAAATTTTACTTCTGCTGGAGGGTGTATAGCTATGCCAAGTCAGGCAGGCAAGCTCACCCAGTGGGGGTTCTGCTGAGTTTTTATTCCTAATGTAAGGGCTCCTGTGCCCCACTCTGAGTGGTCAGAGTTCAGCCCCACACTCTTACGTACCTAGCTGACTAACTCCAGATAGCACAGCTGATGAGCACAGTACAACTTTTGGGAACAGGATACAACCCTGAGCATGTATTTTGATTTCAAGAAGTGCTGACCCTAGAAGAATTTGAATTTCTGCCAAGTGACCACTTTACAGTATTTTTTAAAGTTCTTATTATTTTTTATATATCCTCTCATACAATACATCCTGACTGCAGCCTCCCCTTCTTCACTCCTCCAAGTCCCCCAACACACAACAGTTTTTTTTTTAAATAGTGTTGTCTTATTTGACCCTTTGATACAAAAGACTGTAGTACATTTAAATGGATAAAAAGTGCAGATGAAGTGCTCAGTTAAACACAGAGAGTGGAAAGCACTGAATTTGAACCGGGGATGTTTTAGATTTTTTATATAGCCCATTTTGTTTTCTTTTAAAAGCAGACTTGAATTGTAGAACCTTTCTGCCAGAGTTTGATCTTTCAGTCTTAGGTGTATAAAGCCAAGGACTATTGATATTAGTTGAATAGATAAGTTTTCCACAGTTATCTGCCCTATGTTATTTCCATAAAACATGCATTCTCCAATATCTTTGTTAATAAGTTAATATTAATGATATCAGTTGCAGAATTGGCCCTCTTTTATCAATATAAAAATGATGCCAACAAAATACTTAAAATGCTTATTATAATCTTAATGTCTTTGAAGTGGTTTATAGAAGCAGGCCAAAATATTGCTTGCTGATGGCTTGAGTACCTGGTTGATTGGTGGGATGCTGGAGATGCTGGAGATGCCCAAGGTCAGTGGTAGCCATGTTAGAGCAGACTGCTAGACCTGCTCTGTGGTTTTAGTCCTGCAGGTGTCAGAGAGCTTGAGAACTGTCATACTGATTTCCAGGCAATCCCGCCAGTGCAGAAACTAAACACTGAGAACCACTGGGGCCTTGCCTGGGCATTCGCTAGGAAGGAAGGCCTAAGGTGCAGTGCGTACAGCTGATCAGAATCCGTCTTTTAGTAGACGCTGCATGTTAGTGTTGAGGAAGTACTCTTTGCCCCAGTAGCAGTGTCAGGTGGTGCAGAAGCTGCTCAATGAGGCTGCAGCAGTCATTCTCGAGGACTGCTGTAATGAGAATCACCAGGAAGACTTGGCTAATGCCATGTCCAGTTAATCCCGTGATAGGCAGTTAGGAATTCTGGCAGTGAGATGCAGACCCTTGTGTTTTTCCTAACTCTTCCGGTGTTCCCACTGTATACCCAGGTTTGTAAACCGGACTAAACAGTTAAGTTTCAGAATTCTTTCTCCTTTCTGTAAAATGGACAAGCAAGAAGCTAATTGATTTAGTGGGGAAATGGTGCCCATTTCTTATCTCTGCAAGTAGCTGCAGTTTCCTGGATGACTAAGTCTGCATCAGCGGCTTTGCTTTCCAGAAAGTTGACCTAAGCCAAATAGCGACAGTGTTACAATGTCCACTTTTTTCACAAAGCCAAATAGGAGCCACAAACTCAGATTTAGTACTCTGTCTCACCTACTAAATATTATTGAGTGAGCCATAGTTTAGGGACTTTGGAGTTATAAAGGGCCTAAGTGGTATCTTTGCTAGCAAGATACTAAGGTTCTCTGGGTGTTGTCATAGGCTTTTGTTTGTTTGTTTTAAGTTTCTGTATTGAGAAGCATAAAATCAGGTCTGGGGATGTAGGGTCTGGGGGATGTAGTTTTGTGGTAGAGCAGTTACCTAGCATGGATTTGGTCACAGGTTCAATCCCCAGCATTGAANAAAAAGAGTAAAATCTCATTTTTCTAGATTTCTCAAATCTGACCTCTTCATACTGAAATGTGATCTGCTCATTTTAGGTGATGTGTGTACAGTGGCAAACACTGAAGTAGACAAGAATAAAGCAGGAAAGAATAATTAACTGGTTGCTCATTCTCTTTGGTAATGATTTTTTAGCCTCAGCTTGGTTGTGTGGTGTGCTATACAAAGGGAGTCAAGGAAATGGAGCAGGCTTCTCTTTCTCACTGAGCCGGTCTATAGAAGCAGCACAGTGTGGGGGTGGGGAGAGTCCTGCATCAGCTGAGCACTGTTCAGCAAGGCCCCAGCCTCCTTGTCACTAAGCTGAGGATAAAAGATGCTGTGCATTTTCCTCACAGGACATTTAGTAAATCTCTGTAAGGCCAGGTGCTTTAGAATTAACTAATGTTATTACACCACCACCATTAAGCCTATCAAATGGAAAATCCACTAGTTTCATGTCATTTTTCACTGAAATACCACTGTTTTCATTGTAGTTACTGCTTTTTGACTATGACAAGGTGGAACTGGCCAACATGAATCGACTTTTCTTCCAGCCTCATCAAGCAGGACTGAGTAAAGTTGAAGCCGCAGAACACACCTTGAGGTAATCATAGTTGTAGCAGAGGGCTGCACGCAGTGGGGTCCTGTTAGCTGCAGTTGTAGCAGAGGGCTGCACGCAGTGGGGTCCTGTTAGCTGCAGTTGCAGCAGAGGGCTCATGCAATGGGGTCCTGTTAGCTGCAGTTGCAGCAGAGGGCTGCACGCAGTGGGGTCCTGTTAGCTGCAGTTGTAGCAGAGGGCTGCATGCAGTGGGGTCCTGTTAGCTGCAGTTGCAGCAGAGGGCTGCATGCAGTGGGTCTTGTTAGAAAATGAATTTTTTACTTACTCTGAAAAAGATTTTCCCCCAAGCATTTAAGAATTGTTTAGTGGCGTGTGGTGGCCTATGCCACACATTCCAGCACAGAGGAAGTTGAGACCATGTGAGGAGTGGTGCAAATTTGAGGACAGCCTGTACTGGAGAGCAAGTACTGGGCCAACCAGGGCTGCATGACAAGGCATAGACTCAACAAAAACCCAAGCCAGGCTATTCTTTCTTTAAAGGCCATACCAAAATGGGTAGTGGCCAGATTTGGCTCATACGCTGTGATTTGCCGATCTCAAAACATTCTTGGATTAAACTGAAAAAGACATAAACTGTCAGGCTGTACTGGGGCTGAGGCTTTGTTCCCAGCACAAAGGTTTTTCTGGGTTAGAATGGGAGCATTCTTGAAATCTTTTATGAGAGTCCATATTAGGGTGTCCAACACTGGCCTTGCAGCAGGACATAGTCACCAAGTGCAGTGTAGAGCTGCTCTCGGAGCTTGCCTGTGGCAGCTGCATCACATGGACCCAAACGATGCAAGTGTTTTCATCCAGGAAGTGCAACAACAGCAGCAGAGGACGACTTTGGATCTTCTTCAGACCATTTAAATCCTCCTTGCTACTTCAACCCTCTCCTCTGCTTTTCCTTTGTTTATTTGTCAGAAACAGCACAGGGCACCGGCCATCTGCAGATGGTGTGGAGGTGTGTCACCCTAGCCCGTCTGTCTTCACATTTTCTGTCCTTCCGTCCTCTTCTTACTAGGAGGGTCTGTAATATTTGCTTTCCCCTCTCAGGAACATTAACCCTGATGTCGCATTTGAAGTTCACAACTACAATATCACCACCGTGGAGCACTTTGAGCACTTCATGAGCAGAATAAGGTGAAATTTGTGAAGGTTTTGTGTAACATCCTGATGTTCAGCTCAGTTAAACAAAGGCTATACAAATCTATTGACAATTTTTTCAGCTTTTAGGAAAAGTAATTTTTGTGTAACATTTATGTATTAGACTGCAGTCTATACACAAACATATATATGTTCCAAAAAATAAAATTGGGGGAAAAATCCCTCTGAAATGACAGTGATTCAGCAAGCAGCCCTCAGCTTTATGTTCTGTGCTCTAAATGGATTTTATCCCTAAAGTCATTGTCTTCAGTCTGTTGGGACCCCTGAAGTAATTGATTCAATTAGCTTCATTCCATGTATGTTTGTAGGGAAACGTAAACAAGGCAGTGAAACTCCCTGAGTTTAGTGGCACAGGCCTATAATCTCATAAGTTTGAGGCTAACCTGAGCAACCTAGACCCTTTCTCAAAACTATAAAAAAAATAAAATAAAATAGCCCTTTGTGTATCTCACAGGGCACTTTCTTGGCATGCCTGAAGCCCTGACTTCTGTCCCAACAGAACTAAAAAACTGGACCAGAACAAATGTCAGTGAGAACCCATAGAGAGACGACAGCCCCGTGAATAGACTTCATGCTTCCTTTACTAGTAATGGAGTCATTAATGGTCTAACTCTTTATGTGAGGTCATTAACATTAAATACTATGCTATAATTGTGTTCAAATATTTAATGAAAGAAAACCGACTGCACAAATAAAATTCAGTTGGTGTGTTTTGTGTTCCACTGGGTGTGGTGGTAAACACCTGTATATCCAGCCCTTGGGGGGTGGGAACAGGAGGATCACAGTTTGAGATCTTGGTTCAAACAGCAGAGGGGTTTATATGGGCCATGGGATTTGGGTTTGCCTCTGGTTGTTTTTTGAGGTGGGGTCTCATACTGTATGAATGGTGGAACCAGTGACAGTCCTTCTGCCTCAGCCTCAAGTGCTGGGTCTGCAGGTGTCAGCCACCAACCCTTAGAACAAAAGAAATGGATTTTGTATCCTCCGTGTTTTTCAAATACAGTTTACTTTCCTTCTCTAGTAATGGTGGCTTAGAAGACGGAAAGCCTGTTGACCTAGTTCTTAGCTGTGTGGACAACTTTGAAGCTCGAATGGCCATCAATACAGTGAGTGTTACGGAAGGGGTCGCAGCCTTGGCTCTAACCTGAGTGTTCTAGCTGAATGTAGTTCTAATTTAAACTCTGCTTTAAAATGTGTGATGAGAGCTTCTGGCCTGGCCTGTGACGTGTTACAATGTCTCACTTTCTTGTGTATAAAGTAGATGTTTCTGCTGTGCTGTGTGGTTTTAAAGTATATGAGTATTTTATTATGCTTATTCTAGTCACCACTGGGTTTTCATTACATTCAGAGTGTGTGCATGTGTGTGCATGTGTATGCGCGTGCCACCATATTCCTGTGAAGGTCAGAGGGCAACTTGCACAGGGCATCTCTGTGGGATGAGACCGTGTGTGATCTAGGAATTAAATTCAGGTCGTGAGCCTTAGAGGCAAGCATCTTTCCCAGCTGAGCCATCCTGCCAGCTCTCCATTGGTTTAACTTTTTGTCTTTTTGTCTTACTAGGATTAAATATATAAATTGAAAACATTTCCCAAACATAAAATATTTTTCTTTTGAATCACTTTTAAATGATTCTTCTGATCTTTGTATTGAAGTTTTAGAAAAGTAAGTTTTTCTATTAGTCTGAAGAGATCTAGGAAGCAGTGGTTCAGTGTAAGGAATGGAGCATCCTATGTCTGGAATATGGATGCTGTGTCTCAATTACTGCAGCTCTTCTCTTGGGCCGTGAAGCCTCAGATAACACCTGATAATCCACAAAGGAGGATGGCAGTAATTTGTGCTGTTTTGTGTTTTCCCCTTTTCCTGTTAAGGCTTGTAATGAACTTGGTCAGACGTGGATGGAATCTGGAGTCAGTGAAAATGCAGTTTCCGGGCACATCCAGCTCATGATCCCCGGAGAGTCGGCGTGTTTTGCGGTAGGCATTGTCTTGGCTCACTGTCACTGTTAGACATCAGTGATCTCCCATAACTGGTGTCTGTAAGTCAGAGGAGCAAAGGAGTGTGCTGGCATACTATTTGGAGCGTTTCAGATTGTTTTACTCTATTTTGTTTGTAATTGTTGTCTTCTTTCTCATGTAGTGTGCGCCGCCGCTTGTAGTTGCTGCAAATATTGATGAAAAGACCCTGAAACGAGAAGGCGTCTGCGCAGCCAGTCTCCCCACCACCATGGGAGTGGTTGCAGGGATCTTGGTTCAAAACGTATTAAAGTAAGTAAGGGCTGATTCTTCTGAATAGTGTTGTATGCTTTTGATTAAAATGTATTTCATAAAGTACTCCAAGAGTTGATATTGTCAACTAAGTAGTTATCTTATACTTAAATTTTCATTTAAGTATATCATACATACATGAACTTTTATATATGTGTGTGTGCGCATGCGCTCGTGCACATTCATGTATGTATGTGAGTATGTGCACACATACATGTTTATTTAAATGTCAGTTACTTCCTGCATTTGGAATAACTTTTTAAAAAATGATACAGAATATTCTATATACCCAGAGCATTGGCAGAACATCACTGGGCAAGAGGGCTGTATTATGAGAATGTACCATTAGGCATATGTTCATGATTGTGTGTACAGGCGTGCACTTGTGCTGCTTGTGGGGCAGTCAGTAGATAGCCATATACGGTAGTCCTCGCCTTCCACAGTGTTTGAGATGGGGTCTTTTGTTGTTCGCCTTTGCTCGCACCAGGATAGTTGGCCTGTGAGCTTGCAGGGACTTTCCTGGATGCCTCCCATCTTGTAGGAGCACTGGAATTACAGTCACGCACAACTGGCAAGCTTTTACGTGGATGCTGGGGATCTGACCTCAGGTCCTCATGTTTGCATGGCAAACCCTTTGCTCATTGAACCATCTCCCCAGCTCTCATTCAGTTTTATGCACAGTTTTCCATACGAAAGCTGTCGTAGAGTTTCTATTGCTGTGATAAAACACCATCACCAAAAGCAACTCATGAAGGAAGGGATTTATTTAGCTTATACTTCCACATCTTCGTCCATTATTGAAGGAACTTAGGGCAGTAATTCAAGGAAGCTGGAGCAGGAACTGAAGCAGTGGCTGTGGAGAAGTTCTGCTTACTTCCTTGTTCCCCACGGCTTACTTAACCTACTTTTAATACAGTCCAGGGCCACCTGCCCAGGAGTGTCACCACCCATAGTAAGCTGGACACTCCTACATTAATCACAAAACTGCCCCCACAGATTTGTCTACAGACCTATGTGATGGAGGCATTTTCTCTTCCCAGATGATCCAGCTTATGTTGTCAAAAACCCAACCAAGACAGAAGCTTTTTGCTAGAATGTCATTTGACAGGGAGAGGTCACAATGGAGCTCTATGGGTGTTGGAAATGCTCTTTGACTTACATCAGTGACTTAAGTATAGCTTTACGTTTACTGCACTTAAACTTGCATAGTTTATAGTAATATCAGTTTTTAAAATTAGATTTAGTATGACACAGAATTTTGTCTGTGTGTGTAGAGAGGCTATGCATGTGTGCACATGTGTATGAAGTATGCTTTTTTGTGCATCCATGTGTGAAGGCCAAAGGGCACTGTTTTGTCTTCCTCTATCTCTTTACCTTTAAAATGACTTTTACTGACCTCATTGATGACAGTCTTATGCTTGTATGAAGTGCAGTCTGATTGCTGTAACCTCCTCTCCATTTTCTCTGTTTTCCTTCTCCACTGTCACCCCACACATCTCCTCACATCCATGACTTTGTTGTTATTTAGCCAGGATCTGTACAGCCATGGGTTTGGAACATCTACTGGTGCCTGCTGGGCACTCAGTGGGTACACAGCTGAAGAGAGTGACTACCCTTACTCAGAACCCACCAGTAGACAGCATTTCAGCAGGGAATAGGGATAGGCCCATCAGCGCCTCCCTGGCCCATGACTGACTGTTGATATTGTGTAGACCCGTTGCAAACAGCCATAGCTGCTGTGGGGTGCCCTGCCGAGCAGACAGTATTTACAGCCCTTCTCCCTGTCTTCTGCAGTGTTCCCTGAGCAGTATGGAGTGGTATAAATGACCTACTTAGGACTGAGCACTCAGCCTTCACTTATCCTCAGCACCGTGACCAGCTAGCTATGTGTCTGTATTCGATGCTGTTCCTTGCAGAGAGGCTTTTCCCAGTAAGGCTGGAGAGCATCTGTCTATGGGTACAAGCTTAAATACTTAGAAGACAGTCGGCTGCCGTAGGCTACCTAAACAGCAGTAGTAATTTGCCCATAGGGCCTAAGACTTTAACCACTGGTTTCTGACTGCATTTATGGTAGTAGGTTTGAATTCCTTTTTGTGGAACTTGCCTCAAATCCAGTCAGTGAGTGGGTGGTTCTCACCCCACACCTCTGCCAACAGTAGTGCCATCACTCCACCCGTGGGCCCATCTTGCCTGCCAGGGTAGTATTATTGAATGTAGGGATTGCAACTAGATAAGGCAATTGATGCCTTTTCTTCCACAGGAGCCTGTAGAGCACCTTCTGGCACTACAAAAGCTAGCCAAAGGGGAAGAGGCTTCAGCTCACTTCCAGCTTGATTTCTCTATGCCTTGCACTGAAGGTGCGTTCCATGTTATTTTTTGAGACAGGGTATCTTACTGATCTAGGACTCACCATTTTGGCTACACTGGCTGTACAGCAAAGCCCTGAGATCTGCCTGTCTCCACCCCTCCCCATCTCAGTCTGGGATTACAAGCTCATGGTGCCATGGCTGCCTTCTTATTGGCTGCTAGGGACCCAGACCCAGACTCCCAGGCTTCCACAGCAAGTCCTTTATCCACTGAACCATCTCCCAAGCCCCGATAGCTCAGGGTTAAAAACACATCTCTCATACTGCAGTTTCCCTGAGATCCGTGTGCTGCTCTGTGGTTTAGCGTGCCATATTTTACTCACCAGCAGTTTATCTATATTAGAGGCTCAAAGATAATAGCTTATTATCCAGTGATGGGAAGTAGTACCCTTGCCTTTCCTTCTTCATTCCGCAAATACTCAAGCAGCCACTGTGAGCCGAGTTTTATAAATAAGGTGGAGAAAGTTGCTGTTTCCTAGGTTGTTTGTTAGAAAACTTATTATCTACTCCAAAGTGTTTTTTAGAAATTCACTGACTTCTAGTACTTTTTTTTCTTTATTAAGTATAATTTGATTTTCTTTTTTCTTTTGTGTTTTAAGATGTGATCTCACTATATACTCCTGGCTGGCCTGGAACTCAACAGAGACCTGCCTGCTTCTCCCTCCCAAATGCTGGGATTAAAGGTATGGCCCACCATGCCTGGCTAATTTGATTTTCTTTTCCAGGTTTCTGTTAAATTTTGGCACTGTCAGTTTTTACCTTGGATACAATGCAATGCAGGATTTTTTCCCTACCATGTCCATGAAGCCAAACCCTCAGTGTGATGACAGAAACTGCAGGAAGCAACAAGAAGAATACAAGGTATACACAACCAATTGATTGGTTAGGAAGTCTGAGGATCACATTTCAAGGCCAATAACTTTGAAAAGAAACAGATTCGCAATATAATATAAATGGTCCTGGATTTTTATAGTTTTAGTGTATTTAGCATACTTCAGAACAATACCCATTCTTGCTTTCGGTAAGATAAAAGTGAATTCTTGTGGAGTGCTGCTGCAGAGAACTGAGAAGAAATCCCGATGTTTGATGCTGTTTGTTTTCTACAGAAGAAGGCCGCGGCCCTGCCCACACAGAAGGCTGTACCCAAGGAGGAGGAGGAGATAGTTCACGAAGACAACGAGTGGGGTAGGAAGCCTTCGTGCCCTGGCCTCACTTTAGAAGCACACTCTTTGCTGGGAGGGAGTATAAGACTACAGAAAATTTCAGATAATTCTTAGACTGTTTTCTGCAGGGACGGGGTGGGTCGTAAGAGTGTACAGAGATATAAGTGATTCTTAGAGTTTCTTGAGAATAAGCACAGGTCACATTTAATCCTCCAGGTATTGAGCTGGTGTCGGAGGTTTCAGAAGAAGAACTGAAGAACTCTTCAGGTCCCATTCCCACCTTACCAGAAGGAATCACAGTGGCATACACAGTCACAAAGAAGGTATTTACCCTGATATGTAAATATCAGAGAAGAGAAAATACGTACCTTCCTTCAGCTTCATCTTACATCGGAAGGCTATTGAGGTGTTTCCTGTCTAGATATCTATGCAGTCAGCCTTAAGGTGCTGAGAGGTACTCTTGTCGCCAAGGAGACAGGCACAGCTCATTGGAAACTGAGAAAGTAGAGACTTTGAAAAATCCACAGATGTATCCAATATAATAGGTTTAGTTTAAATTAAAATGTTACTTTCACATCCTGATAATTTTAGCCACAAACCCATGTAAAACTCCTTCAGAAAAGGGTGGCAGTGTGCGCCTGTGGTCCTGCACATAGGCTGCAGCAGGCAACGGTTTGCAGTTGGAGATGCACCTGGGTGTGTAGTAAGATCTGGAAGCAGAGGCCGTGGGTGGGAGGGCGAGAAAGAGAGCAGGCACATGAGTAAACCTACAGACTTTCTCAAGTGAAAACTGACAGAGTAGGGGCTGGGCTCACCAGCCCAAAGATAGACAGCTAGGCAGTCGTTATTGAAAAGTTGCTGAATGTTATTAATCATCAGGGCACACAGATGAAAACAGTGAGGTGCATGCCACTCCGAGTGAAAAAGTCAGTGCTGGCAAGGATGTGTGCAGAGGGAGCTGGGGTGTAGCAGTGCACTGCTATCAGGAATGAAAAGCAGTGCATCTCGTTTGGAAACAGAATGGTGGAGGCTCCTCAAAAAATTAAAAGAATTACCATATATGTGATGTATGTGATCCAGTGTTCTCATGGGCAGTATGTATCTAAAGTATATATAGCCAAAATGCCCACCCATGAATACACACACACACACACACACACACACACACACA
>LOEQ01000899.1:123381-134045 GCA_001685075.1 Bramus lutescens | reverse complement strand
ACACACACACACACACACACACACACACAATGGAACACTATTGAGCCATAAGAGGATGACAACCTGTCACTTGTGAAAAGACAGATGGAACTGGACATAATTAAGTAAAGTAAGATTGGCACAGATGGACAGACACATGATCTCACTCATGTGGACTCTAAAAGGTGTGATGCTATAGAAGTCGAGAGTGGAGTAGTGCTCCTGGTGAGCGGGGGAGGAAGGCTGGCCAGCAGCTTTTAAGTTACAGCTTTCTAGGAACATTAAGCTCTGGTGCCTGTCCAGAAGAGCAGCTGTATGTAGTCAATGTTGTATATTGTATGAAGGAGTGATTTTTGAATGTTCTTATTACAAACAAATGGTTATCCTGGTGAACATCATACAGTATATACACATACCATAACTTCATGGTCCACTATATATAACAGTAATTTTATATTAAAAATGCACTCAGTAGAAATGTCAAGAATATTGAAATTGCTGCCTCCTGAACAAAATTTTGGTGAGGAATATAAAGAACTGCATTTTCCCTAAATATTTCAAAATGTATTTATCAGAGAAAATCAGCTTTTTAAACATGTTGAGCATGGGTAAAACAAATTGTTAAGGACACACAGTTTTGTATGGTTGTTTTCATTGCATTTCCCCCTTTTGTTGACAGCAAGAGGATTCTGTTTCTGAGGTAACAGTGGAAGATTCTGGTGAAAGCTTGGAAGATCTCATGGCCAAGATGAAGAACATGTAGACCATGGACTAGCATTTGGTTTATTTTATGTACTTATTTTATCCCCTTGGTATTGATTCAAAACTAATAAAACTTAGGGCCGCCTTAACTGGCATGTGGATCTTTACTGAGTTATCATGCTGTATGGAACACTAGTGGTTGCTTCTTGCTTCCCTCTACAACTGAATCGGTAATGCTCCTACAGAAAGGAGAGGCGAGGCCAATCCCATTCCTTAATTTCCTTTACAGTAATTAATTCTTTGTCTATGGACTGAGGCCCTGGACTATAAGTAGTGCAGATGGAGGATGGGATGTTTAGCCTGGTGGCTGTGGCCAGCAAGTGTCTTGAGTGTCTGAATAGCTTCCTACCAGTTACCCACTACTACTAATCTGACCAGGAGTGACTTCACACAGTCAGCCTATAGAATAAAACATCCCTTCCGATGTTTCTTAGTGAGATATGTCTTCTTCATTGGCAGTGTGTGAACCTGTGAGTTAAGTATTTAAAACAAAGCATAGATAAATGCAAGCTGTCTTTGTGGACAGACAGGTACGTTAAAGAAAAAAACATCAATTGTATTCTAATTTTCACCGACTAAGGAAAAGGCATTGCCTTCTGTAACAGAAATGCCTGGAGTCACCATGTTACTGAATAACAGGCACAAGTGCTGTACATCATATAGACTGTGTTATATCATAGAGACTGTGTGCATCATAGAGACTACATCATTTAGTCTGTACATCATAGAGACTGCATCATAGAGACAGTACGTTATAGAGACTGTACATCATAGAGACTGTATCATAGAGACTACATCATAGAGACTGTGTGCATCATAGAGACAGTGTACATCATAGAGACTGTGTGCATCATAGAGACTGCATCATAGAGACTCTGTGCATCATAGAGACTGCATCATAGAGACTGTGTACATCATAGAGACTGCATCATAGAGACAGTGTACATCATAGAGACTGTGCATCATAGAGACTGCATCAGAGACTGTACATCAAAGAGACTGTACATCATAGAGACTGCATCATAGAGACAGTAGTTATAGAGACTCTACATCATAGAGACTATCATACAGACTACATCATAGAGACTGTGTGCATCATAGAGACAGTGTACATCATAGAGACAGTACATCATAGACTGTGTGCATCGTAGAGACTCTGCATCATAGAGACTCTGTGCATCATAGAGACTGCATCATAGAGACTCTGTGCATCATAGAGACTGCATCATAGAGACTACATCATTTAGTCTGTACATCAAAGACTGTACATCATAGAGACTGAATCAGAGACTACATCATAGAGACTGTGTATATCATATAGGCTGCTCCTGAATACTTCAACTTAATTCCCTAAACAGTGAGATGTTAGCAAGGTTTGTCCTGAGTAGTGGGCAAAATGAATTCGAAATTGCCTTTGCAACAAATGACAGGTATTTGTTCCCTGGAAGGGGTTCCATTTCCCAACTGTGACCACTTAAATTGTAAACTGATGACTGATGTGAATTATTGATGATTTTTACCTTGAAGATAATTGAATCTGTAAATGTCTAAATTGTGTGTATTGAGAAATGTTAACAAAAGTTAAAAGTATCATTCCTTATTTCTAAAATAAAGTTGTAAAGACCAACTCTAGGCATCAGTTTAATGCACTAACTTTGAGATTCTAGGATTAAATGTGATTTCTTTTCATGTTTATTGTGAAGTCAAGAAGAGAGTATGCCTAACTTTGAAACTTAACATTTATATTACCTTGGTAAATTTTTATAAATATTTCACAGAATTTAGCATATTAGATTGGAGAATAACTTTTCAAATCGCTAGACATGTTTTAAGTTTTTAAAATGGAATTTATTTTCAGAATATTTAGAAATAGTGGCTCATGAATTTTCTAAAGTTTACTTGAAATTGTTTAACTTTCAGGTTTGGTTAAGGCACAATACATAGCACTGTCTTCTACAGATCTGCTCTTTCTGGTTTCTTAGGCTGCACCAGATTCTAATGTGTCTCACTTTGCTAATATCTTTCATTAGAAACTACTGGATTATCATCTCAAAAATAAGTAAAAATAAAATACAGTAGTAGGCACCAATTGATCCCATATTGCTCTCCCACGAGACTTAAGGGGTAGCAGGCAGTGGATAAGAATTAACACCACTGAGTTGTGAATTGCCACAGAGGTTTGGCCAGATTTGTAAATACTATGAATCCTAATGAGAAAGGTGAGCGGTCCCAATATCATCTTAACACCCAGAGTCTGGACGGTAGTAAAGCCGCTCATCACTTTCTTATTGTTAGTAGAAGGTAATCTGTGGTTCTAATCAGGTTTTTGTATTTTCTCATGAAGATACTCGCTGTCGCCCACAAATGTGAGCCACAAAGAAAAGGCAGTAGCTCTAGGACTGTCAGAGAAGCTTTGACTGCCTCAGATCACATTTCTGCTTTTCCTGTTTCCCTTTCTGTAAAGTACTCAGGACAACTTATAACAAAACTTGGTTCCTACCAATTGTTAATGAGGGACTGGTCTGAAAATTACCATTTTGCTGTGGAGGTGTATGTTAATAACATGATCTGAGACTCACGTCTATGTTAATGGAATCTGTGAATCAAATACGTTAGTGTGAACATGATCTGAGACATCTACGTTAGTGTGAACATAATCTTACTGTCAGATTGCAGATCTGCACACAAATGTTTGTTGTAGTTTTAGGCATTCTCATGAAAGCAAAAAATATTGCTAGTAAATAATGAGATAAAATAATAGATAAAATAATTTATTACATACTTAATTTGAAATATATATGAGTGACCACCTCAGTTATAATGTGTGCCATAAAGTCACTTAACACTTTAGGTTTTTTTTTTTTGTTGTTTTAATTTTTTATTTGCATTGGTGTGAAGGTGTCAGATCCCCTGAAATTGGAGTTACAGACAGCTGTGAGCTGCCATGTGGGTGCTGGGAATTGAACCCCAGTCCTTTGGAAGAGCAGTCAGTACTGTTACCCACTAGGCCATCTCTCCAGCCCCAACACTTCAGAGTTATCAAATCTAAACTTTGGATATTATGCTTTTTTGAAGATTCTTTTAGAGTACTAATCACAGATTATTGAAGTTGTTTGAAGGTGGTAAATACGATACTTTTAGTATATTAAATTAATTATGAAATAATCAAATTTTAAGCTCGGATAAATTAGTTGTAAGATCAATGTCTAATATTTTGTGAATTCAATTATTTTCGCCTTTCACAGGGGCAAATCCCAAAAGATAAGTCACAGTTATATTTTAGCTTTTTCCTCCTGAACCTTGAGCCTCTTCCCAAGGCAGAAAAAGAGTGCTTTTGTGCATTCCTGTCCAGTTTAAGTCGCCATAATGGTGTCTAGATTTTAGCGGTGCTTCTCAAGCTCACAGGCGGCTCAGGAGTCACCTGGCCACCTCGCTCTCAGGCTGCCTCTGAGTGCTCAGGGCGAGGCCTTGCAGCCTGGCAATGACGCTGGCCCAGCTTGTGCTCACCAGAGTTCTTCAACTTGGTCAAAGTACCAAGTAAACTTGGCCAATATTGAAGTCTGCTAAAACATGTTCAATGTTTATTTTTAAATAATTGTGCAAAGTGTAGCCTTTTAGTACAGAGTGCAAAAAAGAGAAATTAGCAATTGTACTTTTATTGTAAAACAATGGAATACAATTTCTGTGTCATCTTCATAATAATACATATTGAGATCTTACAAAATTTTAAATTGATGAAAATTTTACTAAAATATACAAATAAAAACTAATGTGGCAATATTTATAAAAATATAAAATATTTAATTTTTAGTATAAAAGTAACAGCTAATTGACTGAGGTAAAACAAGACTAATTTAGACCATTTAAGAAGGAAAGAGAACTGTCATGACTTCTTTTTGTGTGTTGAGGACTACACTCAGGGTCTGATGCTGGGTCTATGTCCCCAGCTCTATTTTGTGACAAGGTCTCACTAAGTTGCCCAGGCTGGCCTTGAACTCACTCTAAGCTGGCCCTGTCCTTGAGAACTCTGAGGCCTGGGAGCAGCTGGGAGTCGGGCCTGGCCTGTGCCACAGTGAGATCAGAATGGTACAGAGCCTGTGGTTGCCCTCAGACACCACCATGTGGCACAGTGTGCTAAGCTTCCCTGGAGACAGTGCAGAAAGCAAGGGCTGCCTAAAGCAGCTTAGCGGAAAGACTGGAAAGCAAAGCCAGACATGCGCTTGTGATCCCAGCACCCAGGAGGCCAAGGAGGGATGATCAACCTGAGCTGCACAGACTCACACACCCAGTAAGAGGCTGGGGGAGATACTCGGTGAAGCATTTGCCATGTGAGCATAAGGACCTAAGTTCAATACCAGAACCCCCTTAGAAAGCTGGGCATAGGGATGGAGGCTTGTAATCCTGTCTTAGGATGTGGAGACGGGTGATTAGGTTACCAGGATGCAGGAAGGCCAGTCTGCCTAGCTAAGTGAGCACCAGGTCATTGAGACATTGTCTCAAAAAAAAAAAAAAAAAATCAAGGTGGACAGCAACTGAGGAATGATACCCAAGGCTGACCTCTGACCTCCACATGTACACGTACATGTGTGTGCATATTCTCACATACAAACCCAGGAAAAGAAAAACAAGAATTCCCACCTAGTTGGTTTCTCTGAAGACTGTTCAGATCTTTTGTAAATATCCCTTTAGCCCTTGGGCATTATTTGAGGTAGAAGACAGGGTCAGAGCCCTGCTGGGGACACCACCAGTGACTGGCAGGCAGGGCTAAGGCTGCTCTCCAGGGAGCCAAGGAATCCTGGAATTCCTAAACCATGGGCTCCTGCCAGCTCTTGTCCAGAGATAACCCACTCCTCATGCCATTAGAGTGTTGATTTCTACACCCTGGATCTCATCCCATAGGAAATGGATTCTTTAATCAATTTAAACCGGACACAATAATTCAGTGTAATTCAATACAACTTCATACAAATACCCGTGAAATAACACTAAGTAGGAAAAATGATTTTCATTAAAAAATACTGTTTCGAATTTAAATGTTCCAGATGTCTGTTTTATCCTGAGGTATTCTTGCAAAAAAACAAAAACAAAAACAAAAACAAAAAACTGGCACTGTTACCTTTGTCCTTGGGGAAGGAAAATATTAGGTGAATGAGTTGCTTTAAAGCTAAATGTGTCTCCACTTGATGACTGCCGTGAAGGAGCTTTCCCACCCAAAAGTGATGCCTCTGCTTCTTTTATCTCCATTGCCCTTTTGTACAGTTCAGCAGCCTTTTCAAAATTTCCTTCTTCATAGCTTTGAAAGAAAAAGACACAAGAAATACGCGTATTAGCAAGAAGCAGCTCTCCTTTCTAAACAGTCATCCTAGACACAAAAATAAGCTGCAAATAATTTCCCATTCCCATTGCACTTTCTTTCTCCTCGTGGTGTGTGTGTGTGTGTGTGTGTGTGTGTGTGTGTGTGCTCACTCAGGTAGACCAGTTAGCCAGAGTTCCCAAACTCACCTGTCTACACTGGGGAATTTTATGTCTCTTGTATGTGTACCATTAAGATCATGTTGTAATGATGTAATGGTAACAAGTGTTGTTATCATCTGTATCCCGAGATGAACACACAGGAGTGAGCAAAACTCAACACACTTACCTCATCAGCTCTGAGGTAAGCGGCCCTATCAGGCCAGAGGCAGTAGCCGGATAAGCCATCTTCACTAGTGGCCACAATACACGACGAGAAAGCCCACCTCACCCTGATTCTGAGTATCACTTGAGTATCTAAAGCTACATGAGACTAAAACAACTACTTCTCTCTCTAAGAAAGACTTCTCAGCAATAAATATTTCATGCTTGTTCTGTGACAAGTCAAAACTATTCAAGAACTGGGATAAATGAGAAACCAGGAAAGTTCTTACCTGAGCACAGCTAAATTTTTTAATGTTTCTCCAACCCGAGGATGCATCCGCCCCAAGCTATCTTCATAAATCTTCAGTGCTCTTTCATAAAGTGGCAGGGCTTCACTGTGCTTTTTCTTATAAAAAAAATAGTGCTCGTTTAAACATACTGTTTATGAAATTTCTATTAATGTATTCTATACTGAGCTGACCTACTTTGGTCAGCATTTTAAAAAATCTTAATATCATCCTATGAGATGCAAGTAAACATTATTTTATGACCAGTTTTAACTGGAGAATTAGTACACTAGAAAGTAAAAACTCCTTCAAGTTTTAGACTTGTCCTAGTACTAACTGACCCGAATCTGTAATGTAAGCACAAGCCTGTTCATGGCCCAGCAGGTCCTTAGGCAGATGTTTAGAGACTGTCCTCTGGGTGACAGGGGTCCCCAGAAGCTGAAAAGCAAACCTGAACCCAGTAGTCAGCTGGTGTTTAGTTGAGACAGGAACCAGCTTACAATTCTAACTTCAGTAATGTTTGAGGTATTTAAAAGAGAAGCATTAAATGGTAAATAGCATTATTTTCTTTACTGCGCCATTAACTCACATTTATCCATTTTTTTTTTTTTACCTTCAGATCATTCATTCGTAAACAGCTGAAAATGTAGATGCTTACCATTTGGCTGTGAAGGACTGCCAAGTTCACCAAGGCAGTAGCGACACTGGGGTGCTTTGGGCCAAAGGATTTCTGTCGAATTTCAACAGCCAATTCATACAAAGGTACAGCTTTATCAAATCTTCCCTAAAAAAACAAGAACGTAATCTAACAACAATATGAAAGCTATAATAGATACTGTCTGACCAGAGCTCTCCCCAGACAAAGATGCAGAAGCACTTTCTACAGCTGAAAACCCAATAGACCAAATGGTGCTGTTGGGAGCACAGCCATTGTCTGATAACTTGGAAAACACTCTCTTTACTCTTTAGTGTTTGTGGTAGGAGAAAAGCCCATTTTGCTGTACTTAACTCATGGAGGCATCAAAATAAAACCACTTCCCAACTGCCAAGTCCCCTCTGGGGTTTCCTGGTGATTTCTCAGCCACAGAAGCTGGCCTATGAAATAGCACATGAGCTCACTACATGAGCTTCCGTGCTGGGGCCACCAGCAAGGGAGCCACCCAACTTCTCAGGAGAGCCGACAGCTCTGCCACTGCACCACTCAGAGCAGACTGTGGCCAAGTTTTGTTTTGCACAGATACAAGAACCCAAACTTTACCCCCAAGGCAAAGAGCTGATATTTAATTGTAGATAAACACAGAGAAAAGTGAAATAAAAGAACAATTTGTTTAAAAAAAAAAAGGCACTGTCTGCAGCCTTGGCTACTGGGCGATTTGGTGTGTTTTTGTTAATAGCAAGTACAGTAAGGGGGTTTGAAAATTCCTGAGATGTAATATAAAAAGAGATCTTATTCATAATGTTGATAAAAGAGTTTGTATTTGAAAGGAACTCATTTACAATGTTGGTGGATTTGTAGTTGGAATGTATTTTCCGAAAACTAAATCAGTATCTTAATTAAATTAAATCTGCAACAATATAAACCTTCACATTCTCATCTGCTAGAACAATGTTGTTTTAAAAAGCTCACCTGAAATAACCTCCCGTCAGGCGATAAACTAACTAGCTGGAGTAGTCATGGTTTCTCTGGAACATTATAAAGCACACAGGCATGGTGGGGCGGACTTACTCTTTTCTTATACAAGATAGCGAGATGCTTCACTGTGTAGGCCAGGGAAGGGTGGTCGGGCGCCAAGGCTCGTCTGCGGATGTCCAGGGCTCGCTCGTAGAGCTCCTCAGCTTTATCATACTGCTTCTTTTCATTGTAAAGAGCCGCCAAGTTATTCAGGGACTGGGCACAGTCTGGGTCATCTGGCCCCAGAAGCCGCTCCCTCATCTCCAAGGAACGCTTCAGAAACTGCTCTGCTGTTCTGGAACAAACCCCCAAATGCCGTAAACAATTTCTTCTCTAGAGGCCAGCGTCCTAAGCCCTAGTGATGTGGAGAACAGAAACCTGTTTCTCCCTAGGCACACCAAAGTGAAGGAGTCAGGCCAAGCCCAGCCCTCCACCTTCCCCAGCCTTTGCTTCCCATGAGGCATCAGTTCACCATCCACTTCTCCCAGAAGAAAATCCCACAGCTGTTTTTGGAAACCTAAGACCTTTATAGTGATTAGACCTGTGCCAATGAAAGATGTTGGCATCCCTTTCTTTTCCTTAGGAAGGAAAAAAAAAAGAAACCCCCAAACCCCCCAAACCTGTTAGTAAACAGAAAGTGATGAATGTTGTGGGAGTTCCTTCAGCCAATAGACTTTAAGATACCAGCCCACCTGGGCGTGGTCTCTTAAACTATAAATGCAACCATAAAGCCTGAACTGCTTCTGGCTGCTAGATTCGGTTCCTGATCCCCATTCGTGCAGAGAGGACTGTGGTCTAGGAATCTGATCTGTGAGTATTTATTTACTCCTAAATACATGACCCTTTATCATACATAAGTTCTGAACTAGTGTGGCATCAGATGAGAGTAGCGCTTTTCTGAAGTTTCGAATTGCCTGGCTGTTTCTGACAGCTGAAGAGACCTATATACTCGTGGCTTTCAGACAGTGGAGGTGGAAGTGTGTGGAGGCTCTTCTGTCCACCTGAACTAAAGGGTAAGGCAGCCAGCCACGGTTTCTACCAGCCCCTCACAGTTTGGAGTTGCCTCTGAGGTCTCATATATGAGCACTCACTCTTCACAAGCACAAAGGCCACACTGGGGGAGCTGCAGAATAACACTGGGGCTCAGAGACTCCTTGGAAAGGAAAAACCATCAAACAGGAAGCTGGCAGAGTTCTTTTCTAAATCTTTGTTTTCCCTAACGTTGGATTTGATTGACATGTAAAACAGCTTCATACCAAAGAGCCACAGTGAGTACTTAATCTTCTGAATGCCATGGTACTCACTCGAGGTTGTTTTGAAGATAGTAGAGGACACCCAGTTCGTTGAGGGTGCGGGCATTCTCAGGTTTCTCCTGGCCTAGCGTGAGCTCTTCTAACTGCAGAGCCCGTCTGCGGAGCAGGGCAAACCCGTACTGCAACACAAAAGCGTAACCACTGAGCTCCAACCTCGATTCTGGAAGCATCTACTGGTGTCCTAACAGAACTTTCTCTTTCGTCTTGATGGCAGTTATTTTAAGTAGCACATTGAATGTAGCATTTATGAAGAGCACGTGTATTTATTTCTATATGGAATCTTGTTCACAAATTCATTCAACATTATGAGGTATTTTAGCATGGTATATGTCAAAGCACTTCAGAAAAGACTAGAAACAGCTTACTGATCTTTACCAACTCTATTGCTACAGATAGAAACAGCAGGTCCTTTCAGTTGGTTCTAATCGTGCACGTGCACACAGTGTGCAGGCAGAAGCCAGCTGTCAGCTATGGCAGATCCTCGGTACTGACTCTCAGTTGCTGTCCACCTTCTTTTTAGAAATGGTGTCATTCACTCACTGGGACGGGATCACCAACTAGACTAGGAAAGCGGCAGTGATCCTTCGGTGTCTACCTCCACAGTGCTGGAATTACAAGAACGCTAGCAGGCCTGCCTTTGATTTTATTAATGAGAGGGTTGGGGGATCCAGCACAGGTCGTCATGTTGGTGCAGCAAGCATTTTGCTCACTGACTATCTATCTCCTCAGTTCCAGGAACAGAGAACTTTAAGCCAAACATGCTATACTTAGGTTTCTGTCAGCAGCTTAGAAACACTTAAAACATTATGTTTGCTCATGAGAAACAGTTCTTTCTCATTTGAATTTCACAGAAGATGCTGAACTTCCATTTCCTTCCCTAACTCTTTGCAGAAAAGAGTCAAAGTAGCTTGAACAGCACCTCCCAGAGTCTACCTTCAGCTGAGCTTTTTAACTTAAAAGCCCGACTGGGGGGGGAGGGGCGGGCTGGAGAGATGGCTCAGTGGTTAAGAGCATTGCCTGCTCTTACAAAGGTCC
>LOEQ01000899.1:91809-103669 GCA_001685075.1 Bramus lutescens | reverse complement strand
CTGCCCCCTTCTCCCTTCATAACCCCCTGAATAAATATTCAACCTCACTCTGCAAAAAAAAATTGATTTGTACATTGCTTTGTGATATTATTGTTTTTTTTTAAGTCAGACATGTTTCTTAGCAGATGTCAGGTTGTTAATCTGTTTAGATCCTTCTAAATGCTGATTAGACCAGAAGTGGATGGCTGATCTGCCTACTGAATGAACGACCAGAGTTTATTTTCTGAACATTTGGCACTTTAACTCTTTAACAGTTAGGAAGAACTGACAACCTGGCTTTGCTATCATCACATTCCCTGATCTGGGGGAGTCACGGACGGCAGCATAATGGGGGCATGGCTGATGAATCATCACCTTTAACAATATTGGTGTTCATAATATATGTCAAAGTCACACAGTGTTTCTATGATACAAATCTAAGCGCATCCCACCATGGATCATCCAGCCTTGAAAGCAGGTAACACAGTCACCAACCCGAATATACTCAGGTGAAAGAATTGTTAAATGACAAACTTTAAGCCATAACTTATTTTTACTATTTTTAATTGTGTGTTTATGAGTGCATGTGCATGTGTGTGTGCACAGGCATGTGTGCAGTTGTAGTTGCATGTGGAGTCCAGAAGCTGACATCTGGTGTCTTCTGTTATCACACCCCACCTTATTTTTTGAGATAGGGTCTCTCCTTGGGCCCAGGTTCACTGACTGACTAAGCTGACTGTCCAATGAGCTCCCTAGATCATCCTGCGCCTCTGCCCTCCCCATGCACTGGGGTTGCAGACATGAGCCACTACTCTGAACTTTTGACACGGGTGCTTGGGATCTGAACTTGGGCCATCATGCTTACGTGAGAAGAACTTTCCCAGCTGTGCCACCCCAGGCCAGCAACTGATGGCTGTTGGACCAGTGTCTCAGAAGCTCACCTTCTCGAATCCCAGTTCATGGGCTGAGTTTGAAGCCTGCTGAAAGGCTTCCATCTGCTCTTGCTCATCGTGTATGTCCCACAGAACATCCCCCAAATCATCCTCTTCTGGAGTGAAATCCTCACTGCCAACATCCTTCACCTCCACATCTGTGATCTCAAGGCCGAGGATGTCCTGAGTGAAAAGAACAAATACAGGAAAGCAAATGAAACTCAGAGACGTTGAAGCTGGGGTCAGCTTGCTGGGCCTTACCTGCTGAGGGCGGGCAAGTCCAGACTTAGGCCTCGAAGAACAAGAGTTATTATAAGTACCCCCAAGAATAAATTTGCAACCGTAAGAACCCTAGTTTAAAATGAAAACACTAAAATATAAAGATTAAGAGTTCTTCTCAACTAAAAATAAAAACAGAATACTATTTGTCTGATGGGATTTATTTTCTGAAAAAGGCCACGTAATAGTTGTAATTATATTTGGCTAGAGAATCACATTTAAAAAAGTGTGTGTGTATGTGTGCATGTGTGTGTATGTATGTGCATGTACATAAGTGTGGAGTCAAGACACAAAAGCTAACTTGGGCATACTTGGGTATCATCCTCAGGAATTCTTACCTCCTTTGAGAGAGGGTCTCTCACTGGCAAGAGCCCACCAGTTGGGTTGGCATGGCTAGCTAGTGAGTCTAAGGGAATCCTTCTGTCTGCACATCCCCAGTGTTAGGATTATAAGCACATACCATCAGGCCTGGTATTTTTTAGTGTGTGTTTAGACTCCAGTTCAGGTCTTTATATGTGTGAGGCAGGCATTCTACAAGACAGAGCAATCTCTTCAGCCCACTACTGAATAATTTCAAAGGCCACACTAATGCCTAAGAAATACAGTATTAGATTGAACTCCCAAGATTGAGTTTCTTTCTTTTCTTTTTCTTTTTTAAAAAAAGTTTTTGAGACAGGGTTTCTCTGTGTAGCCTGGTTGTCCTGGAACTCACTACATAGACCAGGCTGACCTTGAACTTGGAGATCCGCTTGCCTCTGCCTCCCAAGTACTGGGACTAAAGGTGTGCACCACTACCACGTGGCATGAGATGGACTTTCTTGACATCAAGCCTCTCTACTGTCACATTTAATCTCTATATTAGATCACTGAAAATATATTGACAATAAGTACGGCTCATTTCATTTTATTTATCTTGGTCCTAAGTTTTGTAAGACTGAAAAGCTCAGAATCATCCTGGCAATCTTTCTACTCGAGATCAGCATGCAAATGCACTGCCATAGGTCGCCTCGTTACGTTTTGGGCTCACTCTTCTCTGATGACAAATCTCCATTTCTGCAATCCAATTTAAATAGAAAAGGTGAAGCTGGACATGGTGGTGCACACCTTTAGTCCCAGCACATGGGAAACAGAGGCAGGCAGATCTCTAAGAATTTGAGGCCACCAGGTCTACAGAGTGAGTTCCAGGACAGCCAGGGCTGGTACACAGAGAAACCCTGTCTCAAAAAGCGAAAGCAAAACAAAACAGAAGATGATGTGACCCCCTCCTTCTCCAGTGAGGTCTCTGGCTCCCGGGAAGAGCTGGGCATCCTTAGGTCAACATGGCACACCTTCCTACCATGCTCCTTTTGCATGGAGATAACAGTGCTGCCAGCCTTTTGATATTACTTATTGGTGCTTTTGCTCAAACAATTCTGAAAGGATTTTTTGCATCAAGAATAAGCTCAGGCATAATACCAAGCAGCTACAGAAAGCATATGCATTAAAAAAAAACACGAGATTTCAACAAAACTTCAGCTCCAGATGCATCCATGGTCCATACTCCTATTCTCCCAAAATGTGTCCTCTCTGCTGTTAGAAATAGCAAGGTGGGGGCATCTCAAATATGTAAAAAACCCAAGTTCATAAAGATCACAAGAAGCCTCTTTGAGGAGTACAATGCCCATTTGTCCTCAAATGCCTCCTCTGGAGTTCCATGTTTGCAATACGTTTACACCTAGCGGGTGTGGAAGGCAGCTGGCTCTGTGAGGCACATCCTGACAATACCAGGGTCTCACCCCAGGACCGACTCCCAAAGAACAATGGCGCTCTCCTGGGGTGCCAGTCTCAAAAATGACACACAAGTAGCTTTGTCTGGAAAACTCTTTAAAGAAAATACTATTGGAGGTATTTTAGATGAAAGCTTACAGAGAAAAGCATATTTACCTGTTTAATAATCTTTTCCACACTGATGTAAATTTTATACACTCCCTCCACAGGATCCCCTGAGTGATCGATGATCTAGGGAAAAGGGCTCAGTAGTAACATGGACGTGCAGTAACTGCAGTAGCAGGAGAACTCTTTCAACATTTAAACTTTTTTATCCCAGCAAACTCCTTACAAGAAAGATACTAGATTGCGACCTTGTTGTTCAGAAGAGGAAACTGAGGCAAGTTAAAAGGTTTGTCTGAGGTCACATAGGGATATGGTGGGGGCCTCTCATTTCAACCCTCTCCCCTGGGTTAGGATCCCCGGAATCTCTCATCTAGATGCCTGCCACCCTCCAGACTACTCTGTTCTCACAAAACCACGGACATCACTGGCAGAGGTTCACACCAGGCCCTGCCATTCTGCTCAGTCCCAACCAATACTCCCAGCCACTCCAAGGGAAAACGCCAGGTCTTCAAACAGCTTCTGAGGTGTTTCAGGACTGATCTCACTGGGCCACCTTCCTGTATGTCCCCTCTCCGGACATGCTGGCTTCCTTTCCCATGCTCATCCACCTCCTAGCTCTGGCTTAACTCTGCCATGCATGCCCTGTGACATATGTTCCATGTTTTACCTTGGCTTTGTTGGTCTTGCTTAGGTTAGAAACTTGATCCAGGAACTGCTGGACGGAGTCGGAAGTGACTTCCCCATCCTCCAAACGATGGTAGATTAATCGTGGTTTTCCTTCTGGGTTCCGCAGAAAGGCTTCTTCGCAGTCTTCTAGTAGAAAACTACATTGGAAATCGCCATCTCTTGGGTTACGCTGTACTGTGGCAGCGGATTCTCAGTGACCAGTCTAAGTGCTCAAATGGACTTTACCATAGTGAAAGGGCTCAGACACAAAGGGAAAAGAAAGCTTTCAAAAACTCTCTCTCTGAGAGAGAGAGAGAGAGAGAGAGCCCAGAGATCAGTGTCAAATGTCTTCCAGTGCCACTCTCTGTGGAACCTGGAGCTCACTGAGTCAGCTAGCCCGGCTGCTCACAAGCCACGGGGTTCTATGTGCTCCTCTCTCCCTCCCCTGTGCTGAAATTACAGATCTTCATAGCATCCAACTTCTATGTAGGTTCAGGGATTCGAACTCGGGTCCTCATGTATGTATAGCAAACACTTTACCTACTGAGCCATCTTTCCAGTTCCCAAACTGGGTCATTTTACAGTACTACTCTTCTTTTTCATTAAAACAGTACTTTAATAAATCTATTAAAAGCAGAGCCAGTGGCTGGATCCTGACATTATGGGCTTTGGGCTTTTGAGGCAATCACATGACCACACTCTCAGGTGCAGTCAAGAAGCCATCCTCCAGCTACAGCTTCTACTTGGGGTTTAAAAAGTTGCTGAGGAATGTCCACACCATGGCTCTTCATCCTATTTGCCTGTCTTGGCTTTCTTGGCCTTGGCTGTTTTTTCTTTTCCTTTTTTCGCATGTTTCAGAATTTTATTTTTCCTCCTCTCTCTCTGGGCTTCCTTGACCATCTTTTTTCTTTCCTTTTTATCAGTGTCAGGGTCAGCAGTGTGTTTTTCACGTCTGCTCTTCCCTGCATTATCTCCCTGCTCTTCCGAGTCTGTGTCTACTATTCTTACATGGTCTTAAAAATATAGTGTGTTCATTAGCCAGAGAGAATAAGACCTATAAATTATGCCTTAAGCTATAAAGCTTCATAATCGATTTATTTTAAGCATACAAATTCTCAAGAAATACTGTTTGTGCATGGCTCAGAATAATGAAGGATCTTGCTAAGTTGCCTGGGCTGGTCTACAACTTGCCATCCTTCTGCCTCAGTTTGCGGAGTCTTAAGGACAAGGACAGGATTTACTGCAGGGCAAGTGGTGGAACTGGACATTTCACACAATTAAAGTCAAGGACAACTCACACCCTGCAAGGCTGAAACCAGTCAGACAACAAGGCTAGATAGAACAGCTCACGCCATCTTTTGTCCCATTTTGTCTTTTATCTACACCATCCATATTTGATTGATTGAAACACCCACAGGTAAGATTCATTACATTATTTAATATTCACATTGAAACTTCATGTCTCTCAAATTGTATTCCAAGAAAGAAAACAATGGGGTTGCCTGTGGACTAATATGAGACACCACCAGCTTTTCCTGTAATTCAGACAGCAAACATTAGGCTGTGTAGGACATAGAGTTTCCGATGTGAACACTTCATTTTGCTGTTATAGTATGAAAGTAAAAACATGTACACAGATCATTGAATGTGACTGTGTTCCAACAAAACTTTATTTGCAAAAGCTGACACTTGGCAGGGTTAGCCCTAGGCCACTGCTGCCAACTCCTGCCCAAAGCAATTCTTATATTAATGATGCTGGTAGATCTAATGGTATAAAGCTTTACATTTTTTATCTGAGTGTGAGGGAGTTATAAGATTTATTAGATTTCACACACTGCTTTCGACTATGAAAATGGAATTAGGACTCATCTTTGAAGTTCCCTTGACAGTGATCTCTTTACAGCTAATGTGATGGTAAACTAGAGATCTTTTTCAGCTTACCTTGGTAACATTGAGTGAAGGAATAAAACAACTAAAGAACTCTTCTCGAGTTCCCATTTTCTTACAGTGGGGTACTGGTTTTCAGCATCTATTGGAAAATAAATGGCATGGAAGAAATATCCCATTGTCTCGCACATTCTCTTAAGTTTAGGTGAATGGTCCTAAAAATGAATTAGGATATATTAAAGCATGATATATTTAACTGATAGGGGTACAGAGAGGATCTTATTACTCAAAAGATACATTTTAGAACAGCCTATATTCTAAGCAGTATCCTAATGCAAAAAAGATCACATTTTAAAGAAAATATTACAGAGCAAAAGTAAATTTCCCTCTAGCACAAAAATAATAGCTTAATAATGTGACTATTTTCTAGTGCATAAAATGATTTATTTATTTCATAATCAAGCAACATTACAAAGTATTAGATTAGTTTGGTATTTCTTGGTATTATTTTTATCAGGGATAATTTGCTTTCTTGTTTTAAAGGATTCAAAGGTAAATGTGTGTGTGTGTGTATGTGCATGTGGAATACGGTGATCTGTTTCAATGACAGCAGGCTTGCCTTGCATAAAAAGCCTAAGATTTTATTGCAGGAACATAAAAAGTTAAAATCTTAATAAAAAATATCGGTCTATGACAAAGAATATTAGCAAATAATGATGAGTTTTATTAAAGGAATTAGTCAGATGCCTCTAGTTGTTCTTGGGAGGAACTTATATCCAACTACGAGATGGAAGCTGTGAACTATAAAATATTCTACAATTTTACCAAGATTGAGTAATATCATAAAGGAGTGTTAAGTAAATCTACTAACAGTCTGTAGACCACGGATTTAGCAGGTTTATCCTTGGACATGAAGATGTATTTGAAATTTACTTGAGACAGTAGAGATAGAGTTCTCCTACAAAAGGCCAGGTGGTAAATATTTTTTAAAAATAATAATGCTTAATAATCCATCTGTTTTAGTAGGGACCTTTTAAATATTTGGTTTCTGTCCCAGTTAACTGCTTTGGTAGTGCAGCCATGGATTTCTCCGAGAGAGAGAGAGAGAGAGAGAGAGGCCCCCTCTCTCTCTCTCACACACACACACACACACACCCCACACAGCCTGTGAATGTTCCAATAACACTTTTTTTATAGACGCTAAAGTGTAGATTTCATATAATTTTCATCTAATGAAATAGTCTTCTTATGTTTCCTTTTTCCAATAATTTAGAACAGTGGTTCTCAAGCCGTGGGTCGAGACCTCTTTGGCAAACTTCTATCTCCAAAAATATTTACATTATGATTCATAAAAGTAGCAACAAAAATAATTTTATGGCTGGGGGGCCACACAACATGAAGAACTGTATTAAAGGGTTGTGGCATTTAGGAAGGCTGAGAACCACTGATTTAAAATATAAAAGCAAATCTTAGCTCTGGGCCATATGAAACCAGGTAGCAAGCCAAAAGTGGCCACAGGCTGTAGTCCATGGAGCTCTAATTTTGCTTTTGAATAACTCCATGGGATGCCTTGAGAAGTTCAAAGTCATGATAAAGATTAAACTTTAGTATTATCTGAAACAGCTTTAAGGACAGCAACTATATCAGACAAGGTTAATGAAGGGCTCAAACATGGAAGACAATAGCTAATGAAATATGAAAAGGCCATTTTAATACACAAATTCTTAATTATATTGTGTACTTTTACATTAAGACATTGGCATCTCTTTTGTTGTTTGTTTTTGGTTTTGTTTTATGAGATTAGATAGGGTTTCTCTGTGTAGCCTTGGCTGTCCTGGAACTCACTCTGTAGACCAGGATGGCCTCGAACTCACAGAGCTCCACCTGCCTCTACCTCCTGAGTGCAGGGATTAAAGGAGTGTACCACTAAGACATCAGAATCTTAATGATATATTCTAGGTATGAAATTAGATATAAATAGAAAGTAGCCAGAATGCTCCAACATCTTAGTTTCATCTTCATGCCTTCCTTCCGGTCCTTGCTTTACTAGCAAATTAAAAGAAAACTAGGAGCCTTAACACGATGTCTGCTTTACACGCGTGAATACAGAACCAAAGTGCATCATAAGCAAAGCCTAATTAATGATTTCTGCTTTTCAAGCTGGATAATCTCATAGGTAGTGAGCTACTTAGTTTAAATGCAATTATATTCTGGATATAATATTAATTTGTATGGTGTTTTGAGATAGGATCTCACCATGTAGTCCAGGCTAGCCTCCGACTCACCACAGTCCCCTTACCTCTGTCCTGAGTGCTGAGGTTACAGAAATTGCCACTACCTCAGCTATTAACTTGTATTTTCTTTTCTTTCTCTCTCTTTTTTGAAACATTTATTTATTTTAATTTTATGCATATGGGTGTTTGCCTACATGTGTGTATATGCATTATATGCATGCCTGGTGCCCACAGAGGCCAGAAGAGGGCATCCAATGCCCTGTGACAGGAATTAGAGCCAGTTGTGAGCCACTGTGTGGGTGCTGGAAACAAACCAGGGTCCTCTACAAGAGCAGCTAAAGCGCTTAACTGCTGAGCCTTCTCTCCAGCCCCAGACTCTATATTCTCGATGAATTGATACACAGTTTATGAATATCTCACCTTCAGGAAAAGTTCCACTTCAGGCTGGGTTTCGTCTGTGTATATGAGGTAACATCTGACAGAGTGACTCCACAGGGAACGTGAGAACAAGGGCGTGACCTGCAATAAGCCAGCCACGGCAGTGTCCCAGTCATCTGGAAGTAAAATGTCCATAAATCGATGAAAACTTTACCACCAAACAACTAACAAAATAATTCCAAATAAGTCTGGAAAAAGCATAACAGACATAGACTAGAACCTGCTGTCATGTGTTAATACCAACAAAGCTAGAATAATGTATTAGAAAGTAATTAATTTCTAGCCTCAATTTCTCCTCTGGGATTTGAGGTAATAAATGTCAGTGGTCTCCCCTGGAGACAATGGATCCCCAGGGTAGTGGCTGTAATTCTATTTTTCGGGAGTCACTCAGTTGCTCTGCTAGTTGAAGGGAGCCTGCCTTCCCAAGGTGATGTGTCATTTTCCCTTCTTATTTTTGAACTCTAATGAAGCTAAAAGAGAGTTTGAGAATGGTGCAAAATGAAAAGTGGTTTTATGTTATTTATTGGGAAGGAAAAATTATGAAATACCAGACAAAAATAAATATAAAAATATTGTTTCTCAGTTAAACTACATCATATCGTTGTGGCTCAACACAAGCACCCGTGAATTCTGAGAATAGCACAGCTACTAGAACCTGGGTGGCCAGGCTAGTAGGAGGGCCATGTTATCCTGATGAAAAGTGTGTCACCTCAGCTTGGTCAGTCGTAGCCTCTGTGCATGCTGGCTTGCCAATGGAAGGTGCCAGAACACCAATGTCATGTGCCCGAGATTCTAGAGCATGAACAGTCACAGGCAAGGGGCCGGTTACCTCGGTTGATGTTTGCGAAGGGTCCTTCCACATCTATAGAACTGTGGGCAAACTCAGGGCCTCTGAGGGACTGCTGAAGCTGGATCATGCTGCCTATGGAAGGCTCGCTTCCCAAGGCTCTGCTGGCCCAATATTCACATTGGGTTCCAGTAGCTGTTGCAACAAGGAATTGGAATTTCAAAAACAACCAAGCTACCAAACATTTTAAAACTCACTACATATGTCAAATAGTATTTCTCATGTCAAGATGTTCTATTTATAAATAAAACAAGCATTCAAATAATGGTTTTCAAAATATTTTGGCACTGACTTTTGGCAAAGCATTTCAGTTCTGGTTAACAAAATTCTGGTTATCATCTCAAATCCAAAGAAAGAATTAAAATACAAAAGAAGGAAGAGAAAAAGAAACAAAGGAATGTTAGTAAGAGGCAGTTTAGGGCCAGTAAGATGATTCAGTAGGCAAAGGCATTTGCCGCCAAACATGAGGACTTGTGTCCAATACCTAGAGTGCAATTAGCAGAAGGAGAGAACTGATTCTCACAGATTATCCTCTGACCTCCACACACGTGCACTTCTAGCCACATGCACACACATACATACCCACATACATATACTCAAGATAAATAAACGAAATGAAAAAGAGGCAGTTTAAAAACACCACAAACAATTCTAAAAATCTACTTGCAAATGAACATTTACACATCAGTTAAAATGTAAAGGAACTTTCCCCACCTGAGATGAAGCCACAGCTGTCCTGGAACTCACTATGTAGACCAGACTGACTTCAAACACACATAGATTACCTGCCTCTGCCCCCTGAGTGCTGAAATTAATGGCATATGCTGATGAGGGATTCCCCTCTGTATGTTATGAATATGTTTTATCACCATTGGTTATTAGAAAAGCTGTTTCAGCCAATGGCTTAGTAGAGTAAAGCCAGACAGGAAATCCGAACAGAGATATAGAGAGAAAGTAGGCGGAGTCAAGGAGACGCCACGTAGCTGCTGAAGGAGAAAGCCGCCAGCTGCCAGCCAGAACCTTACTGGTAGGCAATAGCCTCATGGCAATACACAGATTAATAGAAATGGGTTAATTTAAGATGTGAGAGTTAGCTAAAATATGCCTAAGTATTGGTCAAACAATGCTGTAATTAATGTAGTTTCTGTGTGATTATTCAGGTCTGAGTGCCAGGAAACAAGAAAGCAGTCTCTGCTTACAATATGCTACCATGCCCAGCTTCTGAAGGGACTTTAAACACAAGACTGTCAGCAGGGCATTGATAACATGTGTCCTTTAGGTTTAAATTGATGTATCAATGAGAAGGACCAAGAAGGCAGCATTGGCTTGTGTCTTTTAACTTGCCAAGACATTACAGTAGCTTTGATACATTGTACATATGAAGAAGCCAATATGGAATGGATGTAGTCAGTAAGTCATGTGACAGAAGGAGGTACTTTCTCAGCTGTTCTTGGCCAGTTGGAATCACTGCATCTTTTTCTCAAAATGCTGCTCACAACCAATGAGAATAAAATGAAAACAAGTCAGGAAGAGCCAGGTGCTATATCTTACTCCCCAGTACATCCCTTTGTAAGGCTATAATAACACCCTTATAAACAGGAGGATCATAACAACATCTCCTTCTACCTACAGGAAGCTTTTCCTTTACCTTGTACTAAGCACAGCTCATTAACACTTTCTTGAATCGTGGGAAATGTCTTGAATTCTGTGATTCCAGACTTTTCTTTCTTGTCAGAAAAATGTAGGCGTGACCTGCAGTGGGTACCTTGGGCTGGGATAGGAGTGTGAAGAGAGAACACACACATACATGATGGGCCAGGATGGTTGGCAGAGCATGAGGACAAGAGAAAGCCTAGCCAGAACTATCAAGGACAGGAGGTCCTAGCAGCTAGGACCAAAAGGTCTCTTCTGTTTGTAAGAGCAGCGCACGCACTAATCCTGCACACAGAGAGTGAAGGGAATACGGCAGTCGCTTCTGAGCATCACAGCGGCCCTGCAGAAAGGGTAATGTGAACATGAAATGCGCTTACCTGTGACATCCGTGCAGCTGTCATCAGAATCAGACTCGCCAGGGTCAAAAACTTGGATACCCTGAGCCTGTAGCCTCTGAAGTTTGCTCTCCAGTTCCCGCTTGGCCCTCAGTAAGTCCTGGATTTCATTTTCTTTGGTCTCCCTAAAAATCTTTTAAAACGTAGAATTTAATTTTAAGACTCTTTTCATAATCACAAAGTTGTGCCACCAACTTTTCAGGGGGAAAAAAGCTATTCATTCATAAAGTCAGTTTTCATTTGGTTCCCAGTCTCCTCTGAGATGATGTCCTCAGACCTTTTATTGTTTCCCAGTTGAACCCACTGGGAGTCCAGCAGCATGAATGTGTGTCTTATGTTACATCTAACAAATTTGTTTCCTTCATACCAAATACCAAACATTTCCAAACATTCCATCTCACGAAGAAACACATTCTTGGAGGCTGGAGAGATGGCACAGTGGCTAAGAATACATGCTGCTCTTGAAGCAAAACCTGAGTTTTGATTCCTAGCACGCATGTTGGGCAGCTCACAATGGCCTGTGACTCTGGCTCCAAGAGATCCTATAACTCTAGCCACCACAGGCACCGCATTCACATGTGTCTGTATATACATACACACACAATTAAAAATAAAAATAAAAAAAAATTCAGGCTGGAGAGATGGCTCAGCGGTTAAGAGCATTGCCTGCTCTTCCAA
>LOEQ01000899.1:51451-64163 GCA_001685075.1 Bramus lutescens | reverse complement strand
AGCATGCTGAAGACACATGTGCTCTCCTAGCATGCTGAAGACACATGTGCTCTCCTAGCATGCTGAAGACACATGTGCTCTCTCCTAGTTACTACTTGCCACTGTGATAAACACCATGACCAGAAGCAGCTTGGTGAGGGAAGAGTTTATTTCAGCTCATAGCTAACTACCCATCATCAAGGGAAGCCAGGACAGAAATTCAAGGAAGGAACCTGGAGGCAGGAACTGAAGCAGAGGCCGCAGAAGAATGCTGTGTACTAGCTTGCTCTCACTCTCTCTGATTTGCTCAGCTATCTGTCTTATACAGCTCAGGTGCACTTGCCTAGGGTTTTCACTGCTTACAGATGGCTGGACCCTTCTACATGAATCAAGAAAATACCCCCAGAGACATGCTCACAGACCAATCTGATGGAGGCAGTTCTTCCGTTGAGATTTCTTCTTCCCAGTATGCCAAGTTGGCTATCAAGATGAGTCATCACTTACGCTCTTTCAAGCCTTACCATGAGTGCTCTTCATTGGTAGGTAAACCAGATCCACAAATATCCATCATATATAGAAACATTGTACTCATATAAAGTTATTTCCTTTGAATTATGACATCATAGATTCATTGTGTACCTGAAAGATTTGATGATGATTTTGCTTAGCTTTTGGGGTGTCAGTGTTTTCTCACAAACAAGTATTTACTAAAAACTACTGGTTGAGTTTCAATCAGAACCTTAAATCTCTTGCCGTCTCCTCTGGCTGTCTCCTTAGCTCACATAGGGCAGTTTGTACAGAAATTCAAAACACATTTCTTCAGCTGAAGGACATTTAGGTCATTTCTATTCTTATCTATTTGAACAGAGCAGCAATGAACATGGCTGAGTAAGGATCTGTGGAGCAGGATGTTGAGTCTGTCCAGGCACATGCCAAGAAGTGGTATTGCTGAATCATGATGGATGTACTTTTAGCTTCAAATACACACTGTTAAGTACTCAGCCCATTAGTCCAAGTGCTAACATGTCTTCTCGTTCTAAAACAATGATTTTACCACGTGTGTTGACTCACACTGTAATCCCGGTGATTAGGAGGCTGAGGCAGGAGGATCTGAGGTCAGCCTGCGTAACATAGTTCCAGGACAGTTTAGACTGCACAGTGAGAGCCTTTCTCAACAACAATAACAAAAACACCACTACCACAGCAGCAACAAAATAACTAATACAACAGGCTACCACAACGCAGCACATGAAAAACGGTGTTTAAAAAGGAGAACAAACGAGGACTTTGGGAAGTTTGCCATTTGCCAATGGACTGGATCTCACTTTGCAGATCTTCCTATTGGAAGTCGGAAAGCAAGCTTTGGGGGTGATTTTTCCACTTGCTGTTTAAGAAGAAACTAGAAATGCATCCCTGAACCTCTCTTAAATTTACTTCAAAGAAAAGAAAATATTTGCTGCAGAAATGAATTGTCATTTCATTTTGGAACAAGGTAAACAAAGCCATAAACAGCACAGCTCAGAGCTGTCAGAGGCATGCAGCTTTTAAAGCAGAAGTGAGCCCGGTGCTACCCTCTTGAGTCTCCACTCTGTTCTGCCTGCCCAAGTGTCTAGCTGAGATGAAGAAACAACCATGGCGCCCACACAGTACCCACACTCTTAATTACTGCAGAGCAGGAGTGATGGCCCAGCGTCACTGACCTTTGCCGAGCAAGTGGCTTTCTGGGAGCCCTGTGCAAGCCTGTTGCTATAGATGTATCTTATGATAGGTAATGTGGGAAGTGTAAATAAAACGAATTGTGTTTCCACGCAAGAGTTACGTGAGACAAACTCCATACTGAAAAATAAGAAAGGAGAAGAAGCCACTTGGCAGAAATTCAAATTCCTCCAGGGTCAGCATTTCTTGAAATCAAAATACACATGCTCAAGGTTGCCCCTCCAGGCTCAAAAATCACGCTCTGCTCATCAGCTGTGCTGATTTAAGCCGGCCAGCCTTGCAAGAATTCGAGGTGGAGCTCTGACCACTCAGAGAGAGGCTGAGGACCCCTTTGCCTTAGGAAGAGAAACCCAGCCGGACCCACACTAGGCGTGCTTGCCCCTTTGATTTGACACAGGTTTGCATCCATCTGCAGGAATGAAACTTTTTTCCCTTGTTGACATGGTTTGGATTGTATGGTCATTTTCATGAGACCCCAGGCCCATTTCTTCCAAGGAACTTTCATTTCTAGCAGCTGTGGGTTAGAGACAAGATATTCCACCTAAACAGAAGCTGGGGAAATAATAGAACATGGATGAATCTAAAATTCTTTCAGGATCTTTCTGAAATGGATTGAGAAGTGAGACTCCGAGTAAACTGTGTTCACAGTACATCCATTGTGTTTAAGTGAGTCAATGAGCTTAGCAAAGCTGCCATGTTTTGATCCCATCACATTCTCCTACAGAACATTAAAGCTTCTGATTAGATTCTCACAGAATAAATTGCAGTGCCTATACTGGCAGTCACTTTGGCCATTTTACTAAATTAAGTGTCTACTTTTTAAAAGATTTGAGCCAATGTCTCTATGTGTAGATAATCTGCATGAGTTACTATGGGACTTCCACTCTGAGCCCAATTGAAAGGTGGATAAACTCAGCCATGACAAACAGTGCCTATGAAGTCCTCAGAAGGTGGAAAGAATGAATGATTGAGTCAGTGTTTAGAGTCCAGCCAGAGTTGACCCTGTGACCCCAGGCTAAGGAGGGGGGTGGGTTTCAGGTACTCCAATCCTGGGCAAGGTCATACATACTTAGGTGTTTTTTTGTTTTTCATCTTGCCACAGTTTTTTCTTAATGAAAATGGAAACAGAGATGTTGTTAAACAGCTAAATTTACAAAACAGCTTTTTTTTAGGGAGTTAACTCAGAAGGAGACCTTTTATAGTTTCCTTTTTCTAGGTCAAAAGAAAAATATTGCACTCCATCTCAGGGGATTTGGAAGTGCTCCCAAGAGAGAATTCTAAAACCAGAACTGTGGCTGCTTAACGGACAATTAAAGAAAGGCAGATCATATTAGAACATTCTAGAACCCTACAGTCTTGCTTTGATATTAGCAAGGGGCGGGTGGGCAGAGTGGCTGCCACAGAAATGTTTGGAATGTACTTAAGATGCTTCTATGAAACAGGGATCTTGGCTATATCAAGAAGGATATCAAAGGTCTTGCTGGCCTAGGACAGTTGAGTATGGGTGCAGATACATACTATGTAGACTTAAAGATGGTCTCTGACAAAGATTGGAAGAACACGCTGACTGATTACCTCACAACTCTAGGCAGAAACGCAGCACCTTGCAAAGTCAGTGAAGCCATCAGTCTAATAAGAAACCACCTCAGAGTTTAAACTCTGGGAGTTCAGCAAACAAAATGGTGACTACCACCCAATGTCACAATGAGTGAATTTATTTCTATTGAATTTTGTCTGCTTTTATATGTGTTTATTTGTGGGCATATCTGCACAAAAGTGCACATTCACGTGTGTAATTGTGTATGGAGGTCAGAGGTTGGCACTGGGTATAATTTTGTACAGGCTTTTTCTTCGGGGCCACCAACCAGCTCCCAAAACATGACAGAGAGACTTATTAATTAGTTTTGAATGCTAGGTTTAGCTTAGGCACATTTCTGGCTAGCTCTTTTCATCTAAATTTACCTGTTTCTCTTTATCTATCATTTGCCTTGGGGCTTATTACCTTTCTTACTTTTGTATATCTTATTTTCACGTCTTCTTTATGTCTGGCCGGTAGCCTCTGCCTGGCTTCTTGCTCCAGACAGAGCCCTAGTTCTCTTCTCCCCCTGTTGTCCTTCCTCCCTAGCCTAGATTTCTCCTCCTATGTAGTCTCTCTGCCTGCCAGCCCCACCTGTCCTTTCTCTGCCAGCTATTGACCGTTCAGCTCTTTATTAGACCAATCAGGTGCCTTACAACGTGGACCAAATGCAACATATCTTTACATAATTAAACACACATCCTTACATCGTTAAACAAATGCAGCATAAATGAAAGTCACATGCCTTAACACAGTTAAAGTAATGTTCTGCAGCATAAACAATTGTAACACATCATTGCCTTGTTAAAGTAATATTCTACAACATCTTTCTTAATCCCTTTCCACATTACTTTTTTAGACAGGGTCTCTCACCGAACCCAGAGGTCACCAGCTTGACTAGACTGGCTGGCCAGCAAGATCCACTTGTCTCCATTTCTGCTGGCACTGAGGTTACAGGCACATGCAGATGATAAAGCAGAAGTCAGAGTTCCCTTTGGGGGCTTATATCTTGTTAAAAGAATTTAAGAATAGACTCAGATGGAAGCTTAAGGATAATTTTATTGGTGTTTAGAAGAAAAATCCTAGGGCTGAGGAGATGGCTCAGCTGTTAAGAGCACTACCTGTCCTTGCAGAGGACCTGGGTTCAATTCCTAGCACCCACATGGTAGCTCCTAACCATCTGTAACTCCGGTTCTAGGGGATCTGACACCCTCTTCTGGCCTCTTTGGCCACTGCATACACCATGCACACTGCGCACAGCCGCCAAACACCTATAGACACAATATAATAAAAATTTAAAAATAATAATAAAAGGAAAGAAAAACCCTAGGGCAGCCTAACTAAATTTCAGCCGCTAGCTGAGGAGGGCAATAGAGGAGAGAAGGAAAAGACTCTGGCATTTAAGCTGGCATGGAAGTTATACATGGCAAACAGGCTGCCACAGGAAGCGATGAAGACTTTAGGAATAAGAGGAGGACGTCCACAATGTTGGGGGAAGCACAAAGGTTAAGGAAGGAACACTTAGAAAAGATACTGAAAGAGGGAAGGAGAAGCTGTGCTTCCCCAGCTATTCAGAAGAGCAGCGGGCTTGCAAGCAATATGACGGTTGTATTGCTGTCATCCTGAGGCCCAGTAGGCTGCTGCACTGGGGTGAGGATTCTGGGGAGGAAAAGTACAGTCTCCTATTAGAGGATGAATCATCCCACCTGCCTTTTCAGGATGGCAAGGTGAGCTGCTTTCCTAGGGGGGCGTTCTCGGGGCCAGGTGATGGAACCAACCCAACGGAAACATTGGGTCTCCACTCAAGCCAGAGAGATTTTATGCTTTTGACTGGACACAGCTTTCACTCTGCCTCACTTGTCTTTCCTGAGGATTCTGAGGGGCTGAACAGGTCCCGGTGGCCAAAGGCACCTTGCTGAGTTATATCCTCATCTCCTCGTTTGCGTTTCAGGTTTGCAATGCCTGAAATTTAGCAACCAGGAGAGACCATTTTGCTGGAACCAATCCACATGTTTCCAGAATACCAAGTTAAAATTTATCCATAGAAAAACATTAATTGGTATTTTCTACAGGGTTCTTTTTTGAGCTTTTGAATTACAAGTATATGAGTGAGAAAAAATGGAAGTCTTTATTTGGGTTGGAAAGGACGATGTGCTCGTCAGCATCTTGTTTGTTCTGTAGTTAGTTCCTTCTCTCACTCCTTATTTTAGGTCGCCGTGCACATTTGGATGGTAAAGCCAGGCCCTCAGCAACTCTGCTAACACCAATCACCAATTTAGTTTATTCCCATGGTAATTGTTCCATTTCCGACTAACCTTGTGTTTCAGCAAGGTTATTACGCTTAGTGGATACACACTCGAGCAATTTGGCGCTCTGAAGTCTTAGTATTTTGTCAGAATTCTTTTTTAAACATGAGAGAACAGGAGCAGAAATAGCATAGAAATAGCTACTTCACAAAGGTGTCGTTGGTGGTAGGTATCGAGACACAAGATGGCCCCTTGGGGCCACATGCCTTAGTGCCAGGGGAGTATAGAAAATAAAGAAGCCTACTTAAAGCTTTAGGGGTGGGGAAGGAAGGGAGTAGCTTGTGCTGTGGGGAAGAGAGGCAGAAATATAGAGGATGTGGTAGAGGTGTGGAGGAATGGTACCTCGGGTGTGCACAGCGTGGGCTGGGATGTGCTTCAGCCTTTAGATGTCCAAGGTCTAGTTTCATGTCAGCTGTCATTTTCTTGGAATCTGGACACCTAGGGAGTTTACAAACTCAGACTATTTAGCTATGTCTGTAACCTCAGAGATACCAGAATCCATTATGAGGACTGGGTGCTGAAGACTGTAAGACACTGTGGTAGTTTGAACGTAAGTGACCCCCATAAACTCATAGGGAGTGGCATTATTAGTAGGCATGGCTTTGCTGGAGGAAGTGTGTCACTGCGGGGGGGGGTGGCTTTGAGGTCTCCTTTTCTCTTCCTGTTGCCTTCAAGTCAAGATGTAGAACTCTCAGCTATTTCTCCAGTACCATGTCGGCCTGCATGCCACCATGTCACACCATGATGATATTGGACTAAACCTCTGAAAATGTAAGCCATCCCAATAAATTGCTTTTCCAATACAAGAGCTGCTGTGGTCATGGTGTCTCCTCACAGCAGTAGAGATCCTAACCAATACAGGCACAGAGAGCTGTGGTGCCTCGAATATTTACCATTTCCTTCATGAAGTCTGGGGTCCTAGGGAGCTTGTCCAGACTTACAGGCATATTCCAGGTGGGGTACCTGCTAGTACCTGTAAGTCTGCAGGGAAATGTGGTCGGATTAGTCCTAGAGAAAATAAGAGTTCCCTTTTGTGGGTTACTGGTCTTGTTGACAAAAGAATTTAAAATGGGAGCTAACAAGATGGCTCAGTGGGTAAAGTATTTGCTTCACAAGCCTAATGACCCAATTTCAACCCACAGGATCTACATAAAGGTGAAAGGAGAGAACTGACTGTGGAGTTGTCCTCTGTCTTCTACACATGTTATAGCACATGTATGGTATACCGACATCCACACATAACAACACACACATGAAAAATATAATTTAATAAAGGGGCTCAGAATTATCTTCCGGGGAGCTTGAGGACCATTTTATTTCATTTTGAGAGAAAAACAACATGGATGCCAGACTTAAGTCTCGACAGCTGTTGGAGGGGGAGACGGAGAAAAGGAAGGGAGGCGGTCATGCCTCTTTGAGTTAGGGTTGAAGAAAGCCGGCATGTGAAGCAACAAAGTCAGTAAGCAGCTGCCTGGCTTCAGCAAAAAAGTGAGCTATCCCTGTGTAGCAATCACTGTTGTCTCAGATATCCCAGAATCAACTCTGAGGACCAGAGTCAGGGAAAGTGTGTTTAGGCAGCAAGGGGTTGGAGAGAAAGAGAGAAAGAGCGGAGGAGGGAACGATAGAGAGTGGAGGAGAGTGGAAGAGAGAAGAAGAGAAGAGTTCTATAGAAACTGCCTCAGAAGAAGGGCATCTGGAAGGATAAGTACATTTTCTCATTGAGGGATTTATTATTCTGCCCATCGCCTTAGCATGCCTTCTGGTGAATCAGATTTCCTGAGAAATGGTCTCTTAGCCAGGTGATTGACAGACCCAGTTAGATTAACTCTTAAGGGAGGAGACAATAGTATAACCTTCTAATCTTTGGAACAGATCAAAATGTCCTCTTTTTACCAAGGACCAGAAGCAGATGCTACTTTTTTGACCAGCAGGAAGTATCTTCCCTTAACCACCCTCAGCAGAACCCTAGTGTCTCTACCTTCTCATATGGTCTTTTAAAACCCCAGGTGGGGCAGTTTCAATGTTTACTTTTTTTGTGTTACCAGGAAACAGGAAAGGGAGTCCACATCAAACTATGGGGAAGGGGCCATCCTTAATGGGTTCAAACCTGTAAATCTCTGTAGTTCCCTATCAGTAGGAAATAGAATGTAAGAAGTAAAGCTTTAACAGAGACTCAAGGATAGCATGTATCCATGAAATAACTTTTCTTGTGTTATCAGTGATCTGCGAAGCTGCATGGATGACTATTCATGGGTGCATGCCCAGGTATTTCCTATAAATCATGTTTCTTTTTTCATAGTTTTGATATTTTAGTATACGATTTTTTGGAATTTCTAAAAACAGGTAACAAGAGCAGACTTAATTAAAACAAATAAATGAACATTGACTTCAAAAGCTAAGTAGAGGACTGGGGAGACACTCAGTAGGTAAAAACACTTTTTGTGCAAGCATGAGGCCTGCATTCAAATCCCAACACCCGCTAACAAGGCAGACATGGCTACACACACACTTCAGTGCCCTTGTGGGTAGAGGCAGGAGGATTGCTGGTGCTTTCCGGTTCAGTGAAAGCCTAGTTTCAGGTTGAGTGGCATACCCCTAACTCAAGGGATTGAAGTAGAGTGTGACAGAGCAGGACACCTGATGTCCTCTTCCTGTCTTCATGTACACAGGCCCAGGGAACCACACAACACATGTGTGCACACACTGCATTATACACATACAAACACACACACACACACACACACAAACAAAGTAAACTAGATTGATAGGAATATTTATTGTGGATTATCTGAAAGTTACGTATTTAATTTGGGAACTTTGATAGAAATGGAAGGTTTGGGTCCGAAACATGAATACAGATGAACTAAAGCAACCAGAGCACATGATTCTCACCAGTTCTTTCTTTCTGAGTTGTTAATATAGACATTTTAAAAAGGGAGTTTCTAGTTTAGAATAATATATGTGTGTGTATTACATTTACTTAAAGTATTTTTCTAGAAATGATTCTTCTAAATTGTAGGAAGAGGGGGCCGCTTGTTGGTTCCCAGCTGCTTAGCCCCAAAAATAACCACTCAGAAATTTTATGAATTAAATCACTGCTTGGCCCATTAGCTCTGGCTTCTTATTGGCTAACTGTTACATATTAATTTAACCTAACCCATTTCTATTAATCTGTGTATTGCCACATGGCAGTGGCTTACCAGCAAATTTCCGGCATCGGTCTCTAGCGGGGCTACATGGCTTCTCCCTTACTCTACCTTCTTCCTCCCAGCATTTCCCTTCCTAACTCTATTCCTTGCTCAGGCCCAAGACAGTTTCTTTATTAACCAATGGAATTCACAGCACACAGAGGGAAATCCTGTATCACTAAATAGTTTTATTAATAAGGTCTTCATTGGTTTCTGTCCCTTTAATTTTTAGTTAGTGTACAAAATAATGGGGTTCATTATGATTCTTCACACTTTTACCATTGCATGTTGCTATACTCACTCTTAACCCATCTCCCCATTCTTACAAGGGCTTTAAAATATCTTTAGATTTCTTTTTTTTAATCTCTTACCTATAATGATAAAAAACAAGCATTTTTCTCGGTTATCCTAGGTTTCAAAGTGTTTGCATCCTAAGCATCTCAAAATGTTCTGCCATTTAAATTGTTCTTCTGTCTCAAAGAGGCAGAAATCCCCAGACAGCGGTCAGAGCCTTCTCTCCTGACTGGTTATTCCAGGACCTCATCCTGTTGCAGCCAAGTTTAGGTTGCTCACCAAGCAGTTCCCAAGCCAGGACAGTGCTGCATGGCCAAATAAGCCAGGCATTTGCTTCAGCCCAGTCCTGCAGAAAAGAGACCTGATGCAGAAAGGTGACATGGTCCCCACATGCTATGATCTGTGAGACTCATCTAATTTTCAGTAGTTCTTGACCGTTTCTTATCTTCTGAGATCTGTGCTTCCGGTGATAATGGAGAGAGTCAGCTCACCATCTAAGGAGGAATAGCAGCAATAATAAAATTGCTGTGGTTTTATAACCCACCTGCTTGGCAGGGGTGAATATAACCTAAGGGCATATTTCCTTACCAGAATATTGAAGGAATGAACCTAAGAAACTAGAATTTCCCCAGTCTTCCCTAAGAAAAACAAATGACTGAAGCCCTGCTGGTATCTGGAGGGGGAATTTGTGTCCTGGAGCAAACATCACAGCTCATTCGATGACCCTGCAGGATAGTCTTGGAGCTGAGGCAGTGGTGGTCAGGGTCCACACCTGGCTGGACTGATCAGTCATGCATTCCTCTTGCTTTCTATTTAAATCTTATCCTCTGTCAGGGCCCCTGAAGATGGTGGTGGGGTAAGTCACCGAGTCTCCTTCTCTTTCTTCTCAATGTGTCCACATTGACCAAATCTCCTTTTTCTATTTTTCACTATTAATCTGGCTCTTTTAATTGGGTTATTGAGGGCTAGTGCTGAAGCTGGCTTGTTGGGTCATAGGCTACGACCCCTAAATCAGGCAACAGTCTGGATGTGAAATGTTTCCCCATAGGCTTATGTGTTGAACACTTGACTCTTAATTGGTGGTGCTGTTTTAAGGGGTCGTGGAACTGTTAGGAGGTGAAGCTTCCATTGGAAGAGGTGGCTCACTGGGTCGGGGAGGGGAGGTTAAAGTTTTAGCTCCTGACTTTACTTCCTGTCTGTGCTATGATGGATTCTACCCCTTCTTAAACTGAGCCCAAAATTACCCCGTCCTTCCTTAAGTGGCTATGTCAGGTATTTTGTCACGGCAATAAATTAGCTAAAACAAACAGCAAATCATGAGGACCACTGTACAGCCGCAACTGTGAACAGAACTCCCGCAGGACCTTGATGGACAGGTCCTTACATGGTAATCCTCACCATGCCCTTGGCTGCCAAGCTCCTGGGACACCAATGCTGGTACTATCTCTCCAGACTCAAGTGGGCACCTACTCACGACACTTGGTCTGTCCAGCAGTTAGGACCTTCCACCCTCCAGCTTTCTAAGATGCCACAATGAAGGGCCTTCCTGCTCCTCAGCCTGGCACACTCATCTCTGGTGATACCAATAAGATGGGTCATAACAACAGTTTTTCTCCTAGACACCTGCCTTCTTTCCTTCCTCAAGAAACAGATGCCTGGCATCACCAGGATGACAGTGAACAGGATGCCTTTCCAGCCACACCTCTTGTTGAGTGTGAACCCACCAATACCCAGCTCTCCCTCCCCCATGTCACCCATACCCGTAGGAAGTAGCCAGACTTGAGTCAACGCCTCTTTTTCCAAAGAAAGCCTAAAATGCTGGTCATAAATGTCGCCTCAGCTTCCTGTCACCCCTTATACAAATAGTCTGGAATGTAAATCCCAGCCTCCTTTGGAGGCCCCTCCTCTGTGCCCCTCGAACCTTGACCACTCCCGCATCCTACTATTTAAACTGCTTCCCAGAAAATAAACACATGGTTTTCCCTTTTCCTCTTCGGCGGTCGCGCTGGCAACTTTCCGTTTCCTCAGGGCCACCTGGGAGTGCAGGTGTTGAATTAAACCTAGATATCTTTTAATCTTGTCTGATTTGGCTTGATTGGGATAGTTTTGCGTCGGCGGAGAGCTCGCGTTAGAAAATATTTCTAACAGGCTGGTTGCAGGATTTGGCTATGGGAACTCACACCCACGATGATAGAGATAGACCACATGGTAATTCTATTCGTGTTTTAAGGAGCCTTTGTGCTCGTTCCCACACTAGTTTGCACTAGTTTGCATTCCCACCAGCGGTGTGTAAGGCTTCCTCTTCAGGCCTCCCATCTTCACGAGTATTTATTGTTCTCTCATTTTCTGGATGACAGACATTTTGACTGGGAGGAGATGGAATCTCAATGTTGTATTGATTTGTGTTCCCTCGTAGCTAAGGATGTCAAACACGTTTCCACGTATTTACGGGTTGTTTGTACTTCATTTGAGAAGTGTCTGTTCGGTTCATTTGTCCATTTATTGATTAGACCATTTGTTCTTCCAATGAACTTATTTGACATTTCCTCGTACCAGTCTAGTGGGTTGAGTTAGGTGGGAGGGATCCTTCTGCAATTTTCACTGAGGATTTAACCAGGAAATCTTTACTACTGAAGTCATCCTGGGATAAAGAAATAATTCATATGCTCCTGGCACCAAGAAAGTTAATTAATTTTGATCCATTTTTTAAAAAGTGAATTCCCAGAAGGAAAAACCAAACCAAACCAAATCAGGAAGTCCTTATTTGCTTGCTAGAGGCAGTCTGCTGATTTATCTCCCAACATCCCACTCCAGAGCATCCGCAATGCCCCCTACCCCANACCCCTCAACCCACCTCCACCCCCTCCCCCCAGGAGTTTAAGGACCTATTGGCCTCATTCACAACCCCATATGAATCATTGTTGTCTTAAGATTTTAATTTTTGTCTGCCTTAAGTTTAGACAGCAGAGGAAAGTTAGGTTCATTGTGCCCTGTCTTAATATATAACTGTAAATGACTGTTAATTTAATAATTAAAAAATATACAAAACAAACCCAGGAACTCCTCCCTAGCACATCTGAATTCTTCCTCCTCATGAGTTTTCTTCACACATCCAAGCATGGGCAACATTGTGTTATTTATTTTTGTCAAAAAATTGCTCATCATTGTTTGAAATTGTCTTAATCTGTGTGTTGTTTGGGGCATAGATTATACTTGACAGAGAGCAAGCTCCTATCCCTTGGACTTTAGGGTGGAGAGAAGCAGATAATTAGGGAGCTAAGCAGATAAGCAGATGCTTAGCTGGTTGTAGGTCTACATTTTCTAACTTGTTTTGCATTGAGTGAAAAGCTCTGGCTCAAGTTTCCAGATTGAGGATGGATGAACTAACTTAAAGTCTGAGAGTCTACTTCCTGCTGAGTCCCACACTCTGTCTCAGCACAGGCAGATACTATGAAATGAAGAAAAGAAAAAATGAAAAAAACACATTCAAACTATACACTTGTGTGTCAGAGCTTGACATGGTCTTCTGACATCAAATATTATACTTTGACTAATAATTTATTCCTTTTTTGTTTGTTTTCGTTTTGGTTTTTCGAGAAAGGGTTTCTCTGTGTGACAGTCCTGGCTGTCCTGGAACTCACTCTGTAGACCAG
>LOEQ01000899.1:21832-35654 GCA_001685075.1 Bramus lutescens | reverse complement strand
TCCCTTCATTGGCTGACTAGTCACCCATTACCGAGTTCAGCCAGATTTGCACTGAAAGATCCTCTGGGGGCAATAGCTAAGAGGAATCACCAAGTGGCCACATTGACCTGAGCTTGCCTCTGGCTCTGGTGCCACGAAAACATGAAGATGATGCTCCATCACATATAAGCACTCCAAAGGAGGCTGTGCCTGCTCAATCCTTAATGAGTCTGCCTGCAAGTTGGAGACCTTTAAGTAAGGTCTCAGTGCTGGTGGGAGGAACCCTGGTATTNTCCCTTCATTGGCTGACTAGTCACCCATTACCGAGTTCAGCCAGATTTGCACTGAAAGATCCTCTGGGGGCAATAGCTAAGAGGAATCACCAAGTGGCCACATTGACCTGAGCTTGCCTCTGGCTCTGGTGCCACGAAAACATGAAGATGATGCTCCATCACATATAAGCACTCCAAAGGAGGCTGTGCCTGCTCAATCCTTAATGAGTCTGCCTGCAAGTTGGAGACCTTTAAGTAAGGTCTCAGTGCTGGTGGGAGGAACCCTGGTATTATTAACTAGGATAATCTTAAGAGCCAATTTGTAAATTGTGCAATCCAAGGTCCATGAATAGCAGCATTAAGCATTTTTACTGTATCTGTTAAGTTGTAACCTAGCAGTGGTCTTGAACCAAACCAATTGCAAATTTAACCGCAATACCCATTTTGCGTGGCCAAGGCATTTGCAACCTGCCCCATAAGGTACCTATTAGTCAGAAGCAACTGACTGACTGATGGCAACTCCAGCAGTCATAGCCCCTGTGGCAGCCAGAGCAATGACCACCATTATGGCTGCTGTAAAGCCAAAATCTCTTCTTGCTTGATGTAGGATGAGTTGACCATCATGGGATGTGCTGACAGGTAGAGGAACAATCCTTGACACTCGGACCACCACAGCTAGCTCCTCAGGACCCCAGCAACCGTTCAGTTGACAAACCTGCTCAGAACATTTTAAAACTCCAGAAATATTAGCAGGATGATAAAGTACATTTTTTGCAGGGGACACATGTTCATGTACCCATAGTATGGGTCCTTGCTGCCGAAAAACTCCAGTGGGAGTTTCTATGCTGAGAGGGGAAAATTATCATCAGCAGAGGCTGAGTATATACATAGAATATGAGCAGACGCAAGCTTCTCTTCAGTTAAAGTAATACATTACCTTCCCTGAGGTGTCAACTTACCAAAGGAGGTTGGATCTGGATTCTCCTGCAGAATCTCAAAAAGTGGTTTTAAGGCTCCCATAGGAATTCCCAAACTGGGCCGGACCCAATTGAGGTCTCCAAGCAATTTTTGAAAATAACTCAGTTTGTAGTTTATGAAAGCGAAGAGTAAATTTCTGTGGTTTCACTCCTGTCTGCAACAGCCGATGCCCTAAGTTACTGACATGGAAACTGTTGTACCTTTTCAGAGGCCATCGTCAACCCAGCACGTACTAGGCATTCTTGAAAGTCAGCAAAAGACTCAAGAACTATATCTGGGTCCTGTCCCGCTAATAGGATGTCATCCATATAATGAATGATATACAGTTGAGAAAACTTATACCTTATTGGGGCAATAACCCCAGCCACAAACTTTTGGCAGATGACAGGACTATTAGCCATTCCTTGAGGTAATGTTACCCATTGGTAGAGTCTATATGGTTCTTTGAAATTTATAGATGGTACACTGAAAGCAAATTTATCGGAATCTTTTGGATGCAGTGGAATGGTGAAAAACAATCTTTTAGGTCAACAACTAAAAGATGGTATCCTGCAGGAATACCCACAGGCTGAGGCAACCCAGGTTGAGTTGCCCCCACTATTTCCATACAATCATTTATTGCTTTTAGATCTTGTAGCAACCTCCATTTAACAGACTTTTTCTTAATAACAAAGATAGGAGTATTCCAGGAAGAAGTGGATGGCACTGCACATCCTGTCTCTAGCTGTTCCTGGACCAGGGTATGAGCAGCCTGTAATTTTCCTTACTTAGGGGCCATTGCTCTATCCATACAGGTTTTACAGTTTTCCATTTTATGGGAATGCCTTTTGACTGCTCAGCAAATGGGCCCTAAAAAATTTCCCAACCCTTCATGCTGTCCAGGTGACTGTTGTATTATTTTCTTGTCTACTAAAATTTGTGTGTCTCCCTGAAGATCTTTGCCCAACCCCCACCCAGGGATTAAAGCCCTGGTCTGTTAACATGTGCTTCACAGGTTCAATGTTCAGAACTGCTCCAGTAGCACCCTGGAAGGTGTTCCAGGACAAATGGTCTTAAAATTCCCTTATGGCCTTCTTCATCCTTCCAATCTAAATATTGGGTACTGCACTCTGGAGAACTGGCCATTCCTACCCCCTGTAATGCCGTAGAGGCCAGATTCAGAGGCCAGGCCGTGGGCCAATGTTTTTAGCAATCACAGAAGAATCAGTCCCTGTATCTGGAAGACCTTCGAACCTTTTCCTATTAATTGTTAATGTAAGTGTGGGGCGGTTCTCCAAACTAGAAACCCTAAAAGCTTCAGGAAGTCTTGTGGAGCCAAATCCCCGTCCCCTTGTTCTTGTTTAAAAGAATGGATTAGTGGTGCTGGAGAGATGGTTCAGTGGTTAAGAGCACTGGCTGCTCTTCCAGAGGACCTGGGTTCAATTTTTAGCACTCAAATGGAAGCTCACAACTGTCTGAAGATACAGTTCCAGGAGATCTGACACTTCACACCAATGAACATAAAATAAAAAAGTTAAATAAACCATAAAAATATTTTTTTAAAAATGGATTAGTAGGAGCAAATCACGGGCAAAAGCACTGGTTGAGCTCTTCTCGCTCCTTGAGGGATGACAAGGACTCCCACAACAGCTTCAATCATAATTTTTAATTTCTCCAGTATAATCATAGTCTATAATTCCTGGTAAAATTTTAATTCCTTTAAGTGCTGAACTACCCCTACCCAAGACTATACCTATTGAACCCTCTGGAATAGGTCCATATACTCCAGTCCCCAGGGCCTGCACACCCATCTGTGGGGTCAATACTGCCCAAGAGGTACAGAGGCCCAGTCCTGCACTTCCTTGGGTGCCTCAGACAAGGTCGTGGACAGTGAGGTGTTTCTTTGAGGAATGAATCTGATGGGAACAATGGGTCTGCTCATTGTCCTGTACACTTGTGCTTTAGGGGCCTGGGGCAGGCCCCTCCTCCCGTTTCCCGACACAGGAATAGGATTTCCTTGAATGTCAGTTTTTGAGTGGCACTCATTAGCCCAATGGGCCCTCTTCTGACACTTCAGGATTTCCTGGATTTCCTCTCGGCTGACTACTTTACTTGTGGTTGCTGCATTAAAAACCAGTCTTTAATCTAGCTCCACCTTGACTCCCTGTAAGGGCAGAAACAATTACCTGTCCCAGCATGTGATTGTCATCAATGTCCCTGCATAACCATATATAGTCATTTAAGCTCCTATTTCTATGGGGTCATATAGCCTCCTGACAGTATTTGTTAGCATTTTCACAGGCCAATTGCTTTATGACAGGTATATCTGTGTCCACATCCCCAAAAATGTGACCTCCCAGATGTAACAGTCAACAAACTCAGGATAAGGTTCTGAGGGTCCTTGAAGGACCTTAGACAGCTGTTCCCCTGCTCCTTTATTAGGTAAAGCTTTCCACACTTTAACGGCCAGCTATCTGAGCATAAATAGCAGGGTCATAATTAATCTGTGCTGCTAATCCCGCATACTGTCCTGCACCAGTTAACAGGTCAAGGTTACGCTGGGGGAAACCTGTGGTGGCATTATGTCATGCGGTATCTGCAATTTTCCTGCATTTCACCTCTCTATAACAAATCCACAAATGATTCTATTAAAGTCTCTGCATCTTTTAGTTGCTTAATGTCTTCTTCCAACTTCCTTTTTAACAATACAATCTCCCTTTCTAAAGTTTCTTCTTCCTCTTTTATATCCCTTTTAGTACTTTTAATTTTCCCCTCCTCAAAGCTCTTAATAGACTTCACAGATTCTTCATCCAGAATCTCCTCAAAGGTTTTTTGCCAAATTTTCTAATTGCTTTTTTCCTTTTACCTGCTCCCAATTAGAAATATTAAAGCCTCCTGTTTGTGAAAACCATGGACTAAACTCTCTCAAAATATTAGACATCAAACTACCTTACACAAAAGAAAACTGTCTTGACGAACTCTTGAGCTGTCTTAGTTTTAATACCCGTGCCTTGCTTGCCTTGCCTTGCTAAAAGAACTATCAATTGGCTCATCAATCAATTGGCCCATCAATACTTGAACAGAATTACTAGCACCCATCTTCAACTCATGCTCACCATCAATTTCTTACCTGCTGGCCAGCCTTCTGAGGGTGATCTCTCAGGGGCTCCCCTACTTCCCCATCTCGCTGATGAGCCTCCGACTGTAATGACTGCATTACTTTCTACGGTACAGTTCGCACTACTGTACCATTTGCGAGCTGGGCAAGGGTCTGGAGATTAACGAAACACACATGAGACATGGATCATCCATGAGGAAAGAATGCCGAATGCTGTCTATTCAAGCTTAGAAAAACCTTATATACCTACCTGCCGCACAATGGAAATCCATCCAGGCAGGTGGGAAATTGCCAGGCTCAAGAATAAACAAAACCCCTAAGCTAACCACCAGTGGGGGCAGAGGGAGCACAGGAACAAACTGGATGTTTCAATAAGATGTTAACTGCAAATTATCCTCAGTATGAACCCCAGGAGGAGGGGTAGATCTGCGGGCCCCGGGTGCATTTGTCTCTCTCTCTGGTCTTGTCTGTGGACATGATGCTTTAAGTTCCTGCCTTGACTTCTCTACAATAATGGACTGTAACCTACAATGGTAGAGCCAAAGAAAGCCCTTCCTCTACAAAGCTGCTCTTGGTCATAGTGTTTCATGGCAGCCACAGAATGGAACTAGGACTGCCACCTTGCCTGTGAGTAAGAGGAGCCTGGACACTGTGAAGACCTGCTCTGACCATTTGAGCGTGGTTTGGAGCCCGTCGTGGTGGAATGGAAGTGGGGAACATGGCGGAGGTAGAGAGACTGCACCCTGCTAGTTATTACAAGCCTTCTGAGGCCTGCTGAGGCTGGAGTCAGCGCCCCACAGGCAGACAAGAGCCCATGGTAACAGGTCAATCACGTAACTAGGGAGCAAAGATAATATAGCTTTATTAATAGCCAGCAAAACAAGCCAAGGTTGGGAACCAGCAACAAGTGCAGAGCACAGCAGGCAACAAAATAGGTGAAAAATGGACAGGGTGGGGCTTCAGTGCACAAACAGCTCCCTACCTGGGCAAACAGTGTGGAATCATCTCCCTTGTTGGTCTAGAGGGGCACGCATGGTGTCAGCCACCTACTGGCTTGGCCCGACATGCACCCAGAAAATTAGCAAATCTCAACAGAAATTACTTCCGTATCTGATTGTCCAGTGGTGGCTCTTCCTTGGGACGCCCTTTGAGGACTTAAAAAAAAATTTCCTTAATAAATGTGCCATTGCTTTGACACTCTCATGCTCATGTTCCATATTCGTCACAGAAGTGAGACAACAGACTCTGAAGACTCTAGCTCAGAGCATGCTTCAGGTGACCACTGATTGTCTGGCCCCTGGGACCACTGGACTGAGCCCATCTGGACTAAAAGAGGCCCCTTCCATCATTCTAAAAGGTCTGATGATGCCCAGCAGGGCAAGTTCCCACCTTGAGGATTGGGAACCAGGCTTTCCTGCTCGGGAACATTTGTGTCTTTAAAATCATAACTGTGTAAGTTTAAATTTGTACCAACTAGCATTAACATTTAAGATGCCAGTTTCTCTGTTTTGTGACTTTCCCTGGGGAGACGCGAACAAATGCCTGACGGCCTCAGGTAGGGTACCATGACGGGTACATTGATTCTACTAAAGTGTGGCTTTGTGGACCGGTGAGTTTATCCAAGGTCTCAAAGCCATTTCCTGACTCAGGGCTCTGCTCAGGTTCACCTCTGACCCATTTTTGAGGTGAAAGACACTGGCCTTATTACCAGGACTCCTCAGGACTATCTTGAGCCCCAGCTGCAGATTTTGTTCTAGATTTGAGCAGGCTCAATGTATCATATTTCATTCCTTTCCTCTTCTTAGGAAGGCTTCAAATTCCATTTTGCCCCATTCTGCATAGATAATTTAAACCCAGTCCCTTATTAAAAACTTGAGAAGACTGGGACGCAGAAAGCTTATCTTCCTAGGGTGACACATTTGGTCTTGAAAGAGGCAAGAGTCCTCGCTTTCTAAATCATAACGCACAGTTTTTATTTCCATTAAGCCATTTCTGTCTTATTGATTTTTTTCCTGGTGTTTCCAAATCCTAAGTCACTTTCTCTCTAATATTTTTGGCTCCGTTCCACATGGCCTGGCTGAAATTGGCTCAGCTTTGCTGGGCCTTCCATTATTTCCCTAGCCATGATTAGAAGGCTCAGAAGACAAAGCAGTCATTAGACCAGCAGCTGTTTTGAAAAGCCCATCCATCTCTCTTCCCCATCATAAGTGAGGATCAAGAGTCCATATTGCTCATGTTGGTTGCTCTAGAGTGTGCTTTCCTGCCTCTCTGTGGCCCAGTAGCTCACGAGGGCATTTAAGGTAACCTCAGAGCTTGATGCAGGCTTCTCTAGCAATGGTTCCTCTGGAGTCTTCACTGGCTTCCATCTCGTCTTTCTAGTTCTATTTCAGCTTAAGTATCTGTCACGAGATCAGCCACCAGCTTCTCTGGTGAGGCCATTGGTGGGGCGGTGTGAGATGATCTCCTTCTGCCCCAGACAAGGAGCAAGCAGCCCCCTCCTTCTTTCAGTGCTGGGTGCACTTGGCTTGGGACCACCTCTCCCAGCTGTCTTCCAGCAATCACAGGGTCAGCTGCAGAAAGCTCGGGACTCCTGGGGACCATATGCTCTTTCTCTCCTTCTTGGGCATCAAGTAACAGTGTGTGCTGTCACCTTCCAGGCATACTGTGTGATTTGTTAAAGATGAGTGAGAAGAATTTAGAAAATCCTCTTCTGCCCCAAATAGGCCCACATCCAATCCAGTCCCTGAGTCTCTGTGTGCTTAAAACATTCTATCTGGCTGCCTGAAACTAAATACGGACTGAATGTCTTCACATTTCTGTGGCAATTCTCCAATTGCTTTACCTCCCCTTTCTACCCCTCATGCCCTGTCATCTCTGCCCCCAGCTCAATGCTCATCCTGGCTAAGGAAAAACCTCCTATGAAAATAATAAAAATGTTCACTTATTTGGTTCACTGTACTGCCCTACTCACACTTAATATAGTTCTCACTGTGGCTCAGGCCAAGGACTGAGGACTTCCTGTACATTTTCTCAATTAATTTTCACAAGAAAGAAATGCTACCCATGGGGAAACCAAGGCTGAAAGTGGTAGGAGAGATTGCTGATTGAATCATTTCTCACTAAACAGTGGATCAGAATGTAAATTCAGGGCCTCCTGAGCCACATCCGGTTCCAATCCTTCCACAACCTTTGCATCTACCTGGAAGAGACTCTGACATTTCTGGCTGCTTCCTTACTTGTTTGGAGCCCATTTGCTGCGCAAGAAGCCTACAGCAATGCAGGCAGCAGGGGTACATACAACTTAAAGGTGACACAGAGGGGCCAGCCAGCAATGGCAAGAAGAAATGTAGAGTGACATAAAAATCTCTAGGCAGAGGGCATTTTATAACTCAGGGAATATCATAGGTATTTCCCAAAGAAACCAAACACAGCGCAACAGCCATGGGTGGGTGGGGGGATCGCTTTGAATATCTTAGCTTCACTCTCATTATAAGCAAGGGTACATATTAAATGCATTGTTATCTTTCCTCTGAGTTGGGGCATGCCACTATTGCAATAAAGATGCAATAAATTTCTCCTGGATACAGTATCCCAGTCATCAGTCATCTCCAAATACTGTGTCCTGGGATAGGATGGGGAGATGGCCCAGAGATTAAGAGCACTGGCCACTTGTCCAGAAGACCTAGGTTCTAGTCACAACTGTTGATAGGTGCAATTTCAGAGAATCTGATGCATGCAGATGGTACAGAGATGCACATACAGCCAAGGCGTTCAGATAAATGAAACATTTTTTTTAAAGAAGTGATGTCAAAGTGAAAAATATGGCTTCTTACCAGATTTAGTGGCACATGCCCGAAATCCTTGCAGTGAGGAGGCTGAGCCAGGAGGATCAAGAGTTTGGCACTCAAAAGAGATTGTCCGAAATAAAAGGAAAAACTGGTCTGTGGGTCAGCAGTGTGACCAGAAGCTGGGAAACCGGTTCAAAAGACAAACAACCCCAGTTTGTCTAGTCTCTCGGTGGCTTTTGCGGTTAGGCTTATGACTCATCTCCTGCTCATAGTTCTCTATGTATTTGCTTGTACCACATTGAATTATCTTATCTCCTTTGTTTCAAATCAATTTGAGTCTGAGTATGTAGTCTGTTTCCGGACTTACTGACCTATCTCAATGATTTAATTCTCTGCCCACCAGCACCACATGTCTGGATCATTTGCACTAGTAAATGAAGTCTTGACGGCATCCTTTTCTTTCCTTTCGGTGGTGCTCATGGGTGAACCCAGCGCCTTGCGCATGTCAGGTATGTGCTCTCCCACCTTGTCTATGTAGCCAACCCTACAGTCTCTCTGTTCTAGCAGGGCTTCGGTGCCTCTGTCAACACTGAAAAGCTTGCATGACAAACAGTAAACCACAGCCTCCTGTTGTGTCTCAGGTCTTACCCTAAACCCAAAGCCTAGCTGTCTAGTCAACAACTAGAGGGAAAAAAACAGAGTATTTCCCACAACAGAACAATTTTGTCCTCTCTGATACCCATTCCAGCTCACTCAGTAATTGTTTCAGGCTTTCTATTGCTGTGATGAAACACCATGTTCAAAAACAACCTGGGGAGGAAAGGGTTTATTTCAGCTTAAGGCTTATTATCCATTAGGAAGGGAAGTGAGGACAGGAACTCAAGGCAGGAACTCCTGCAGAGGCCATAGAGGAACTTTGTTTACTAGCTTGCTTTCCAAGGCCGCTTATGTGAGATACCACCCACAGTGGGATGGACCCTCCCATATTGATCACTAATCAAAGAAATGCCCTATAGCCTTGCCTACAGGCAATCTGCTCTAGGCATTTTTCAATTGGCTTTCCCTTTTCCCAGATGACCCTAGCTTGTATCAAATTAACTTAAAAATCTAGCCCCACACAGCCACACTACAGTCTGGCCTGCATGTCCCTAACATAGCAATATACTACTCCCATGTCACCCTTCATCTGTTGGCCCTGAGGTCAAGACAGCACTACCAAATAAAGAGTCCGGTGCATGAGTCGAAACCCCTGGGTTTCCTTCTTCTTGGGGATTAGGACCTTGTACTACCTGTTCCAACATCTCAGAACTATGGTGTCCTGTTTGACCCAGTTTAGGACATGTTTATTGCAGGGCGATAAACTCAGTAACAGTTTTTATGAATGGTTTGGGTCTTTCACAAACACATTTAGAATATATGCATACATGCATGTTTCCTGTAATATGTATGTGTGTAGGAAGCACCCACAGTTTTGTAGCTAACATTAGCCTAATCAGATACTCTGTCTGTCATTTCATGTTATAGAAGTTCCCCAATGACCAAAGACCCATTTTCCCCATCTTTCCCCACTATCATTTTCTTGTGTGTGTGTGTGTGTGTGTGTGTGTGTGTGTGCGTGTGTATGTGTGTGTGTATTCAAACCCTATTTGTTATCTTTTTTTTATAAGGTGGCTGCCACTGTTCCATGTATCTCATACACATAGCTAATATTTTAGGCAGCTAGACTAGATATGACTTCTCTCTGCCTTATATAAAGTTTTCCTACATTCAGAGTGGATCTCCTTTCCCTCCTTAGGTGAATCTTTAAGGAAACCCCCTCTCAGACATGCCCAAAGGTGTGTCTCTTAGAGAGATTCTAAACCCAGGTAAGTCACCAGAGAAGATTAACTATAACTTTGCTGAAAAGCATTGGTTTCATTGTTAACCAAGTTCCAGGGCTCTCCTGAGGGATAAAGATGTCTGTGAGGGGCTTCTCTAGATTAGTTTAACTGAGATCGGAAGATTACCCTCAACTGGAGCAGCCCCATTCCATGGACCAGGATCCTTTGCTGCATAAAAGGTGACTATCAGCACATAGCCGTCTCTGCCTCTGGACTGTCATGATGTCACCAGGTTCCTGACACTATGCCCTCTGCTCTATGATGAAATGAGTCCTTGAACTGTGAGTCAGGACAGGCCTTTCTTTCCTTCAGGTTATTTTGTCACAGCAACAAGATAAGTAACTGTTAGATACTCTTTCTGGCTGTCACGCAGCCTCTCCTTCCTCCCTGCAGCTCCTTACCGTGTCTTTTTATTTTAATCTTGAATACCACATTTATTTACTTATTCATCTGTCTGTCTGTCTGTCTGTCTGTCTGCCTGTCTGTCTAGGTCAGAGGACAGCTTGTGGCAGGTGGTCCTCTCGTTCCATCTCGTGGGGCTTAGGGATAGAACTCAGGTCATCAGACTTGGCAGCCAGTGTCTTTACCTGCTGAGCTGTCTCATGGATTCCCATCGCTGTATCCTTTATCCTTGGCCGTGCCTTCTCTCTCCTTATTTACCTTTTCCTTATCTTTCCATGCTGCCACCACAGCATTTCCTATTGCAGTTGACCTCTGGACTCTCTCCATTCCTACTGCCCCTGCAGTGCTTACTTAGGCTGTTTGGTACCCAATGTGTTTGCGCTGTTCCACTCCTTTGTGTGTCTTTGCTGCGTCACAACATTCAGGGAAGGCACAGAGGCTGCACAGAAACTGCAACCAGATCCTTATCTATGAACATGGGAAGACGTTGCTGAATGGCTACAGCATCCAGCCAGCACGACTAGTCAATTCAACAGACTCTGATTCCTTCTCTAGCTAATTCTGTGACCTTGTTCATAATCAAAGCTTAACTTCGCTCACTTGCAGAGAATTTCATGTGTCGATTGCAGAGGCGGTTTCCACCAAGGACTGATTTTATCCAGGAGAGGCTGGGCAGGCAGAGCCTAGGAGGGCTATGGTGTTCTGCTGGTGTGGCATGTGGAGAGATGACCACGCAGGAGGAAGCTGCTAGGGAGATCAATGTACTCTTGCCAAAGCGATGCAGGCTGTCATGCCTACTTTATTTTCTTCTCGAGAATCCCACTGGAAAACCTTGTTATTTCTGTGGGTTAGAATTGAAGACGGGCAAAAGGCTATATCAACTACGTAGAAAGACAAGCTCTGGAGTCTCTCGGGTCAAAAGGAGGAAGGAGAATGTTTCCACATGTCACAACCCATTTCATTACTGTGAGGAAGTGCTCATCAGGCATGGCTGAAATCTCTCCCTGGGAATAGCAGGTGTCAACAAATAGCCATTTCAAAGCCACGCAGTTGTAAGTCTAATGTTCCAAAGTCCATGAGGGAAATGACCGGGATACTAAGGCTCCTCTGAGCATAAGGTCAGTGTCAACTGTTAATTTCTCTGCTAACATTCTTGGGCTATAACTACCCAACTCAATAGCCACCAGTCACATGAAGCCAGTCAGCACAAAACTAAGTGAAGTAAAAATGAATTAAAATGAGATGAAATTAAAAATCTAGTTCCTCAGTTGTGTTAGCTACATTTAAAGTGCTCTGCTAGCTTGTATGGCTAGCGGTGGCCATATTGTCTCACAATGAAACAATACACTTGACATGCGGTTGAGCCAAGTGTTTCAGGCAGCGTTGTGGGCATTGCATGTCTGTTGTATGTTCAAAACAAGGGCTGTAGAGCCATCTGAGTGTAACATGGTTGAATGGCACAGAAACACCTTGGATTGGTTGTTTGTTTGATTTTGGATCAATTTTTGGTCATCATGTGCCAACCATGTGGCCACTCCCACCTTCTGTTATGTGACCCCTCCCACATCTGGTCATTGCAGCCCGCAGATTAAGAGGCTGTGATTCACATCCTGCAACTCTGCTGTTCCTCTCAGCCAAATAAGTGCTTTTTCCTTACGGCCTTCTGTTCATTGTGCTGCCTGAGGAAAACATCAAGGGACTATTTACCTGTCGTAGTTGGAGGCTGGCGTGGTAAGCAAGAGTCTGTTATTTACTTTCTATTGTTTCTTTACAGTGGTGAGCATCTTCCCCGATCCATATGAGTTATTTTTGTGTGCCATTGCATGGTTGTGTGAATTTAAATTGCCTCGATATGGAAGGGGTAGAGAACACAATCATTCAAGAAAGGGGCAGCTGGGAAATGATGCATTGTGACGTTCCTAACTGTTTGGTGACATTTTTTATTCCTACTTCTTCTCCTAACTTAAATAAGAGCTTGTGGACGCCAAAAATAGACCAGAGTTCAGTGCGGCTAAAGCTTCCCCAAGATTTTGAATGAGGTTCATTTGAAATGACTTAAGATAGATTATTGTGGTTACCCAATGTAAAGTTTATTCTTCATTTCAACTGAAAGTTATGTGTTTGCCTCCTAGGAATATCCGAAGATGAGATTAATCTTAAAAAGTGCTACATAGCAGGGAACAGGAATAAACAGAAATAAAATATATGTGGCGCATTAAAGAAAACCTCATCCTTATTTTTTATCCCTTGGCTTCACAGATTAGTATCAGTCCTTGTGACTGTTTACTAAATCACTTCTTGGAGTGTAGTCTGTCCTCACTACTATCATTTATGCTACCTCCTTGCCCATACCACAGAGGTTAAAATCATGAGAACTGTTTGGAATACTGAATCCAAATATTGTCTTCCAGCTTCGTCTTGTCAGGATAGCCCTTGGCAGTGACGGCTGAGGTGGGATGGCTCATCACATCATGGTGCTGACCAGGAAGTCACCCAACATGCCATCTTTCAGCTTCTTTCCAGCAAAGAGGACTTTGGTGCTTGGCTTTTTCTAAGGTTTAATAAAAGCTCCCCCCAAACAGTGATATTATTTTTCACTTGAGATTCAAGACTAATTCATTTTTCTCCTCTATGGATCTAAACTTTAAAAATAGAAATGTAATCTATGTACAATGAAATGTTCATATTTTTAGTATATGCTTTGATGAGTTTTGACAAACACATATATCATATAACCCACATTCAACAGTAGGAGATTTGTGTTTCCTTAGGAATTTCACTTCACCCTTCCCCAGCCCATCCTTGCTCCTCCACACATGGCGACAGATCACTACAGCTTGTCTCGAATTTCACAGCAATGTAGTCACACAGCAATGCAGTCACACAGCAATGCAGTCACACAGAAATGCAGTTCCACAGCAATGCAGTCACATAGCAATGCAGCTACAGAGCGCATATCCTCTTGTATCAGGCACTCTTCAGTTTCTGTGAATTTTAATTAAACATCAAAACATTGGAAAAAACCATTGGCAGGAGGCTAATTTAAAAAATATAAAGAGAATGACTTGATCTTTTGAAAATAGGTTTCTAATTTCTGACTACATGACTGGGTTTTGACAGGTTAGTTAAACTCTCCGAGCTTCAATTACCACTTTGAAAAGACTGCTACAATATTACCTTTCAACATTTTTACCAGGATAAAATAAAAATAACCATGATTCGCGGAGTGCTAAAATATTGTCTATTCCTCCTTTTAGATGAGTATGTTTTGCAGCAGGAACTAACAAGTCATTTTGGCCAATTGTGTGGCCATATGTTAGCATATTCATTCTTTACAACCTGGATATATGAGATTCACTTGCTAAGTAGGCTGAGTCAAAATGATTCTCTTATACAATCACGTGTGTGTGTGTGTGTGTGTGTGTG